>CM046428.1:27739349-28239349 GCA_025506505.1 Flaveria sonorensis
ATTCTCAATCAAACACTTTCTCATCCAACAACACAACCAACTTCCTTACCCCCATCTGTTGAACCAACCTCACCTACTGAAAGCCCAACTCTCAGTGAAAAAGTGAATATTAAAGATGATGATTTTGATGAAGTTAAGGATGGTGCCACAAAAGAAATATGTCTAGAAGTTGAGGGGGAGAATGAACAAGAGGTTGAACAACTAGATGAGAGTGATAGTCATTTTGTTGACATCACTGCTTATGATGAAAATGATTTAAGAGAGGAGGAGATAAATTTGAGCAAAAGTTTTCTTGTTACTAAATACAACAATCTCATCATCAAAAGCAATAAAAAACTAGAGAAATTGAGAAAACTCAAAATGGAGATGAAAGAGAAAGATGAAACTATTGCATCTCTAGAAGTAACAATCAAGAAGCTAAGAGAAGAGATTGAAACCAACAATGCAGTGATTAATACTATGGATCAGCTTGTGACTGAGTCTTGTGAGACTGCTGAGAAAGAAAAACAAAAGAAGGAGGAAGTCTTGACTGAGCTCAACAATACAATGAGAACTATCTCTGAGCAATTGGATCTGCTAAAAGCTAAAGATGAAGAGATAGAAGTCTTAATGAAAAAGGTGACTGAAAAGGAAGTGAGTGTGCATAAAGAACAAATCAAAGAAACTGCTGACATTCCCCTATTGAAAGCAAAAGAACCAACAATCAAATACAACAAGAAAATAAAGTATTTAGGATGAATTGAAGATGAAGCTATGGTAATTGAGAATACCCCAAACAAATAAAAGACATGTCTCCTGAGCACACTTCATCAGTTGATCTTTCAACTCTCAAATCCATTGAAGACATTAAAGAAGAAAGTGATACTGAGTGGGTAGATTTAACAAAAGACGAGACTCAAATGTCTGATGAAGAAGCAAGGGAAGGTGACTTGTGATTTGCTGATGACATCTTTGAGGAAAGAGCAAAATCATTTATGTTCATGGACTTAATCAATAATGGCTTTCCATATGACATGGTAGAAAAGATGAACATAAATGAGATGCTACTAGTACTGAAGGAGTTTGATGCTGCCTGATTAATGCTTTCGGTATAAAACTATGAAACCTTCATAAAGTACAAAGCAATTGAGAAGATAAAGAATGATTTGGGTCATTATGAAACCAAGTACAATATGATTTACTGGCTGCAAAGTCATAATTATGGGTCAGATGAACTGAAGGGAAGAACAGTGGGTGAGCTAAGAGTAATGATGGATTATGTGATAAAGGTTAAACTAGAAACTGGAGTAAGATTCAGAACCGGAGCACCCAATCCAGCTTACAAACAATCCAAACAATCTCCTACTGAGCCAATAGTAGTTGAAAGCAAAGACATGCACAGAAGCAAAGAGAAACTGATCAGGGAGCCGAGGAATGTAATCCCCAACAAAATCTTCCCCCTGGGAATAGCCGTGAGGGAAATAACAGAACAGAAAACAACTCTGATTCAACTGTTTGATCAGATGACTACACCAAGATCAGCAGTAGACAACAAGATTATAGCTTGGAAGTTTGATCAAAAGTGGGATTGTGCTACAATTAAAAGGGAATCTGGGATGGTTCAATACTTTCAATGGATGGAGACCCTTCTTACACTCCCGGATGTAGACCTTTCAACTCTACAAGACATTCCAATCTCTAACTACCTAATCAGTCCAAGGGGAAGAGATTTTTTTGTTCTGATTGCAAAACTGAGAAACATGTTTAAGGGAGATGTGCTTAAAGAAGCCAAAAGAGAGGATGCAGAACACAAAAGATGAAAACAAAGACAAAAAACATCACATTCCAATTCTTCAAAACTTCTTGATGAAGAATTCCTGAGAAGAATTGGATATGCAGACAAGGATGATGCATCAATCAAAACCATTAAAGGAAATGTAGAAAGAACAAAAGAACTGGTGCTGCAAAGGAATGATTCTCACAAGAAGGCACCAAGCATAAGATTATTTGATCCATTGGAGATTAGACTACTACATCCAAGCTACACATCTTATCTGCATGATAAGTATTTCCCAAAGTTTAATGATAAAGATGCTTAAAGTGAAATATGCTTATATGTGCACATCATTCAAGTCATAGACAAGCTGCATGCTAAAGCATACAAGAGAAGAAGATTTGAGGCAGGTCAGCTCATAGGATCTGAAATCCCATCAATCACTGAGCTTAGAATGTCAGAGCAAGATGAGTTGGAAGTGGTGCCTCAAAATAGTGTAGTGGCAACACTGAACACAGAAGAAGACATTCTTGGGCTGAATCTTAAATCATTAAAGAGAATGGGAAAAATGAAGATCAAGTATCCATATCAAGACCAAAAGGATGTTGTTGGATATTTCAACACAAAGATTTTGGCCAGAGTTCAAGAATTGAAAGATCTGAATAGATAATTACAAGAATCTAAACCTAAGGGGGAGTATTGTTAGGTCTAGATCTTTTGTATAAGTTTAGATGATTTGTAATCTCTTTAAATGAACATCTGTAATTCTTTATCATTATGTAATGCAATATATATATGTTAACCCAAATATTATTTGTATTGATTTTATGTAATTGCAGGAAACATCATACTTGGTCAATTTGAAAAATTGACCAAGTGTAAGAACTATCTGTGGATGAACAAGTTTGTTCTTCCGTAGATGTTCTATGGAGCATAAATGAACAAGTCAATGTGCATCAGTGGATCTCCTATGGAAGCACAATCACATCTACTAAATAACAAATTCAGAGATCAAGTTGTTGCTGTTGCGGAAGAAGGAAGTTTGCTCCTGAGGATGTTCAAGAACAAAGAATCAACTCCTACGGAAGTTCAACTCCTACGGAAGAAAAAAATACGTGTATGATCTCATATCATCAAGTACGCAACATAAAGTCAACAAGTAAACCTGTTAGAGTGACGTCATCAAGTAAACGACTACGGGAGACTGTATTTATGTCAAGCAAATATTCTACGTCATATCAAGATATTCCTTGTGTAAAGTGAATCGCTCTGCCTATAAATATAAGGCATGGGTGCACTCATTTAGGAACAAATTAAGATAGATCATAAACAGAATATACAGATTGAGAGAGAGATTGAGAGAGATATCGATATACAAATAGAGATTCATATTCTTAGAAATGATATTACTCAATCAATTAATCAATATAGCAAAACACCAAGAACACCAAGAACACCTAGCAATTACCATATCATCAAAGCATCAAAATCAATTGTAATCGATTCATCAGCCATGAAGATCAATTGAAACATTCTTTTTGTTGCATTATTTTATTCTGTTTTCAATTTGATTCTTCTATTCTTTGTAAATTTCATTGATTTCATAAACAACAAATTAAACAACAAGTATTGATAATTCCACGATCTTTATTTGCTAAATGAAACTGATAATTCCTGCTTCGATCCTTGGGTTCATACCATAGTTAAACAACTAGTTCCTTCCACTACTTTACCGGCTGTGTTTGAGACACTAGTTATTTCTACTATGTGTGAATAGTGTTATTCCTATGTGAACCAATTCATGTTCCTGTATAGACACATGCTTCTGTATCGACTCACCACCTAGCTGTATTAATAGTCCTACTATTCATACATATGTATCCACACCCCCTGTTCCTATTCCACCTCATTCTGAATATACTATGTTCAAAAAAAGGTTATTCAATATTATCGTTGTTGATCTTCCACCAAATACTTCTACTTCTACAACAACTTATAATGTTGTCTCTATTATAGAGCTTAAGTCTAATATTCCTACTATGTAGACATAGATATCTAATCACTTTACACTTTCTTGAGATCAACATTTATAATATATGATTTAAGATTGTCTAATGCATTGCTGGTGAGCACATGTGAATGTCAAAATGCTTAGATTGAGATTTTAAAATGAGCACTTAATTGCTATGGCACAAAAACATGCTGCCTAGGGGGAGAACGGACAAGTAATTGTATCTTGACTTATGGAGGTTTCAAGACCAAGTGATGAGGGCAATGATCCTTAGGCGTCTTCAGTTAGTGAGCATCAATTTTATATGGTGGAAACTACAGTTCTTGCTCAAGGGGAGTCTAGTCGTCAAGGAGAAGGGAAGCTTATGGATAAAGGGAAAGGTAAAGTAGATTATATAGGAGAATTAATTGTATTTGATACTCATACTTAAGAATTTGATGATGTGGTAGATAGGGCTGACAAAACAAATAATACCTGAAATGATAGGACATGGTGATCTGAGACACTAGACACGGACAGGACACAATACCTTACCATGTCATTTTTTTCAAACACAAACACGAACATGTAAAATACAGGTTACATGAAATGATCTATTATTAAATTGGTTTACTAATCAGCAATCACCAAATACAAAAGGATACATTTAAGAGTTTTAACAAACCTGAGGATTTGACTGCCTAAGAGGAGTGTGGATAATGGTTGATGTTATTGGCTTGCTGTCGATCAAGAGAATATTGATGGTAGCTTTGGGTTTTGGCTATAGTCTGCACATCAATTATGGATGTGGGTAGGAGCTGTAGTTGTAGATTGTGGTGGATGTGGGTTGTGTCTTTAGATCGTTGATTCGAGGGTGGTTGCATATAGAAGGGAGAGGCAACGACGTGCAAACCCTCACCAGAGAAGATGTGTGCCTGTCCCTAGGAGGTCTTAGGATGCAGTGATGGTTTGATGGTGGAGGCGAATTATTTGGGAGTAGAGGCAGTGACGGTGAGGTTTTAAAGGGAGTAGCCAAATAAGAGACTAGGGTTGGGTTTTCATGTGTATTAGTGTATATGAATATTTATTTATTTTAGAAAATATAAAAATAAACAGGTTATTAACATGTTTTAGTAGGGTAACATATATATAATATATTTAGATATGAATTTTATTATGTCTAAATGTGTCGACTAGTTGATGACACGAAACCTGTTAACTTCAAACACAAAACCTATTAATTTCCTATCATGTCATGTCGTACCGTGTTAACAGGTTCATGTTAGAAATTGCCAGCCCTAATGGTAGATGATAAGAGATTATTTCTAATGCGGAAACTAAAGTGATTGGAGATCACGATACGAAGATTTTACATGAGAGTGATGAGTTGGCTGTATCTGATGATACCGAGCTAAAATCTATTAAAAAAACTATTGAGATTGAAGTTACAAGTGTTGATGTACCAAATGTTGTTTTTTTGAGCCAATAATTTATACTTTTTATAGTAAAGAAGAAAAATTGTAGTTTTTTCTTGATTTAGATAATATAGATGATGATCTGCCATAATATGAAAAAATCGATAAGATATAGTTTGATGTGGATATGCATGCAGAACTAGAATCCAATGTATATCTAACATGTGGTGGAGAATAGATTAGTGAGGATGTGATTCATACACCCAGGGATTCTATGTTATTGATAGAAGATACTCCTGACCTTCCAGATATTTAGACTGATATATTATCTGAGATAGATGATGTCTTGGATGATACTAATGATTATGTTGAAATGAAAGGAAATGATGGAAAACCTTTAAGTGATTGGGTTGATGATGTAGGTGGTTCCACTTCTATACTTGATATTGATGACACAAATCTAAAGATCCTTAAACAATCTAAACAAACATCTAAAGAAGTTAAACTTTTAGTGTTTGAGTTGATAAAGTTATGGAAGATGAAGATACCACAATCTCCTCCCAAACTAATTTCAAATAAGAGTATTTAACAAATGAAAGATGTGTTGATAGGTTGGTTTTTAAATGGTGAACTTGATCTATTTTCTATCAAGAGAACAAATAGAGTTTAGTATTTTAAAAGGAAAACCAGAGCTTTTATTAGTCTTCTTAAGTATGAACGTATAGGAATGACTACTCAAGATTTGGTTAATCATTCAAGAAATAAGCATGCTTAATTTATTAAAAAGACTATTAGGGGTGGAAGTGAATTCTAGCAAAATTTGAGTAGTTTAACCTCAGAAGGGAAAAAGGGTGAAGGATAAGAAAGTTATCAGTCTTATCACAAAGAAGCCTATGATCAAAATGATATATAAACCAGTTGGATGCTTGAAGACTATTCCCTTATGAAGGTTTCCTTTTGGAATTTTATGGTCTTAAGAACTGTTATGTTGATGGAGTAACTAGGGAAGCTGTAATGGAAGATCAAGATGGTAAGGTGCTAATTGGAGTTTATGTTCTAATGAGTCTTCTTAATTTAGACTCAAAGGATTATAGATTATGCATAAGAACAAGATTATATTTCATCAAGAGTGGTAGAAATATGGAATATAATATCAATGGGTGGTAGACACGTTTGTAAAATACAAGATAGGTGCTGATTGTCAATAGCCAAAACAGAGGAAAGATAACACTTAGATATGAAGACAACAACCAAAGCCTTGGCCTTTTCTTTTGTTAACCCTTTTCTAGCTTAAGTATCTCTTTATTTTTCTTTTTCTTTCTCTTTTTCTTTTTCTACTCTCTTTTCTTTCTTTTTTATTTTTCTTTGTTTTTTCTCATTATTTTACAGCTTTTGTAAACAAAACCATAAGCTCTTGGCTATAGAAGGAAAGGAGCCACCGCTTCCTCTTTTCTTGCATTTGAAGATTTCCTTAAAGGGTCAGCGAGAGATAGTTTTTGTTAGGGAGATAAAGTAAAGAAAAGGTAACTAAAGGTATGAATTTCTCATAGTTTTTTATAGATCTAGGTTCATATGATGTTTATGTTACATCTAAATAGATAAAGTTGGTAACATTATATGTGCATGAATGTAGATATAAAGATCTATCTTCTCGGTTCTTGAATTTGTTTGAGAGCCTTAAAAGGTGAGTACTAAACCCCCATATTTACTTAGATACTTATTTTGGGGCAACTATGCAAACTTACATTTTGTTCATGATAAAACTATGATTTCATGCATAAAAGATGGAATTTTTTTACTCTTTTGTGAAGTTTTAGTATTATAAATGATGAATCTATATATTGCCATAAAAACTAGTAACTTGTTTCATTGAAAATGAAGTAGAAATGATAAGTGTTAAATCTAGACACTATTCACCAAACTGGCAATGTTAACGACATTGGTATTATTCACAACATTAGTAGTGTTCACAACGTTGGTACTCTTCTTACCGTCAACCTATACATAGGGTCCATTTGGTATGGGGGAATGGAATGAATGAGTGAATGGAATGGACAATGTAATGGAATGGACAATGTAATGAAATGTCATTACCATTCCATTGTCATGTTTGGTTACCTTATGGAAATGGAAATAACAATTAGTATGTGTTGTTGATTTGACATGAAAAGACAAATGAATAGAATGTGATGGTGGTTGTTGTGGTGGTGCTTGATGGTGGTGGTTGGGTTGGTTGGTGATGGTGGTTGTTGGTTGGTGGTGGCGGTTGGTTGTAAGTCGCGGTTGGTTTGTAGTGGTGGGGGTGGTGGTTGATAGTGGTGGTAGTGGTTAGTTGGTATTGGTGGTTGTTGTTGTTGTTCGTGGTGGTGGAGATGGATGGTGATGGTGGTTGTGTGGTGATGGTGGTGGTGGTTGGTGGTGGGGGAGGTGGTGGATGGTGGTTGTCATTGGTGGTGGTTGTTGGTGGTGGTGGTGTTGATGGTGATGGTGGGGATGGTTGGTAATGGTGATGGTGGTTGGTAGGGTTGGTGGTGATGGTTGGTTGGTGCTAGTGATGATGATATTTTTTGTTGATAATGATGGTGGTGGTTAGTGGTTGGTTAGTTGGTTGGTTGTGGTGGTGAAGGTGCTGATGTTCATAGTGTTGGGTCGGGTCATAGGTGGGAACATAAGTTGGTTATTGCTCTTGACTGGGTTAGAATCAATGAAGATCGAATATATTGATAAATTTCTATGATTGATTGTAATGGAATACAATAATCAATGATCAAATAGAACATATATACTCATAATGTTCATTGTATATTGATAATAAGCTTCAATATTACAATTAGGATTTTCTGTGTGTAAAGTTTTCTAGAAGTTTCTAGAGTTATAGAAAGTGTAAAAACTTTATCTATTTATAGGTCTTATTCAATGACCTCATAATGATTTAACTACCCTGACACAAAATCTAGGACAAGCTAAGTACAATGTACAAAATACTTGTATAAGCATTAGTCATTCTTCAGCTGCATTAGTGTAAATAACATCCACATTTTTCTTTTTGGATGTCTAAAACTTGGCCGCATTTCTTTGTTGAGGCATAAGCATTTGTTTTACTTCACCCGCATTAGTATATGTGGGTAGACAAATATGCATCCACATTTTTCTAAATCACCGTAAAGACTAATGTGGATGAATAAATACTTAACCTTTATTTTGCATCCGAATTTCTTGAACGTCATCCGAATTCTTCAACATTATTCCAACCAGTACAACTATCTAATAACTACTTGAATTGGCCTGCATGATTTTATCATGGCCCAACAATACTCACCTAAAGAATTATGCAGCCTGAGTACTTCAAGTGTTTTTAGTGATGGAAGTTATGAAGATTCAGGTGATTCTTCTGTTACATCTTGTTGTTGTTAAGAAGTCGATGCTTTGACTATTTTGGAGGTTAAAGCAGATGTTGTTGTTTTTTTTATTGATGTTGATTGTGTTGTTATTGATGGTGCTTCTGCTGTAGTTGTTGTTGGGCCTGCTGTTGTTATTGTTGGTTGAACTAGAATTGTTGTGGGATCTTCTTCAGTAGGATAGTAATGATACTTTGGATTAGTAGGATCTAAATAAAGTTGATCATGGTTTGAAATTGTCTTGCCACCTTCATCCTGCTTCTGTCAAGTACATGCATGGTCTATTCTCTTATCCCCTGAATAACTTGAATTGAAACCCTCCACAATGATTGAGGGTTACATAGCTATATTAGACAAACTGTTTCTATGTATGACCAGTTCTCCTTCTGTGTTGATCTCTAACATTAGTATATTAACAAAGTTTTGACGCACCCTCTTTCTCCTATTTTCCTTTATCCTCCTATTGATTTTGTCATAGGCTATCTTCAGAATTCCAATGCACTTTAGGAAGAATATAAGATCATCTTCAAACTTCCTAGTGAACATATAACAGATATATTATCATCTAGCAGCCATACCTCATTAGCACTAAATAATCTGATGTATACGCCAACCTTCCCTTCCTAACTTCTTTCAATGACCAATTCATATATTGTTTCATCATACATAAAATTAGAAATTGGCATAGTTTGATGTGTTCTAGCAACTCTCTTTCTTTTCAACTCATCAGTTGGATTTACACTCCCTTTTGGGATTACCAACTCCTCAACTATCTTCTTCTTCTTTTACTAATTAGAAGGGTTTTTAAAGGATCTGTCCATTCTCATACATATCTCTTTAAGTGCTTTGAAGTTGTTTTTACTTTAGAAGGCTTTTTAAACATCTTCAGTTGGATTTACACCCCCTTTTAGGATTACCAACTCCTCAACTATCTTATTCTTCTTTTACTAGTTAGAAGGGTTTTTGAAGGATCTGTCCATTCTCATACATATCTTTTTAAGTGATTTGAAGTTGTTTATACTTTAGAAGGGTTTTTAAACATCTTCAAGATATGCTTAACCTGATAACCCCTTGACATGGCAACATGGTTAATTAACTCCAAGTCAGCAGGCTCCTTCAGGTCATGAATATTCAGGGTGTTAACTAGATCAGTATATTCTATAAAGAATTAAACTTGCCCTGAGATCGTTTTGACCATAAACAAATTCCAGTTTGAGTCATATTTCTAGGAAATGATCATTATCAGTCTTGCCTTTTGGAACTAAAACACCCTGGATCATTTTAGAAGTGGTCAAAACTTCTTGTAGTTGCTAACCATTCCGAGTGTTTGCTCAACATATGTGCCATTAAATCATCTTCTTCAACAATATTAATCTTTTCTTTAAGACCATGATTGGTTCTGAGCATTACAACTCTAAGAGAGTTGGTTTTTAATGGGACCCAACTTTCTCTTATTGAACCCATTCCTAGCAAGAAATTCCTTCATTTCCCTATAAGTTAATTTATAGGGATCAAGAAATGGATGCTGTATAGGTTGTTGACTTGAAGATGGTGGTACATTAGCAGAGGAAGAAGTGGCTTTAGCCTTGCCTTTCTTGGTTTTCTTTAGACTTTATAAATTCATACTCTGTCTCAATGGTTGGATCTAGCAATCTTTCCACCTTTTTGATCTCTTTAGTCATGGCCTCTAATGTCATATTAAATACATGATCAGAATCATAACCCTGTTGTATGAGGAACATGGCTTTCACCATTAGATCATCAGTTTAGGACTTCTTGGAGGACTTTCTTGGAATTCTAGCTCATCATACATGCTTTCTTCTAGTGTACAGACCCCTTCAATCTCTCCTTCCTCTAGAGTTATGACTTGTTCTTCAATGGCCCATTGCTCAGTTGCTTGTATGTGTTCTTCCATGAACAGAGTGACTGTAGCTATGCTAAGCTTTTCTTCTCTCTTCAGCTTCTTAGGCTTGGGAACATCTTCTTCAACCATAGGATGTTTTTCCTTAGCCTTCTTTGCCAAGTACTTTTTTCTTCTAGAATAAGTCTAAAGTTTAGAATAACTAGACTCAGTGGCCTCAACTGATTCAGTAGTCTTAGCTACTATCGTTTCTTTTCTTGTTCTTTTGCTATGAATTCCTCAGACAAGTGACGATTTCCTTTTGCTCCTCAGACAGAGTGACAATAGGAACTATCTGCAGTTGTAGCTCTCTTTAAATATAATCAGTTGTTAAGGAATGAACACAAATGAATCTGTAGGAATACTTTCTTCTCTGATAATCTCTAAAATGTCTTCATCAATAAAGAAATCACTAAATGAATAGGCATCAAGTTCCTTTATTAGTGATCTTATGGCAACTTCTTCTTCTATTTGAGTAGGAGTAAGTGCTGTATAAGAAACCATAACAAGTGAGCCTTCATCAATAGGTTTTCCATATATGCTTGGTTGTTCTTTAGGGCCTTCAAATGGCTGTTCTGTCTTTTGTCTCTTTGGTGATATCTCATCACCTCCTTCATTATCATCATCATCACTTTTTGAGCTAAAGTTGTCATCAAACTCATCTTTGACCAAATCCTTTTCTTTATCTTCATCATCTTTTTCCTTATTTATCAACATGTTTTTGGATTGTGCATTGATCAGTCTATCTTTATCATACATGACAATGGTCTGAATGTTGGCATTTTCAACATGCTCATCTATCTCATCTTTCATCTTTTCCATAGTTGACTCTAACTCCTTGATCTTATTGTCTTTTAAGATCAATTAAACAGCTATGCAGGTATCACTTGGTCTATCCTTCTCATAATCTTCTCCATCCTGTTAACCTTATGCTATAGCTCAGATATAATCTTATCTCTATCAGACATACTTGATTACTATGTTTATACTTGACCAACTTATTCCTAAGTAGCTTTAGATGATAAGTATTCAGAAGTCTATTGCCTAGCTACTTCTTCTTATAAGACAGCTTGTTCCTCCTCATGCGGAGATGATTCATAACTATTAGTAGAACTAATAGATTCACTAGAGCTAGCTGATTCAGAAGTAGCAATAGGTGACATATAGAATGGGAATGGAGTAGGAGATGGGATAGGAGATGGAATGGGAGACTGTGCGTGATTAGGAAAGGCAATGTGAGGATCACCACCTACAACAGCCTGAGGTGACACGACTCCCTAACCCTCTACAATCACCTCTTCTTCAATCACATGCAAATCTAGTAGGGCTTCTTGAGCTTGATTAGCTTCTTCAGCCTATTCTTCTGCTTGCTCTTCTTGTTGTTGTTCTTCTTGTTGTTCTTCTTCTTGTTATTGCTCTTCACCTTCAATATTAGCTTGACCAATTTATTCTAGCATCCAAGGCAATAGAGGGAAGAATGAACCACTGTAATAATTCCTTGGATCTTTTTTCTTGATGTATTTTTAGGACATAGCATTGTGGTGTGATAGATTCATCACACGTCCTGTACCAACTATATCAGTAAATTCTTGTTTGATTAGATATTTGATGAACCTTGGATACATAAATAACATATTCCTTCTTCTTTCACCAATGTTGTATAACATGCCATTAAATACATAGCCAGAAAAGTTGAAAGGTCTATTAGTGCAAAATGTACATATAGCAGAGGAAGTGGTGAGAGGGATATCATTCCATCCAGTCTTTCTCTTTGATACGCAGTGTTGATAGTAATGGACTAAAAATCTCCATTGCAAGTCCATTTGCCCCTTAACTATCCACTTTCATTCAAATCCACCCTCATATCCAATATTAGCATAGAAAGTGAGTTTCTCATCATCATCTATCTTACTTGGCTGACCTGCATTATCACCAAACTATAGACACTGTCTTATAGTTTGTACTGTAATAGAGAGAACATGTTGATCATCTATTCTTCCTATCAATGTTGGAAAAACATCTACCATGGTGACTTTAGCAGTTCTCCAAAATGATCTAGTGAAGTTCTCATAGATCACATGCCTAATAGTAATGGCATAGGCCACCCTTGTAGTTAGTAGAAATCTGATCATGTCTCTAAGATCAGTAGCCTCAAGAAAATATCAGGGTCAAGAAAACCATTAATATTATGCTATTTACTCCAAGTAAGGTTAGCCATTATCTGCATAATAGACACATATGTAAGATTACATGATGATAATAATGTGTTATGTTCAAATTGTCTGACTTTGTATGCATATGTCAATGTTTGACTTTTCAAAAGTCAAAAATGGTTTGGAACCTACTATTGGATTACATGCATTTAAATCAAAATGATTCTTGTTCATTCTTTGAGTGTTAATCAAGTGAATCTTTCATGTAATTTTCATAACAAATTCTCTAAATCATTATTAACCATGATAATCTTGTCTGTTCATTTGAAATTTAAACCTTTATTCATCAGAAGTTTAACCAAATTAGTTCTTTTGTATCAATTAAGTTAATAATCATCTAAAGTGGTTTGATATAATCCGAATAGACGTTATTGGTTGATTAATGTGCATCCTTTTTTATTTTAAACCTAGGGTTCATCATCGACTAGTCATGAATGTCTATTCAATCAAACAAGAACATGGAATCACCTTGTAATCAATACTACCATGGTGTATGATTAATCATTAATGTACTAAGATGATAATGTTGGAATTCAGCCTAAATAGAAGATGTATGGAAGATGAAATGTCAAGAACACTCGTCACACTATTTGGTCTCTCAAATTTGAAAAGTATTAAATGTGAATTAGATTTGAGTTTAAATAGGCGGAAATAATGTAATTTTGAATTTCATTAGTATTGGACAGGAAATGCGAATGTAAAAATTCAAACTGCATTTGTTTACTATTCATGGAACTAACAAATGTGGATGAACAATTGACTTGTCCGCACTTACACTATTACTCGTAAAAACTAATGCGGGTGCACACTTAGTTTTGCAACTGTTATGAGCATTAAACAAATCCGATGAACCTTGTTCCATCCGCACAAGCAAATGCGGTGAATTGTGTGTTTCACATTTGTTTAACTTATTGAACCGAATTAATTGTTGTCCACATTAGTCAAATACGGATGAAAAAATCATTATTGGGTACTGTTCTTTGCATTAGTTCACTAATATTCATTAAATCTTTTAACACTTGATGAAAAATTCTGATTAAATACTAGTTACACTCTTACCCATATTGACAATATTCACCGCCTAAATAAATGCGGATGGACAATACTTACCGGCATAAGTATTTTTGTCACTCGCATTTCGGTATACACTCTTACTCGCATTTGTTTTTCAGCTGTAATTATTTTTTGAAAATTGATTACCCGCATTGGTTGAATGCTTGGGTTACATTCACCCGCATTAACCAATACTATTACCCATATTAAATTTTGAACTTATCAAATTTTAATATTTTGGATAGATGACGACTGATGTGATGTTTGCATTGTTACTGATCTATTGACTTTGACTTTCTGCGTCTTTTGAGCTGATGTTGTCAATTATTGTCTTGAATGATTTGTTAACCAGTGTGATACAAATTTTCATTGTGACAGGTAATGGGCATATTGTGCATTTGAAACCTGCATTAACTGAAATAAAATTATGATTTTATAAGTTTTGCACACCAACACATCGGTTTTTCATATGTTAGGACTAGATCTTTTGTATAGGTTTAGATGATTTGTAATCTCTTGTAATGAAGATCTATAATTCTTTATCATTATTATGTAATGCAAGATATATATGTTAACCCAAATATTATTTGTGTTGATTTTATGCAATTGCAGGAAAACATCATATTTGGTCAACTTGGAAAATTGACAAAGTGCAAGAACTCTTGCAGATGAACAAGTTGTTCCTCCGTAGACGTTCTGTGGAACAAAGAACAAGGAATACACATCCGTAGATCTCCTGGGAAAGCTCAACATCTACTAAAGAACAAGTTTTGAAGTCAAGTTGTAGCTGCTACGGAAGACCAACTCCTACGGAAGATCAACTCCTATGGAAGACCAATTCCTACGGAAGAACAAAATACTTGTATGATATCAAATCATCAAGTACGCAACATAAAGTCAACCTGTCAGAAAGATGTCATCAAGTCAACGACCACGGAAGACTATTTATGTCAAGCAAATATTCCATGTCACATCAAGAATATTTCTTTTGTAAAGTAAATCCCTTTGTCAATAAAGATAAGTGATAATCTTACATAGGTTGGACTCACTATAGTTGATAGGTTTACTTTGGTATGTAATAGGCTAAATGTTAGTTTTATCTTGTAATTTGTATTTCTTATGTATTTTTGTATTTCAACGAAACTACGGGTGAAACTATAGTTTCGTCCGGAGTCAGCGGCTTCTGATCACCCGACGAATCTGTAGTTCGCTGCCGGGTGAATCTAGTAGTTAGACAGGTAGTTTCGCTAGTCAGCGAAACTGCCTGCGAATCTAAGGTTGCTTATATATTGTAATTTTTCTATCTTTGTAAGCAACCTTTTGCAAAACCCTAATATAGAATATTGTTGTTGCAATTGTGTGTTTGGCTGGAAGTTCATTTTCAACATCATTGAGCCTTTGTTATTGTTTATTATTTTTTAGATTCAATCTAATTCATGATGTTATTGAGTTTGTAAGTGTGTATTCGGTGGGAAATCAATGTCAAGCATCAAGTGCACTGTTGAATCGATCAACAGGACCAACAATATGGTATCAGAGCCATTGTGCTCTTGATTAGTTGGTTTTTGGGATTTTTCGAATACTAGTTACTGTTCCATCGATTTTGCTTACAGATTTGGGTGTTTTTGTTATGGAAATTGATTGAGGATTATACGTTTTGGATGTGCAAAGCTACTGTAATCATCAGATTTCAAATTTGTTGTGTTTTGGATGAGATTGGGTTGATTCTGTTCTGAAAAGGTTTTTCAGATTCATTGAGTGAATTTACAATTCGTCCAGCGAATGTACCAGCGACTTTAAGGATTTGGTGATTTTCTACTCAGGTGTTATTGTCAGCAAAATTAGCCCATTTTTGAATGAAAGTTCAACTTCCTGCTAGTCATTACAAGCGAAAGTGCTGGCGAATTCATTTAAACTAGAGTTTTTGATCATTGGTTCGAGCAAAACTGCTGCTAGTTTGCCAGCAAATCTTGGAGCGTGTTAGGATCAGTGATCTAAGTTTGATCAATTAGAGTTTAATCACAGCGGAATTAGAGCAAGAATTAAGCAATTATAGCAAGAACACAATAAATATTCAATGGAACAGTACACGGTTATATAGAAATAGGGTTTTCTGCATTGGGATAATAACATTCATGCACACATGCTTCGGTATGGCGGCTGCTAGGTTTTCCTAAGCTGCACCGATTACAATTAGGTCAGCATTCCTTATATAAAGGAATGTGACGTCTGCTGATGTCACTTGATAGTGACGTCTAACAGAATTATTACAAACTACTGAACGCAAGCAAACTACTGAGAATGTTCACAACAACTGAGAACATCTCTAGTATTCTAAGTACACGAAGAAACATAAAACTACTGAAACTACAAGTACAGAAAAGGAAATACAACTACTGAAAGGAAACCATCACAACTACTGAAGAGGTCTTCTTCAGCTGTTGTGACAATCATCTGAAACTTGGTCTTCAGTCTTTGTCTTCAGCTCTTTCACTTCAGACTTTGTCTTCAGCTCTTGTCTTCAGACTTTGTCTTCAGCTCTTTCACTTCAGATTTTGTCTTCAGCTCTTTCACTTCAGACTTTGTATTCAGCTCTTTCACTTCAGACTTTGTCTTCAGCTCTTTCACTTTAGACTTTGTCTTCAGCTCTTTCACTTCAGACTTTGTCTTCAGACCTTGTTATCAGCTGATGTCTTCAGCTGTTGCAGACTACTTCAGTTGTTGTATTGTCCATGGGACTTAAAGGTTTTTCTGATCAGGCTCATTGGTTCTTTTGGTCCAACAAACTCCCCCTGAACCAATGCAGCCAAAACCTTTAAGCTTATTGAGGTCCCACTTATTCTTAGCAGAAATACTCTCTTGATCAGCTTTAGAGATATAGGATAAGCATAGGCCAGGGAACAGGTTTCAGTAGATGTGAATGTCAAAGGATGGAAGGGAACTCTGTCTTGGGGAACTGGACACAGAGCCGTTATCCCAACCATGAAACCTACTTCCCATTAATGAGTCTATAAGACTCTCTGACGTAGGCCTCAAGGAGAACAACTTGTTCCTCCTTAGTGAGTTCTTCTGCTTCTCCTTCGAAGAAGAACTCTGGGCCATAGTACTCTGATAAGTACTTCATCGTCTTTCCATTTTTCAACTCAACAGTTGTTATCTCTCTGTAAGCAAATTCATCTGGGTGAGTCCCTTCTAATAACAACTGGAGTTCATTTTTCTTGATCTCTTCAAGCCTCTTGTATAACAACCCCTTCTTGACCATTTTGTTCTCCATTAGAGTTTGAGGGGTCATCTTTGACTTGTAGGCTCTCTTGAAGTCTTCAAGTATTTCCCAGGGTGAGACTACAATGGCCAACATAATAGCAGCATCTATGGTCTTTCTCACTTGGCCATTGTATCTACTTGGTATGGATTTCTTATGAATTCTAGAACTAACCCTGGGGTCTGGCCAAATCCTTACTCTCCTTTTGATATTGAAAGGTATACCTGAGAGCATACAGCCTTTGAGCATGTTTCTTCATCGCTTGTATAGATGATGACTGAGGAAACTCTTTGTCAATCATCTTCAAAAGTTGCTCATCGTGCTGTTTCTGCTGTTCTTCTTCTTCAATCTTAACTTTCACCATTTGCCTCTGAAAGTCTGGTGTGATCATTTGTTGACTTCTGGGCTCAGGTAATTTTAGAACAGCAAAGATTGGCAGACTATCTTCTTCATCATCTTCTTCTTCATCTTCTACCATCCTCAACACCCTTCTCCTCCTTCTGGGTGCATCACTGGATGTGGTTTGAAGTGGTTTTTGGGGTAAGGGAGTTGGTTTTGTGGGTTGAGTTGATTTGGAGAGTTGTGGGGTTGGTTGTTTTTGAGAGGGAGTTTGGGAAGGCTGATCTAGCATTTTTATGGTGAGTTTAGCTTTGGAAAGCTTGGCCATATCAGTTCTCTTCCCAGCACCTGCTTCATCTAGTGCTTCGATAATTAACCCCTTGTTGAATGCTTCAGAAGTACAGATTCTGGTGGTTATTGCCAGAATACTGTCTCTGGTCCATGATTTAATCTCAATTAATGATCTTCCCAAGTATTTTGCAGTAAACCTGATCATTATTTCCAACCTCTCCCTTTCCATCACACTATAACTGGCCCATCTTTCTTGTATCTCTTCAATCTCCAGCTTTCTGATCTCAGTGTCTAATGTGGCTGTATCAAAGCCCTGTCTGAAGAGTTGATCTATTATTCTGTCCATTGATCTGCTGTGAGCTTCATCGGCTTCTTTAATCAGATCTTCCAATGATTTCTCTTCATCAGGCTTTTGAGTTTCAGCACTTTTCTTTCTTTTGTATGTGATCAGCTGTTTTTCCTTTTCTTTCTCTTGTTTCTCATTTTTCACACTCTTTCTTTTTTGTTCTTTCACTGCCTTAGACTCCCCCTTTTTGGGTGCATTGGGTTCAGGGGTGTGAATGGCAGAAAGCTTCCTTTGCACAGCATCATCAACAAGTGTTTGTAGATTTGAGGAAATCCTCTCATCAATGGCTTTATGCACAATCTCATTGATGATGGGCGTGATGAGAGGTAAGGAATTTTGAAATGTAGCAACCATCTGCTCAGAGGGGTTCTGTCCCTGAGAGGTGGTGCCAAAAACAGTGGCTGGTGGCTCAGTTGAGTGTAGTGGCTGAGTGTTTGGTAAACCTTCAGATGAAGGTGCCATCTGTGGGTTTATTGGGGCAGATGGACTTTGATCCTGAGACATTTTGGCAAGCAGTTCTTTGAGTCTGCTCACCTCAGCCTTAAGGATTGTGTTATGGGCTAAAACATCAAAGAAAAAGCCCAGGTCATCATCAGTCTTTGCTGAATCATCTGACCTCCTGATTGAATCAGGATGTACATGCCCTGAGTGTAGATCAGTTGTAGCATGTGCCCCTTGTTCTTGGTTCTGGGGACTTCCTGCCTCAAGACTGAGTCCTTCATCGGCAGTTGCCTCTGGTGAGGTCTTAGAGATGTTACCAACTTCATCCTGTTCATGTGCTGAATCAGTAGAAGTGGCAGCCTCACCAGATGTTCTAACCTCCTCCTGTACACGGGGAGATTGAACATTATAACCCATGTGCTGTGGGTTATCAGCAGCATTTTGGTCCTCTTCCTCAGCTGTTGAGGTTCTCCCCATTGGAATTGGTGTCTGGGGAGGAGGAGAGGAATGCAGCTAACTCAACACTTGTGCAACAATAAATGTTGGGCTTTGAGGGGCGGTTGCATTTGGAGATAGGTTTGAAGCAGATTGCACCCGGGGTGACTGGTGCTCTTCAATGGTAACCTTCTCAATTGAGATAGGTTCCAGCATTGTGGTATCCCCAATTATGGTTGCATCAGGATCCTGTTGAGAGGATGCCTGAGCGGCTAGGGCTGGTGGAGTCTTTGACACTACTGGGGGGTTAGAACCAGTAAGTGTTACCTGTATTGGTGTTACAGGGGCATCCTCAGGGGACTCATCTCCCTGAGTAGCCTTTTTGGGCTTTTTGGGTTTGGGTTTGGTGGGGACTTTGGATCTGGAAGTGGAGGCTGTGGGTTCCCGCTGCTTGGGTTTGAGCAGCCGGGCAGCCCCTTTCATTGTAGGGTCAGAGTTGTGCCTGGAGTATACTTCAGGCAATACAGCCGGAGCAGGGACTCCAAGGCCAACAAGGCCGTTGATTTTAGCTGTGTTAAAATTATGGCCATGAGAAACCTGGGATATAATATCCATCTGTTTGCCACAGGTTTCAAGGCCAGATCCTTTAGTTCCATAAACACTAACTCAGAAAAATTTAAAGTTTGTCGTTCAAAGATAGAGTATAATACCTGTTGCCATCGGGAAGACATTTGATCCCATGAGGAGGTTTTTGGTGCAAGGCAGACATTCACCATGTGGAATATAAGACATTCAGCATCATGGAAGTGCTTCTTCAGAATGGTGGTAGCACTTAAGTCTCCTTCATACCCGTTGTTGATGAAAGACATATCGGTTGTGCCTTTCGGGTATTCTGTGACACAGGTGGCATCATGTAGATCTAGGGTTTGTCGAATGATGTCCGGAGTGATGACCACCTGTTTCTGGTTGACCAACGACTGGAGAGTGATTTGGCTATCATTCTCACTAGTTTGCACAGAGACGTTGGTCCAGAACTGGCTTAGGGAATCGGGGTAGATGGTAGGATTCAGAAGAAACGCGGTTCGGTACTGGGAATCTACCATAAGATCGATGGCGTTATCAAATTTGTTCCAGAAGGCCGATTTCGAGAGGTAGGCAACACAGTTGTGTCTGGGTTTGAGTTTCATGGTCGCCATTGTTGAGAGAGTGAAGGACGGAAAACGGCTAATGAAACGTCTGATAGTAGGTTTAGGTATTTATAGGGTAAGAAAAAGCTGATATAAAACGACTGAAAGTGTTGGTGCCGTCATCAGTTGTTTGAAAACAACTGAAGACCTGGTTTTAACTTTCAGAAGTTGTAACAACTGAAGACTTGGTATTAGTCATCAGTAGTTGTGAAACTACTGAAGACATGGTTTTGGCTTCAGGTGTTGTAACAACTGAAGACTTGGTGTTAGTCATCAGTAGTTGTGAAACTACTGAAGACCTGGTTTTGGCTTCAGTTGTTTGAAGTGAAGTAGCAGTTTGTAGAAACAACTGAAGAGAAAAATTTCTCATCAGCTGTTGTCGTCAATTCTTAGCTCATCAGCGTTTCATTCTGACCTCAACACTTCATCAGACTTTGTCTGAGTTTCAGATGTTTCATAGGTCATCAGTACTTATCTGTTATTCTACATCAGCAGTTGTAACTACAGCAGTAGTTGTAACCACATCAGTTCTTTTCAACAGATGAGTACTTCAGTACTTTTAAGTAATTTAGTCTTCAGTAGTTATGAAAACTACTGAGGATAAAAGAACTTCAGTACTTATTTGTGACAGTAGTATACGAATGCTCATCAGTACTTGTTGACTGAGATCATCAGTAGTTGTCACTTATTCTAGCTGCAGCATACCAAGCCTTAACACTAGGTTTTGGAAAGTTGAACTGTCCAAAGGCTTAGTAAATATGTCTGCAAGCTCATCAGCACTAGGAACAAACTTTGGATCAATCAGACCTTTTTCAAAACAATCCCTAATAAAATGGTGTCTGATCTCAATATGTTTGGTCCTAGAGTGCTGGACTGGATTCTTGACAATACAAAGAGCTGAAGCACTATCCATTAGTAATGGAGTCTTAGTCTCTGTAACGCCATAATCCAGTAATTGATTCTGAAGCCAGAGTACCTGAGATGTACAACTTGCAGCAGCAATGTACTCGGCTTCAGCAGTGGATGTAGCAACAGATGTTTGTTTCTTACTCTGCCAAGAAACCAAACAGTTGCCTAGGAATTGACATCCACCAGAAGTTGATTTTCTAGTTAATTTACACCCTGCATAGTCACTATCAGAAAAAGCAACTAATTTGCAAGAGTGCCCAGTGGAATACCAAAGACCTAGAGATTGAGTACCTTGCAGATATCTAAAGATCCTCTTGACTGCAATCAAATGAGACTCTTTAGGAGCAGCCTGAAATCTAGCACAAACACAAGTTGCAAACATAATATCTGGTCTAGAAGCTGTTAAGTACATCAAGGACCCAATCATACATCGGTAAAGTGTTTCATCAACAGCTTTAACCATAACTTGTTTCTCATGATTAACAGCTGATGAAGGTGGAGATGGTGCTGAAATGGAATTCTTAGATTTGGGCTTGGATTTCTTTTTCAGTGGTTTGATCACAGGTGCATCTAGTTGGTTAACTCTCCCTAACAAATGCTGAACCATCATAACAAGTTGTGTCTGATTTGTTGCTAAAGCCTTCAGCTCATTTGACGCATCAGTACTTGTTTTTGATGAGTTCCTGTGACCCACCATTTCCTCCTTGAAATTCACAGACTTCGTCTGATGTTTATCATGAGAAGCACTATCAGCTGTTTTCTGATGAACCCCATCCTTCTTTTTGGATTTTGGTGAGGCCTTGGGTTTATCAGTTTGAGATGACTGTGGTACAAACTTGGTTTCAAACTCATTTTTCATTTTATTTATCTCTTCTTTAATGAGCTTATCTCTGTTGAGTTTGGAACCCTTTTTGTACCAGCATTCATCAGATAGATGATTGAATTTACCACATATTTCACATGGCTTATTCTTCATCTTGGATTGATCAACTGCTGAAGTGGAAACTACTGAAGGTGTGATCTTCAGTACTTTCCTCCTTTCAGTACTTGTGTTAAGTACTGAAGGATCGGTAACAACTGAAGACTTGTTCTTCAGCTGTTCTCTATCCGTCCTGAAAGACTGTATGATAGATTCCTCAGCAGTTGTTACTCCTTTTATTTCGTCAGATTTGAAATGCTTTTCAGATGTTGTGACTTGCCCTTCAGTACTTGGAGTACTTTGAGGGACAACATCTGAATTTCTCAGCTTCATGTGTTTATCAGCATTTAAACCATCAGGCAATTGACTTGCTGAGATCTTAACACTGACTTCATCCTCTAATTTTGTATTATCATTTGAGGATGAATCACATGATGATGTGGTTTGGAAATTACTTTCACCTTCAGATTTTACTATTACTTTGGAAGTAAAATCAGTAGGTGGTGCAGTATGATTGTAACCTATTCCAAACTTCACATTTGAAGCTGTTTGCTTGCTGAGAAGCATTTCAAATCCCTTGCAGGATGTTACCCAGCGGTCACACTCAACTTGGGTAGCTGCAAGTGTCTCTTTGAGACTTCTGTGGTTTTCGAGTATGACCTCTACCTTAGCCTTTTCATCATTAAGTTGGCATTTAAGCTTGTAAATCTCATCATCTTTGTCATTAAGTGCAGACACATACTCATCTTTTCTTTTGGAAATAGTTTTCTCAAGCTCAAGATTTTGATTGATTAAAGCTACATTTGCCTCTCTAATAGAGACAAAGGCAGCTATGCATGATTCAGAACATAACTTGGCTTTAGCCTCAGAAGATACCTGGGTTACCTGTGAAGATGAAGCATCAGAGCAGGAACCCTCAGTAGACTCCAGGGCCATGAGAGTAAGATTCCCAAAAGGATGTTCACCACCATGTTGACCAGCACCAGCAGATAATTGCTCATTGAAACCAGAAAGATCATCTGGTAAGCTGCTCCAGTCAACAACTCCTGGTGTGAAGAAGCTGTGATGAGGTTGAGATTGTGATGGAGATGGTTGAGGCTCAGGTAGGGCTTGAGGTTGTTGTGCTATAGGGACATGAATAGGATTTGGCTGTGGCATGTAATAGCAAGGATAAGGATATGGCATTGGACCCTGAGGGACAAAGTATGCATGAGATTGAGGTTGTGAGTGATGACCAGAACTAGCAGGATGTTGCCCTTTATTTTGTGAGCTATTGCTTGGAAAGGTCACAAAGGGTGCAGAGGAGTTAGATCCAGTTGATCTACACTCTCTTGCAAAGTGCCCAAGCCTGTGGCATTTGTGACACCTCAACTTACTCTTGTCAAAACCAACTTTGGTTTTGCCAGAGAGTCCTGGAAATTTCCTACCAGTTCTCTTGTAGAACTTTTGAGATCTGATATTGATCAGGGCCATTTGGCTCAAAATATCCATCTCTTCTAAATCATCATCAGCAATACCTTGCAAATCATCCATGATAAAGCATAAATTATCACTATTACACCCAGAATGACTGTCAACACCAACAAATGCATGATCAGAACTGTTTGAAGAGAAATCTATATGCTCATCATAATGACTTTCTGATCCAGCATATTCTGACTCATGACCGACCAAGGCAGTTTACCTGGTACAAAGTCATCAGAGAGCTTTCCTGATGATGCCAGTTTCCTTTTCTGCTCTATCTCTCTTTCAAATGTAAGCAGTTTCCCATGGAGTTGGGTGAGAGATAGGCTATCCAGATTTGCACTGGAGCGTAGGACAATGGTGTATGTGTCCCATCTCTCAGGCAGTGATCTGAGGAATCTGTTGTTCATCTGGCTGTTAGTGTACTCATGCTTGACCATTTTTAGCTCAGAGATCAAGCAGGAGAAACGCTCAAACTGTTGAGTCAGTGTCTCACCCTTCCTATGAGAGAATGTCTCATATTGTTGGGCGAGGATTTCTCTGTTGTTTGCTAAGACCTCATCAGTTCCTCCGAATTGTTCCTTCAAAGCATTCCAGAGGTCATGAGCAGTTTCATGATGCATAAGCCCAGAATAGATTTCATTCGGCAGTGCCATGGCCAGAATTCCATGGGCTTTAGCATCAATCTCAAAGAGTTTACGATCTTCATATGAGTATTGCTCCTTCTTCTTCGGAACCATTTGATTGGTCTCCGGATTGTTCACCATAGGCTTGTGTGGACCGTGAACCACAGATGTCCAACAACCTGAACTGTTAACAGACAGGTGATGGAGCATTCTTCGTTGCCATATGTTATACTCACTCCTAACCAGCATCGGAGGCTTGGTTGAGGAGCCAGTATTGTGAGGATCATTAGATGGAGTAGTCATTCTCAGATTCAAACCAAATCAATCAAGTTTCAAAAGATTTAGCACAAAAACACAACAAACTCAATAAGAACCAAGAAGAAACTCAATTTAAATAACCAGAAGCAGCAGAAAATCAATCTTTATAACCAATTCTTGCACATATGCTAATTCGATCAAACTATAGATATCAAAATAGCAGTTTCAATGATCAATTGTTAAACCGATCAATGATTAACCTGCTCTGATACCATTTGTTAGGATCAGTGATCTAAGTTTGATCAATTAGAGTTTAATCACAGCGGAATTAGAGCAAGAATTAAGCAAATATAGCAAGAACACAATAAATATTCAATGGAACAGTACACGGTTATATAGAAATAGGGTTTTCTGCATTAGGATAATAACATTCATGCACACATGCTTCGGTATGGCGGCTGCTAGGTTTTCCTAAGCTGCACCAATTACAATTAGGTCAGCATTCCTTATATAAAGGAATGTGACGTCTGCTGATGTCACTTGATAGTGACGTCTAACAGAATTATTACAAACTACTGAACGTAAGCAAACTACTGAGAATGTTCAAAACAACTGAGAACATCTCTAGTATTCTAAGTACACGAAGAAACATAAAACTACTGAAACTACAAGTACGGAAAAGGAAATACAACTACTGAAAGGAAACCATCACAACTACTGAAGAGGTCTTCTTCAGCTGTTGTGACAATCATCTGAAACTTGGTCTTCAGTCTTTGTCTTCAGCTCTTTCACTTCAGACTTTGTCTTCAGCTCTTGTCTTCAGACTTTGTCTTCAGCTCTTTCACTTCAGATTTGTCTTCAGCTCTTTCACTTCAGACTTTGTATTCAGCTCTTTCACTTCAGACTTTGTCTTCAGCTCTTTCACTTCAGACTTTGTCTTCAGCTCTTTCACTTCAGACTTTGTCTTCAGACCTTGTTATCAGCTGATGTCTTCAGCTGTTGCAGACTACTTCAGTTGTTGTAATGTCCGTGGGACTTAAAGGTTTTTCTGATCAGGCTCATTGGTTCTTTTGGTCCAACAGAGCGAATTTTCCAGCGATTCTACAAGCGAATCTGTCAGCGAAGTTAGTAGCGAAACTGCGTGTTATCAGCGAAACTATCACTTTAACAAATAACATCCACCAATATCACCATATCTGACTTGGAGAGTGTTGCTCCTAATAGGCCACGGAGGCTTATAAATGGTGATAACTTTGAGGATTGGAAAAGATGTTTAAAAGCCTTCTTCTACAACACTGATCATAATCAACGGGAATCAATTGTAAATGGTCCTCACACTACAACTGTCACTGTCGGTCAAGTTACTTCACCAAACACCGATCTATCTACCTTCACTAAAAGAGATCTCAAGCTAATTGATCATGATCAGAAAGCTTTTGGAGCTTTAACTCTCTTCTTATCTCAAGATATCTATAACCGCTTTGCTGAACACAAGAATGCAAAATCTTTGTATGACTCCTTGTGTGAATTCTATGATGGAAATGAGGATTTGAGGAAAGACAGGAAAGCTCAAGCTAAAAAGGATTTTAATTCATTTGTAGGACACAAAAATGAAAGCCTTACTGACATAACAAATCGATTTTTGTCCATCTCAAGCACCTTAAAGAAATATGATGAGCAGTTGGGAAATCATGAACAAGTGTCTAAACACTTGGACTCACTCCCACCTCAATGGAGCCTACAAGTTAGGATGTTGAAGCAGGAAATAAACTTTGCTGATTACAAACTTATGGATGTAATCAACAAATTGAAATCTTTTGATTTGGATTTAAAGAGGAGAGAATACAATCAATCCATGATGCCAGCCACTGTATATCCACAAAATGCTGCATTAATGTCATCCGCTGCAAACTCGTCTATGTATGGTTCAGCTTATGGTGGTTCTATAGGATTTGGTGCTTCAAATATGTCCAGTAGGGGGTCTACAAGTGTTGGTTCAAGCTCAAAGCCATTTGTCACTGCTCAAATTCCATCAGATACTATGGCATTATTTGGGATGTTTGTGCATAGCTATGAGGCTCTAGTTGCTGCGGAGTTAAAGGGAAAAGGAATGACCGTTGAAGACATGTATCAAGTTGATCCAGATGACTTAGAAGAAATAGACATCCAATGGCAAATGGCCATGCTCACATTACGTGCAAGAAGATTCATGGAATGAACTGGTAGAAGGAACTTCGGAAATCAGAATTAGAATTCTACGCTTGGTTTTGGTATGTCGAAATTAAGATGCTTCAATTGCAAACAGCTAGAGCACTTTAAAAGAGAATGTCCAAATCCTATCATTACTGAATCAGGAACTTCTGGAACTTCTAAAGTTATCCCAATCACTGACAAGGAAGAAGTCAAGTCAAAGAAGGAAACAGCTCTCATCTCAAACGTTGATTGGAGCGCTGAGATTAAGGAAACTGAAGAAGAAATCAATCATGCACTAGTGGCTAAGTTAGTGAATAGTGATGTGGATTATATTGACGACTTTGAGTGTTTTAGAGAGTTCAAGAGTGAGACTCAAGAGGTCATTGGTGAAAGTAATAAGCAAAAGGTTCAGGTTGAAGAGAAAAAGGTTGAGAAAGCTGAAGTTGAAGAGGGTGGATATGAGAAAGCTGTTGTTGAAGTTGAAAAGAAGGTGACTATTGGTGAAGATTATGAAAAGAAGACAAGTGAGTCAAAAGAAGAATTGAAAGAGGATAGTGAGGATGAGAAGAATAGCAGGAAAGCAATGGAGGATGAAGAAGACAAGAAGAATACTCCGGTTTGTCAGTGTGACAAGGCCCTGGCTGCTGAAAAGGTAGTTATGGGTCTTCCTTATGAGGTAATTCAAGACATGTGCTCTACTCCTTGCAAAATTCGTTTATTTGGGGTTTATAAGGCAAACAGACTGTTATTAGATAATGAAAAGGAATTGAAACAAATTAATAAGGAACTTAAAACAAATGAGTCTAAATATTTTGTTAAGTAAAATAAAGCATTAAAAGAAAATAAGCGTTTAAAAAGAAATCTTTTGGAAAGAAACGTTGAAATAAATGCTTTAACTGAACGCGTAGTACTTGCTGAATTTGAAACAAGCAAATTAAAAACTAAACTTGAAAAATGGACAATCTCTGGGATGAAACTTGAGGAGTGTTGCAATAATCAAAGGGGGGCTAGAATTAAGACTGGTTTGGGAAGCAAAGAAACCACTCATGTTTATCCTCCACCTTGCACATATTATTATTCTCTTATGCCTAAACCTCATCCAACTAATGAATTAATTCAAAAAAAATACTGACAGTTTGTATGCAGGTTTAGAAGGAGTTAATCATAAGGAGATTCGAGAGGAATATGATTATGGTGCAAGTAGTGGTCTAGGCAGCTCTAGTTTTAAAATTTCTGATTCCAAAAAGTCTTCCATAGACAATAGTTTAAGTATATTTGTTTCCCAAACGTCTGTTACAGACAGTAGTTTATGTAGTTCTAGTTCTAGTTCATCTTGTTTATCCTCAGATGTTGATGAATCAAACGATGATGTTTTAAGTTCTCTTGTTAATGGTAGTGATAATTGTTTAAGTAAAGGTTCAAACAGACATTCTCACCCAAATTATTTTGAAAAATTTCTTTCTCATCCTATCCCATCTTTCACACCAAGTCGGATTTATAACCCTAAAGATATTGAGACAACTTCCTCAAAAGTTAACAATATTAACAAAAATGAATCAAGATTTGCTAAAATAAAGGTCACAAAGGAAATATTAAAAGAATCATATGACTCGTGTAGCAATTCAGATTCTCACACGTCTGAATATGAGGAAGAAATCTTAACTGATCAAGCATCTATTTCAAAATGTAATAAGAAAGCTTTAAAGTCTCGATGTTTTAGATGTGGAAAGGATGATCATATTATTAAAACTGGTCCTGCTTTTGTTAATAGAAATATAAATAATAGTTCCTTAGGAAGTAGATTAAATCATTTTGTAAATAATTTCTTTTGTAAAAAGTCTTTTGTTCCAAGACCTAAGTCAGTCAAGACTTGGGTCCCAATTTCCGAGTCTTAACTAATTGTTTTTGCCAGGAACACACCAGAAGAGCTATCAATAGTTTTTGGCATGTTGACAGTGGATGTTCAAGGCATATGACCGGGTTGAAGGACTTACTCACTAATTATCGAATAATTAATGGAGGATATGTCGCTTTTGCGGGAGATAAGAAGGGTGGAAAAATGATTGGTCAGGGAGAAGTCTCAAACGGTTCCTTAACTCTGGAGAAAGTAAACTATGTTCCCGAATTAGCATTCAATCTACTAAGCGTATCACAAATTTGTGATAAAGATATACCCGTGCTGTTTATGTCAAATGAATGCTTGTTTCTTAAACCAGAGTTCATTATTCCAGAAGATTTAGTGATCATGCGTGCTCCAAGAAAGAATGACACTTATCTTCTTGATATGGGATCACAAGAATCTACATCCACTGTGACATGTCTTCTGTCTAAAGCCTCTTCTTCCGAATCCTTCTTGTGGCATAGACGATTAGGACATGTTAATTTTAAAAATATAAATAAATTAGTTAAGAACAATCTTGTGAGGGGACTACCAATTAAAGATTTTTCAGTGGTAGAAAAATGCATTGCTTGTGCTCAAGGCAAACATCACAAAAAGCCACACAAGCATAAGCTTGAAAACATAATTTCAAAACCCCTTGAATTGTTACATACTGATTTATTTGGTCCTATGAGTGTTAAATCAATTGCTAAGAAATCTTATTGCTTGGTTGTTACAGATGATTATTCCAGATATTCTTGGGTGAGATTTCTAGCAAGGAAGGGAGATACTGCAGAAGAGCTTCAAAAGCTGATCCTTTCTATTGAGACTTTCAACAAAAGGAATGTTATAGCCATCCAAAGTGATAATGGTACTGAATTCAGGAATCATATCTTTGACTCATTCTTGCAAGCAAGAGATTTTCAGACAGTTCAGTGCTGCTAGGACACCTCAACAAAACGGTGCTACTGAGCGAAAGAATAGGACACTTATCGAAGCAGTAAGAACTATGCTGATTGAGTCAAAGCTTCCAATAATTTTCTGGGCTGAAGTTGTCAACTGTGCTTCTTATGTACTTAACAGGGTTCTCATTATGAAAGACAAAATGAAGACTCCCTATGAGCTTCTTCATAGATAGAAACCCTTGATTAACTTCTTTCGCCCATTCGGTTGCTCATGTACCTTGCTAAACACTTAAGCTCAGAAGTCAAAGATTGGTGTAGTTTCTAATAAATTTTTCTTCGTTGGCTATTCTTCCTCACAAAAAGCATATCGGGTCTACAACAAAAGAATTTGTATTGTGCAGGAATCATTCTTTGTTGATTGGCAAGAGTAAAATTCTCCTAACATGGGATCTGATCCTGCATGGTTCTATGACTTAAATACCATCTTCAAAT
Organism: Flaveria sonorensis; assembly: GCA_025506505.1. Taxonomy (NCBI): domain Eukaryota; kingdom Viridiplantae; phylum Streptophyta; class Magnoliopsida; order Asterales; family Asteraceae; genus Flaveria; species Flaveria sonorensis. The sequence goes on from CM046428.1 coordinate 27,769,018, forward strand.
CTTTCAATCTTCTTGTTTTTGATGATTATGTTGTTTCTCAAACCAATGTTGAAATCATACCTCCAACTGAACCTCTTCCACCTGCACCTCATCCACAACCACCAATAGACCATCACCCTCAACCTCCATTTGATGTACCACCTACACCTCCACCACAACCACCTTCTCCTTCACAACCACCCACTTCCTCATCACAACCTTCACAACCCACTTCCTCATCACAGCCTTCACAACCATCACCAACCACCTCCTTATCTTCATCAAATCCGTTAACCCTTAACACTACTTTTAAAACCTTAAAAGACCACCCACATGATTACATCATTGGTTCCATTACTGATGGAGTGAGAACACGAAGTCAATCTGGATTGATAAATGAATGTCTCTATGCTTGTTTCTTGTCTCAAACTATTACCAAAAACGTCTCAGCAGCACTTCAAGATCCAAGTTGGGCTGAATCTATGCAAATGGAGCTTTAGCAGTTCAGGAAACTAAAAGTTTGGCAATTAGTTGATCTTCCTCCAAACAAGTTTCCTATTGGTACTAAATGGGTATTCCAGAACAAACCAGATGACTGGGGAGTAATAATTCAAAACAAATCCAGGTTGGTTGTTCAGGGTTTTGCTCAGGAGGAAGGAATTGACTATACTGAAGTGTTTGCCCCAGTTGCTCGCACTGAAGCCATCAGAATCTTTCTTGCTCATGCGGATCACAAAAACTTTAAAGTTTTTCAGATGGACGTGAAATGCGCATTTCTCTATGGGAACATCGATGAGGAGATTTATGTTTGTAACCTCCAGGTTTCGAGGATCCAGATTTTCCAGACAAAGTGTATAAACTTGACAAATCCTTATATGTATTGCATCAAGCCCCACGGATCTGGTATGAAACTTTGACACAGTATCTGCTAAGTAAAGGTTTCTCTCGTGGTTCGATAGACATGACTCTGTTCAAGAAAGAAGTTGATGGTGAAATGTTGATTGTTCAAGTATACGTTGATGACATCATTTTCGGGTCAACCAATGAGAAACTATACAGAGAATTTGAAGAGGTCATGAAGGATGGTTTTGAAATAAGCATGATGGGGGAGTTATGCTTTTTCTTGGGATTACAAGTTGAACAAAAGCAGTCTGGTATTTTGATTCATCAAGAAAAATACGTTCTCGAGATTCTAAAAAAGTTCAAAATGGATAATTCTTCTCCAGAATTTACTCCATTCACTGCTCAGACTTGCTTAACTCCAGATGATAATGGGAAATCTATGGATGCTTATCACTATCATTCTATGATTGGATCCCTCATGTATCTTACGGCCAGTCGTCCTGATATTACATTCACTATGTGCTATTGTGCTCGTTTTCAGGCCAACCCAAAAGAATCTCATGAAAAAGCTGTTAAAAGAATTTTTCATTACTTAAAGGGTTCCTCCGGTTTGGGCCTTTGGTACCCAAAAGGAGGTAACTTTGACTTACATGCATATTCTGATAGTGATCATGGTGGTTGCAGGGTCAACCGGAAATCCATCACTGGTGGATGTCAATATCTGGGAGATTGTCTCGTTTCTTGGCAAAGTAAGAAGCAAACTACAGTATCTTTGTCTACAGGAGAAGCTGAATATGTTGCTGCCAAGTGCTGTGGATAACATCAAATGATGTATTATAGGATAAATTTTTTTCATACACCACTTTTCTATGATAATGAAGCTGCCATTGGGATTGCCAAAAATCCAATTCATCATACTCGTACCAAGCACATTGAAACGAGAATTCATGCCATCCAGGACGCTCAGGAAAAGGGTTTTATAGATATTATTCCGATTGACACAAAAAATCAACGAGCGGATCTTTTCACAAAAACATATGATAAACCATGGCTTTATGAATTGATCTCAATTCTGGGTCTAATATCTTTTTAAAACCTCTTTTCTTATCATAATGTGTATTGTTCTGTAAATAACTTTTCTTTTTGTTTGTAAACTTTTACTGATAAACTTCTGGGTCCCATATGTCTTCAAATCTTTATTTTTTTTGTTTTTGCTTACATTAAAAACATAAAAAAGGGAGAAGAAAATTTCTTTTTGTTTCGTGTCTGCTAAAAAGAAATTTTGGGGGAGAATAAAAATTTACTTTTTGTCTAAGGTTATTTTGTTTTTTTAGGAACTTCATGGAAAAGAAGTTTGAAGGAGAATCAATAGCATTGTTTGGGATATGCTTGGTAGGCTCAGCCCGATATAAAAGTAAACAGTGATCGTGTAGCTTAATTAAAGTCTAAAAACTTGACGACAAGGATTATCCTCATGATATCTAAGCCTACACAAAGCTACAAGGCCTTGTCTAAAATGGGTTGAGAGTTTCAAATCTTTGCTTTGATGCAAAAAATATTAAAATAATATGGGTGACATATCTCATGCTTATCTCCTCTACCATGTGTGAACATTGACCTGGAGTGATGATCTCTTCTGTTATATGTGAGTATAGACCTGGAGCTCTCATCAGCACATTCTAATGATATTTACTGTTATACGTAAGTATAGACCTGAAGCTCTCATCAGCGAGATAAAAAGATCATCTCCTCTGTTATACGTAAGTATAGACCTAGAGCTCTTATCATCTGTCTCCAAAATAAAGACACAATGATTCTTAAAAATTAAGAATCATTGTTGAAATATTTAAGATTTCAAGCAAAGTGAATTATATTGCTTAATAAACCATGAAGAATAGGATTAGTACTTTGCTAAATATCTGCGAGATCCAAGTCATCTGAGTTTATCAAATGAATCCAAAACATGATAAAATAGCTGCAGATTACTTGTTGAAAAGAGGAAGGCATGGGTTTAAAAGGACAAACATATCAGCAATCCCGCAAATGTTTGAGTCTCTAGATCATTTTCTTGAAAAAGAAGTCTCTATATCCTTTTACTTTTCTTTCTTATTTGTTTTATTTTTTTGTGTTCTGATGTTGTGGGACGAAGAATGTTTTTCATAAAGGTTTTATAAATACATAAATTTATTATTTTTGGTTGTAGCGAAACTACAGTTTTGCTGGCAGTTTCGCAAAGCGAATCTATAGATTCACTCGGTAGTATCATTGTTCTCTGTACACCTAATTTCTTTTGTGATGCCGAGCCAAACTATAGTTTCGCTGCCAGTGAAACTGCGACCTATATATTGCATAGTGTGAAATTCGTTTCACACAATTCTGTGCGAAACTAAACCCTAGTTTCTCTGTGTCTGAACCTATTTGATCTCGTTTGTGTGATTTTCATCGAGTTTGTTCGATTCTGATCTATCTGGTAGGCATTGCGACCCTGCTTCTCTGGTTCAATCACGGTTTTAATGCTTATTCAGTGGTTTTGTATTGATTCGCTGGTTCGGAAGTTCGCCTGACTCGTTCAGCGAATCTACCAAACTAACCAGCGAAACTAAACGAAAGTTCACTGATTGCGGGCGAATCTATCTTGTTATGCTGTCCAAGCATATTTGATAGTTTCGCTAGTGCAATTCCAGCGAAACTATACTTTCGCTCAGCACTTAATCTGTCTTGTTGGGCTCTGCGAACTTACAACTTCGCTGTCGTATGAATCATAAGTTTGTCCTCAGCGAAAGTGTAGAATCGCTTAAACTCATGGTCTAGGGCTGAGTTACAGCGAATGTACACTTTTGATTGAAAAAACTTAGGTTCAATCAACAGCGAATCTATTAAGTTATTCCTGGTGAAATTATAGTTTCGCCTGTCAGAGAAACTGTTGAACTTAATTTCAATCCTCAGTGAAGCTGTTTTGCTGTGCATGGCGAAACTACTGTTTTGCCATGACAGCAAAATTACTTTTTTTTGTTTTTATTTTTTTTGTTTGTTTAATTGTCTTTATGTGTTATATAACTTACCTATGTCTATATTTTACAGTTCATGGCAAACTTAAAGTTCGACGAGAAGACAAATCTAGTGGCATTATTCGACGATAGTAATCCAAAGACTGTTGGATTCAGAGATTGTCTTAGATGGCTGAAGTAGTCTCCCATTCTCCATGCCATAACTCATTTACCCACGATCTATGACATTCACATAAGAGATTTCTGGGTAAATGCAGAATGTGATTTGGGATCTACTCCACATAGAATTACTTCCAGAGTTCTTGGGGAGAATATAGTTGTTAGTGCTGAGACGGGTGCGAGGGTGTTGAGGTTAGAAAAAGACTGTGGAAATGAGGTTACTATGACTGATGCTAAAGTTCTTAATGCTTATCGAAGCATTGGGTATAAAGGACCATCTTTTGGATCCAAGAAGGAAATCAAAAAGTCATTCTTGTCCAAGGAATAGAGATACATTGCTCACGTGTTTATTATGTGTTTGGATCACCGAAAGGGAGGATCAGATGGGTTAAATGCATAATGGGCTAAGGCCATGATTGTATTCTATAAAGGACAAAAGGCCAACATTACTAGATTAATATTTGATTGTATGACTGAGGATGTTATGGCTCTAAAGAAGGACAAATGGCTGTTATATCCAAGGTTTATCCAGATGATCATTAATAATGAGAAACCCAATTTGCCAGGACATTGGGAAGTTAAGAGGCTGATGCAGAGAAATACAAGAATATTTGCAGATTGCTCAGCAGTTAGGCATGACTTTAGTGGTAAAATAACTTATTTACTGGAAAACATGTACCTAGCTGAAAGATGGAACTACAGAAAAAGGCTGATTGAAAATGAAAACTAGAATGCTCAAGAAAATCGAGATAAACAAGCTGAAGCAATAAAGAAGAGAAAGAGGTATGCAAAGGAGAAGGAATGCGATTTAGAAGCTGAGATTGATGAGGTTGAAGAGGAGCTACGGGCTCAAAAAGAGAGAAGGTCCAAAAGGAAGTCTAATCAAGGGGAACCGACTCATGAAACTGAAAGGAGAACCAAGCATAAATAGCCAGTATTCAAAGAAAGGAGGGATTCCCGATCTGAATTGGACCATCATGTCATCAGAAATGTGAATGTTTCATTGGCCAATGAAGTAAGCATGATAAAAACTAAGTTGGTCAATCAAGAGTTGAGAGAAAAGGAGAAAGATAAGCAAATAGAGAGTATGAAAGTAATGATGATTGACCAGCAGGAATTAATCAAAAGACTATTGAAGGAGGTGAATGAGCTCAAGAGTAAAGTTGGTCTGCCAAATCAGCTATCACAAGAGGAGCTAGATGATCTGACCAACACATCTAAGTATTCATTCCTGAAAGTAGGAAAGTCATCTGGGATAGGGGGAGAAGCAAGTACAGCTAGAGGTGGTGCAAGTGGCAATGGTGATGGAGGTCCAAAGGTTGTTGAGACAGAAGCTGAGAAGAGAGTTAATGAAGGAAGTGTTGTGAGAGAGGAGCCTGTGATTGTTAAGGCTGAATTTATTGATCTGGGATTTGATATAGAAACAGACTTGACGGGGGCTGAGGTGTTTAGTGAAGAAACTACTGAAGGTAACAAGAAGGATACAGGGAAGAGCCTTATTGATGAAGAGGAAGAATACGAGGAACAGCTGGTTGACTATGACTCAGAACCCGAATATTATGAAGTGGAGGAGCGTCCAATGACTTATGTGGCACAAAGGGGTTCTGAAGAAGGAGATGTAATTGAATTAAGCAAAGAAGACTGGTTCGTGAAAGAGAAAGAACCAGAACAGTTAACACCACTGTTCCAAAACATCAGTGAACCAAGCAAGAAGAAATCTGATAAGAAAATTGTGAGTTGGAAATATAATTCTGAAATGAAAATGTTTATGATTAAGCGAAGGGGCGGGGAAATATCATACATGCATAAAAGGAAGGCGTTCAAGACCTTGCCTAGGTGGGACTTGAGGAGATTAGCCAAAATTCCATAGTTGGATGCCCATTTGAGTGAACATGCCATGATGCTGGAGAAGGAAATCAAGGCAGGCATGAATGATAATTTTAAAGCTTTTAGGTTTATGAGGACAGAAAGAAGAAGGTCGAAAAAAGACTTGGATTGGGCTACTGTCAAAGGAAAGATTGTTTTAACGCTAAAGCCAGCTAAAACTATGAACAGGATAAGAGTGCCCAATCCACTTCCCCCTAGACTGCAAAAGTTCAAGAAATGGTTCTATGACAACAATACCGGGGAAGTAGTAATTAGAGTGAAAGATGAAGTTGAGATTAAAAATTTTTATCCAATGGAGGTGTTCTCTTTTTGTGATGAAGACTTAGTGATTCTATGTGAAAATCACATCAAAGCGGGAATTGGAGCTGAAACAAGGAAAGAAGCCAGTTTGTTTATGAACATGGCGAATAAAGCTCGTGGAGTAAGGACAGAGGTCAGGGAGCTAGCTGAGAAAGTATTCAAGGCTGACGAGTTAAAGTTGGACATGTAGGATCTTACATGACAGTTAGCAAGGGCAAGTGCAAGTGTTGAAGAGGAGAGTGCAGCAGTAGCAGAACAAGAAACATCTGATAAAGCTGAAGAAGGAGCAAGAGAAGAGCCAGAAGACCGAGAGTGAGGTCCAAACTATAGTTTTGCCCGGAGTCAGCTGCTACTGATCACCCGGCGAATCTGTAGTTCGCTGCCGGGTGAATCTAGTAGTTAGAAAGGCAGTTTCGCGAAACAGCCAGCGAATCTAAGGTTGCTTATATATTGTAATTTTTCTATCTTTGTAAGCAACCTTTTGCAAAACCCTAATATAGAATATTGTTGTTGCAATTGTGTGTTTTGCTGGAAGTTCATTTCAACATCATTCAGCATTTGTTATTGTTTATTATTGTTTAGATTCAATCTAATTCATGATGTTATTGAGTTTGTAAGTGTGTATTCGGTAAGAAATCATTGTCAAGCATCAAGTGCACTGTTGAATCGATCAACAGGACCAACAATAAGGCATGGGTGCACTCATTTAGGAATAGATATACATTATAGGAATAGATATATTATAGGAAGAGATAAACATAGAGAGAGATTGAAAGAGATATCGATATACAAATAGAGATACATATTCTTAGAAACGATATCAATCACTCAATCAATCAATCAATATAGCAAAACACCAAGAACACCAAGAACATCATAGAAATCATCATGTCATCAAAGCATCAACATCATTGTAATCGATTCATAATCCTTGAAAATCATTTGAAACAATCTTTTGTTGCATTGTTTATTCTATTTTCAAGTTGTTTCATCTGTTCTTTGTCGATTTCGATTTAATAAAGAATTAATTAAATAACAAGGATTAATAATTCCGCGATCTTTATTTGTTAAATTAAACTGATAATTCCTGCTTTGATCCTTGGATTCACATCATATTTTTGTGTTTTTAATATTTTTTGAAAAGTAAATCAACTATATGAACATAAATCAATATACATATTTTTTTTTATTTTGATCATTTCTGAATGTTTTTGAGAGATAATTTTGTGATACTTTTAATTACGCCTCCTACAGTTTATATCCCAAAGAGGATGGAAACTTTAAGGATTTAAAAATAGAATATGTTAGTGAGACCATCAAACAATCAAATAATATTTTTGTTTTTGGATATGTTCTGTACATGAGATAGGATAATACATTCTGTGAGATCATGTAACACCCTGAAATTTTTCCAAAGCAACATAAAGTTGTCGCGTGGAAGGAGGTTCTCGCACGACTGAGAGTTTTTGCGCGAGAATATTTACAAACAGAAGGAGACCCTATAAATTGGACAGAGTACCCATTTGCCTCCACCCTACGTGAAAAGTTCTTCTGTTGTGCTTAAAAAGAGAAGGTGGTGCTAGGTGGTGTTTAAGGTATGTATTCGATGATGTTCGGTGTATTTATTCCCTTATGAATGTTTTGTAATAATATTAGTGCATGATTATGTAGTTCCTGGTCGAAAGGCTCTCGGTTTGGTGTTGATCTTGTGCAAATATCATAAGGTGAGTTCTAGACCCCTTTTTTTGGATGATTTCCATGATTTGGGGCTAATATGCATACCTGAATGAATGTTTTGATAAAGTATTAGAGTGTTGATTGGTATAGAATGTGTTTGGACATTAGAATGGATTGAGAATCGATAAATTGGGCCTGAAGTTTTGAGCAGTTGCATAGTTCTCGCGCGACTGGCATAGTTCTCACATAAGACGGTTATCCTGCATGAGTTCTCATGTGAAGAATGAAACTTGGTAGGCAAGTTATTGCGCCTTGGTTACTTATCATGGGAGGAGTTCTCGTACGAGGTATAATGTTCGCATAGTGAGATACGCGGTATATAGTGCTCGAGTTATGAAGTTCTTGCATGAGCCTCAGTTATCGCATTGGGAGTTATCATGCGAATGGTAACTCTCGCTTAGATGGATTTCCACTAGTTTTATAGGTAGATTCATGTATAGATGTCCTCATATACTATACGATAAGAGAGTATACATAAACAATTTTATAACTAAAGAAAGAAAGAAAGATATACGTATTAAAGTTAAAGATTAAAGTAAACATAGTACAGTTCACATGTGAAACGTTAAAGCACTTGAATAATTATTCAAGAATTGTTACCCGTTAAAGAATAGTTGTGAAACGTTAAAGTATGCTAAAGAAGTCTTGCAAGCATAGAGGTCTTGACATACTTCAAGCCTCAACACAGGAGTCTTGCGTAATGGCAAGTGATAAGTGTCTTGCATTGTTGCTAGCTAGACAGGAGTCTTGTGTAATGACAAGTGACAGTAAAGTCTTGTGTTTCATACAAGCAATGACTAAAGGAGTTGCAGGACCGGTGAAGGGGGTCAATGCAACAGTTTCACAATGTTTGGAGAGATTTAGAACACTTAACATATCAAATAGGGAACCGACTTCAAGTGAAACAAAGAACACATGAAAAGAACAGAACAAGAACACAATAAGATGGTTTTCAAGAATGTTGTATATTGTTCTCAAGTTTCTTTTACAAAGTGTTACAAAGCTTAGTCCTATGGACTGGTACTTGAGATACTTTATACTACATCCTACAAGCGGCCATACTTTGAAAGCCAGCTGGAAACACTAATCTAGACAACAAGATCAATTTAAAGTCAAAAGGTAGATTGCCTTTTGACTAGTGACTATGACATGCCATTGAACACATCCTTATCTAATACAAAAAGGATAAAAGTACATAAGTAGAAAGTTATAAACACTATAACGATAATCTACAGTTGACTAATGATAGGTTCAAATGGATCAAATCTGTGATTATATTATGATGCAATGATTAATTCAAACACAAGTAATCAAACAAATGCAAACATATCAAAAAATTCATAGATTTCATTGATAGCAATCATAGGATACAAGTGTAGGGTTACAATTTCTATCAGTTCATCTGATAATTGATTCGTTAATCTCTTTTTTTACTGACTAACTCACTCCCTCTGCCTACAAATACATAAAATATCCTATTTATACTATCAAGAAAACAAAGGAACATATATTTACAAATAAGTCCCTATACTATGACAAAAAACAACATAAAGACAAAATGTTAATCTTTTAAGAAGTCTAACAATACTGCCCCTAAGATTACATTTGTCTTCAGTCTTCAAAATAATCTTCAGGTTCTTCCTTTATCTTGAACATAGGCTTCTCTTTATACATCTCTTGTTCCTTCAATGCTTTTGCAATTGCTGACTTGAACTTTCCTGCAAGAATCCCTTGTTCAGGCTTTGATGCGTTGGTCTTTATCTCCATCTGGTTCATAATCTCCAAAGTTTCTTTTTATAACCCTGTAATGTAAACATTAGCATAAAAATCAATTGGTTTGGGATAATCTCTTATAACCCTATAATGAATCTCCAATACTCCTTTGCTATATATTCTCATAAAATCGATTGATTTTATATCCTTCTTCATAATCATTGCATAAGCTAATGCTTTCCTTAAAGAAATTCTTTCCATTGCTGCATCATAACCTTGATAATTGACATAAAATACTTCCGATCATTTTCCGCCACTTCAGATGAAACTCGATCAAACTTTTGAATCGACAAAAATGAGATATAGCTTGGATGTAGAAGTTTTAATTCAAACACTCCAAAAAATGAAATCATATCTCGATCCCAGTTGTCTAGGTTCCAAACTAACTTCAACTCGAACATGTCAGAATTATAAAACCATCTCAAAATTGGTTTTGTCGTTTGAGTACCATCTATTACCTTCAATCCTAGGTTAGTAACCTTTTCAAAGAATTGGTCACTATATGCATCCAAGAAGTTTTCTTCTTCATCAGGTTTATCACCACCTTTCCTTTTGCTTTTTAATGACTTGAAGTATTCCTTGTCTTCTTGGTCACATCTCGTTTTAAGAAAATCCTCCATTCATGAAATACCTTTATTCAAGAGTTTAACAAAATTTTCACCTCTATTTGCTTTCGTTGGGTTAATCAACTTCAACTTGTTTAATTCTTTTAAGTCTTGCACAGGAAGAGCTATGATGCTAGTGTAAAAGTGATAAACATCATATATTGAATTTACAAGCTTAATCAAAAATGCATCAAACACTTCATCATACTTCCATGCTACTATCTTCACATTCTTTGTATTGTCAGGCACAACCATTGCATTAAGTAATTCTGAAATTGATTGGCCTTTTTGCAACCCATTTCTTACAAGATCACCTACAGTTCTTGCCTTGTTCCATAACTGCTTTTGATCAATGGATACTTCATAAGCCTGTTTTTCTTCAGGAAACATCTTCATCAATTCTATTCCGCTTTCATGTTCACTTCTCTTCAAAGCCATTGATTTAATCTCTTGAGGTTTCAAAATTCTTGTTCTTTTAGTAATCTCCTAGTACTGAGGGTTATCCATATCAAGTACTATCATCTTCTTTGTCTGTTTCTCCATTTCTTGAAAGCTTCTCACCAAATTTCTTAGTGATGTATCTTGCAATCTGTTTAGCTTCTTTCTCGGATAGTTCCTCGATTGTAGCCATAATCTAAGCGCAATTGTATTCATGTTTTTAGGATCTGGATGGTGTAGCTCAGACGATGAAAGTTCCTCAATATTAATACTTTCATGTAATGGATTCCATTCACCATGCTCAATACTGATTTCATCTGGATCCACAGGAGATATGGATTCAGCTGTCACACATTTCTCATATTCTTCGTTTATTTGAGAAACTGTGAGTCCATCCAAAAATACCCGATTATACTTCTTATTTATCAGATAATTATACCTTTCATTAACATCTACAGGTATATCTTCAACTACAGCCTCAATTGGAGAATAACTTGCTTCAATAATATCCTCATCTACTAAGACATCATCATACCATGCATCAGAAAAATCTGGTTACTATCATGACTTAAAGTTTCAGATGCAATCTTTTGAATTTCAGATGATGGTTTAGCTAAAACTAACACATCTATATCATCTATCATCCTTTTGCCTTTATCTACCTCAGAGATCTTCTCAACATCAATAAGATTAACTTCAGATACAATAACAACTTCAGGAGATTAGGACATTGCACTCTCTTTCATGCTTTCAAATTCTTCTTTTAATTTCTCATGATTTTCTCTTAACTTCTTGAATTTTTCTTCCATTAAGTCATAATCTTTAAGCATGACTTCAAAATTCTTTACATTTGCTTCTTTTTCTTCTTCAAGATCAGCAATTATCTCATCTTTCTTTATTAATTCAGCCTTTAAACTTTCATTTTCTTCTCTTAGCTCTTCAATTGTCTTAAGCTGGAGTAAATTCTCTTCTTTCAAAGACTCTATTAAGCTTTGATCTTCTTTAGCTTGTTTATCTTCAATATGAACATTAGATTCAACAACATCAATGTTTTTGAAATCAAATTCCATGTGTTGATGAATAGTTTCTTCATTTACAACAACTGTCTCATCAATATTTTGAATGTCTTCATTTTAATCTTCTACATGCTTGGCTTCTACAGCTTCAACTTCTTCATTAACTACTTCAATAACCTCTTCAATTTCATTTCCACCATCATTATCATCATCATCACTTGATGTGGAACTATTTTTATTTTTAGACTCATCATCATCATCATTATTTTCATCATCATCATCATTATCTTCTTCATCATCATCAGATAGATCTTGAGGATCTTCTTCTATTAAATCATTTGGGTCAACTGGTTCATCCTCAATTAAATGAAAGTGATCTTCATTTATAACTACCTCATCTCTAGCCACATCCCTCATATAATCAAACATAGGTACATTTTGAGCACATGTAATCATTGCCAGTCTTTTGTATGAGGTTTCTGTCATATGCTTTAAAATTAATCTTTCACCACCCACTCCATAAACATGGAAATCTGGATTTGATTCATTGATGATCATTTGAAAGAATCTAGGATACATCAGGTATTTATTCTTGATTCCTTTCTCTAAGTTAAACACAAATCCATTCAGAATCCATCTAGCCATATTAAATCTTCTTTAGTTGCAATGGCTACAATTGGAGATGCAATATCAACTGGAAATGAATTCCATCCGCACTTCTTTTAGACATTCCATGCTGCACGATATAACATAGAAGTTTCCAGTGATTATAGACTCTGGCTTGGAAAAATTGTTTTCTTGGAAAGTTATTCGGATGACCCATGGCTATAAATGTTTCTCTACATTCATTAGATGATAATTCAGCCAAGTCTTCTGGGTCATTGTTTCCCAGCCTTAGAGCTTCTCTAATAGATTGTTCTGATACTTCAATCATCCTTTCATTGATAATGAATCCTCTAACAACCTTTCTTCTTTCTTCATCTCTTTCAACATTCACAGTGTTCCAAAATCTCTTTATCAATCTAGCATAGATGACTGGTTGATAACACATGGCATACACATACTTAGTCCTCAAAATAAATCTGATTATCTCTTCATAACTAATAGCATCTCGTACATCTTCATTTAAGAATGCTGCAACATTATGTTTAGGCTCAAATTTAAGCTCAGCCATCTGCATAAATGAAACAAAGAAAGTTAGACACATTGAATTTTCAACACTTATCAATTTTGAGTTATTAGGTTTGAACCAAATCTCATAAAATTTTCTAAGTGTTTAAACAATTCATTAACTGAAAAATTATATATTGGTCACAAACTTAATTCAACTCAATTCAGTTATAATTTTCTTAAAATCTAATTAAATAATAATTTTTGTGATTAATTTTGACATTTTTATTAAAAAAAAATTCATGAATTTAATTGTTCATCTTCAAAAACCCAACTGATGAACATAATCATCAAGAACACATTGTTTTGAAATATGGATTTGACCATTCCAATCTGTTCGAAAACAAGTTTATATCATCAATCAATGTTCAATTTCAGTTGTTTATGCACATTATTTTCACAAATTTCAATTTTCCTTCGAACTAGGGATCATACACCTACACAGACATAAAACGCCCGATTGAATTCAAAGTATAAACTTGAAATCAGATGAATTTAATCTTGAAATGATATTTAGATTCAGTGTATATACCTATAAATCACACGTATTAACACCAAACAATCAAAAATGATGAACCGAATGATTTGAGCGTATGCGAGTCGAGAGTGTTTTCAAGGGATTTTGAGTGAATGAATGAATCGATCACAAGTGTTGTATATATATGTGAAAATTTTAGGCGTATGAGAACTGTTTATGCCCATGAGGTTAGACGCATGAACACTATACAGTCACATGAGACTAAATTTTAGTTTTTTTCAGGCGCATGAGCACTGTTTGTGAGCATGAGGTTTAGACGCATGAGCACTATTCAACCGCATAAGCACTGTTTAGGCGCTTGGGCACTATTTAGGCGCATGAGACTAAATGAAACGCCTAACACTTAGTGTTTTCATCACTTCAAACGTCTACACTTGAAAGACTTGGTACTGTTCAGGCGCATGAGCATAAGATGATATGCCCAACACTTAACCAATTTTTCAGACACATGATAACTGCTTAGGTGCATGAGCTTGAATGAAATGCCCAACACTTGTGCAAGTTTTTGAAAGTTCACCATACTCCTGATCTGAACTTATGAGTACTGTTCAGGCGCATGGGATCCTTCCATAAGTCTTGACACTTGAACTTTTCTCCTCATCCATCTGAACACTATATGAACATATTAGCACTGCTCACACTCAATTTTTCAACACTTAGTCAAAAGTGTTTGACTATCACTTAAAATTTTCATTAATTTCCCTTAATTTTAACATTTTTGAAATTCAAACTTTTATATATTTTTTATTTTTGACTATTTTATTTTTATTTTAAATTTTCAAAAATAATTTCCCGCCATTTTAGTCACTATTTAATTTTTTACAAACCAAATAATCTCATTTTGTTTGCAAGTAGCTTTTCCATTGAATTTTAAATTCTTTTCAGGTTCATTTTTACATTATATTAAACACACACATGCTTGAAATTTTAGCTTCATCCATTTTATCCAAAATACTTTACTTTTGATTTTTTCACTTTTTGAAATTCAATTATTTTCTCTTTTTCATTTTTTTTACTCTCCCTAAACATTTAAGTTTTACAAACTTAGAAGTTTCTTTGACTTTGCAAGAAGAGTAACCAATCATTATTAACATGCCTACACATTAAAATTATGCAAAATTCAAAAATAAAGCAGAATAAAAATCTATTATATACAAATGAATCACATGCCTGTAGTGAGATCATATCAGCTAAGATCAGCACATTAAAATAAAATAAAATGATAAATAGTCATAAACAGTGATTAAATCCTAATCAAGTGTGTTCTAGGTTAACATTTCTGCAGCAAAGGAGACACGAGATCTAAGGATAGAAAATGAGTGCTTTTGGCAATATGATCAGCACATTTACTTTTTCAATTCTTGGATTGATTAAGGTACGATTAGATATGACACTATGTAAGTAACACTTAGACTTAGAGAGTTCAACTCTCATCAAGATATACAAGAAATCACTTTTCTCAACTTGTTAACTTGACATATACTTATAACCAGATCTCATGTTTAGATTGTGCACATTGGCATCTTTTGCATCAAGAGAGAATATCCAGGTCTGTAATGACTTACAACAAAGGATATCTCGTCACCTCAGGTCTATGATGACTCATAACAGAGAAGTGAATAGATACTTTAAATAATTAGAGCTTATTGGTTATTCATATCACCACCAGGTGTGAGTTTATGACTTTACAAGCAATCAATCTGAGAAGTCAACACTACTCAGTGGTACTAAAATGGACAACATGAATGCCTGATTGATTTAGTTTGATCACAAGAATTTACTTTTTCAGTATAATTGCATGAAATTACCTTCACATCATATCTGATCACGTCAGACTTTAGTAACTAGCAAAGTATGCAACTGATCAAAACTAATGTATCTATCATTTCTCATAAATTGCAAAGACAGATTCAGTCCTAGACAATTTAACTATCAAGAAAAACTCTATTTTTGTATTTTTGTTTTATATTTTTCTCTTTTGATGTTGCAATTTTCTACTTTTGTATTTGCTTTTTCATTTTCTATTTAACATGCACACACAATATATACAATTAGACAGTTAACTTTGACAGTTTCTCTCTTAGTTTTCTCATTCAAATAAGGGAGGGTTCTTACCATTTTATGACTCAATAACTAAAAACTCAAAACCAATTTTTAAACATGGTTAATAAGTCCAATTGACTCGATCAAATATTCAAATCAACCCGGTAAAAAAGCTTTTGTAAATAGGTCAGCCAACTGTTTTTTAGTTATGATTTGTATCAAAATGATTAAACCTTTTTCAGAGTTATCTCTGAGAAAATGATATCGAATTTCGATATGTTTTGTTTTTGGGTGTTGGACAGGATTAGCTGTAATAAACATAGCAGTAGTGTTATCAATGTAAATAGGAGTTTTAAGAAAATTGAACCTGTAATCCAGTAGTTGGTTTTGTAACCAAAGGATTTGAGAACATCCTGCTGAAGCAGCTATGTACTCAGTTTCTGCGGTTGAAACAGACATTTGTTTGTTTCTTACATTGCCATGAGACTATTCTGGGACCTAAAAACTTACAACCACCCGTTGTAGATTTACGATCTTGACAGCATCCGCCATAATCACTATCTGTATATCCATGTAACTCGATGTTTCCTTCATAAGGATACCACAGCCCTAAAGCCGGTTTTCCTTTGAGATACTTGAATATTCGTTTAACAGCAATTAAGTGAGATTCCTTTGGGTCAGATTGATACCTGGCACAGACACAAACAACATACATTATATCAGGTCTAGATTGATACCTGGCACATACACAAACAACATACATTATATCAGGTCTAGATGCAGTAAGATACATCAAAGATCCAATCATAGATCTATATAAAGTTTGGTCAATAGATTTTCTTTTCGGATCGGGTTCAATCTTGGTATTTATGTCAGCTGGAGTTCTTATGGATTGACAATCTTGCAGTTTAAATTTCATCAAGATTTTATCAACGAATTTCTCTTGATTGATAAAAATTACATTTGCAGACTGCTTCACTTGATGACCAAGGAAAAAAATTATTTCTCCCATAGAACTCATTTGAAAACGAGACTTCATGATTTTTTCAAATTCATTGCACAACTTTGGACTTGTAGAACCAAATATGATATCATCAACATACACTTGAACACATAAGAGATCATCAACATCTTCTTAATGAACATAGTAGGATCACATTTCCCTTGCGTGTATCCATGTTGGATCAAATGTTATGATAACGTTTCATACCAGATTCTAGGAGCTTGATGCAGACCATACAATGCTTTGCAAAGCTTGTACACATGATGAGGAAATTCTGAATCTTCGAAAGCTGGAGGTTGCTTGACATATACATCATTGGTGATTGGTCCATATAAGAAAGCACCTTTAACGTCCATTTGATACACCTTGAATTTCATGAATGATGCATATGCCAGGAAGACATGAATTGATTCAAGTCTTGCAACTAGAGCAAATACTTCATCATAATCAATTCCTTCTTCTTGGTTGTAACCTTGTGCAGCGAGTCTCGCTTTGTTGCAAACAACAATTCCCCGATTGTCTGTTTTGTTTCTAAACAACCATTTTGTGCCTATGGTATTTTTTCCTTCAGGTAAATCCACAAGCTTCCACACTTCCTGTTTGCGGAATTGCAATAATTCTTCTTGCATTGCTTCAATCCAACTATTGTCCTTTAACACTTCGGTGAAGTTTTTTGGAACAATTTGAGATAGAAAACACGAGCATAAGCAAAGATTTGCTTGTTCTGATTGACTTCTCGTAGTTCTCTCATTCAATGGACTGATAATCTGAGATGTTGGATGGTTCTTGTGAACATGAGATGTTGGAATCTCATTCACTTGAACATGAACATCTAGATTAGATTGGTTCAAGTCAGAAAGTTGATGCAATAAGTTTGAAGAATGTGGATTGAAATTAGGACCTTGAGTCGATGAGTTGATAAAATAATCAAGATTATCTGTAACAACTACATCACCAGAAATCGATGACGTTCCGTACTCAGGTTGTATAATTTCAGGACCATCATTAGGAATAGGTTATGAAACATTTGAATTTTCTAAAACGGGATGCTCTTGAGATTGTTGAGGTTGATCATAAGTTTCAAACTGTAATATAGGATCTTTCACAAAAGAGAAAAATGGATAATCTGGGCTTGAGTCATCCATATCATCAGAATCATAATCATCACTAAAAGAACCAAGATCTCCTTCTTGATTTTTCTTCTCACCTGAAAATTCAAACAAGTTAGAATGAAAAGAGTTTGACAAAGAATCTAAATCAAATAACCAAGATAGACCATTTTCAACTGATGGAAAAGAATTTTCAAGAAATTTAACGTTGAATGTTTCAAGGATAACATTCGTCCTAGAGTTATAAACTCTAAAAGCTTTTGAAACCGATGAATAACCAACAAAAAATCCATCATCAGATTTTGCATCAAATTTTCCTACCTGATCACTTGAGTTTAGAATTGAAACTGGACAACCAAAATATTTAAGAAAATCTATATTAGGTTTCCTGCCAAACATCAACTCATAAGGAGTTTTCTGTTTATCTTTCACAAGCAATGTACGATTCTGCATGAAACATGCAGTGGATATGGCTTCATCCCAGAAAGTGATTGGAATTTTGGCATCTGCTAACATAGACCATGTTGCTTCAATCAAAGTTCTGTTTTTTCCTTTTAACAACTCCATTTTGTTGTGGAATTCTAGGAGCACTAAACTGATGAGCAATACCTTTTTCTGCAAAAAATATGTCAATATTAGTATTTTTAAATTCCGTTCCATTATCACTTCTAATTATTTTCACCTTTTGTTCTATTGATTTTCTACTTTAATGTTGAATTCTTTTAATAATTCAGCCGTTTCAGATTTAGCATGCAAAAAGAAAACCCATGAAAATCTTGTAAAGTCATCAATGATAACTAAACAATAAGATTTCTTTCCAATACTCCGAACATTTATTGGTCCGAATAGGTCCATATGCAACATCTGGAGAGGTTTGGAATTTGAGTTTATCTGCTTGGTCTTATAAGACGCTTTGTGTTGTTTTCCTTTTAAACATGCTGAGCAGAGATCTGTTTTAGCCAACTTCTTTGTTGGAAGACCTACTACATGATTTCCTGCTACAAGCTTGTTCATATTCTTGAAGTTGGAATGCCCGAGACGTCTATGCCAAAGCTGAATTTCGTCATTTGATGCTTGAGCAATTAGGCATGTTGTTTCTGTAGAAGGATCAACATGAGACATATCTAACTTGTATACATCTCGATCTCGAATAGCTTTAACAACTACCCATTCTTTGCTAATCTGAAAACCTGGCTTCAAAATATAACAAAACGAATCATCAAAAAGAACTGAGTAAGATTTGTCACATATTCAGGAAACACTTAAAAGATTAAAGTTCAACTGTGAGCAATGGTTGACTTTATCAAAGCTGATAATCCCATTAGACACCGTTCCTTTGCCTGTAATCTTACCACCTGCATCACCTCCAAATGCAACATGAGTACCATCTTTTAACTTAAATTCTTGAAGCGAGGCATGGTTGCCTGTCATATGCTGGCTACACCCACTATCAACATACCATGTGTTAATAGGTCTTCTCGGGCATACCTGCATTTCAAAAAGAATTAAGTTGAGTTATCAACCCAAGCCGAGATGGTCTTGGGCTTGCCAAATTTATCAACAATGGTAAACTTTTTAAAGTGAAGCTTTTTCAAATCAGGCTTATTATTGAAAAATTTACCAATTCCGTTTCTTACAAATTTTTTATTATCTTTAATTTGTTTTGTCCTTAAAATATTGTATTGTTTTTCAAGATCATCATCAAGATATTTCAAACCATCAGACAAAAAATTTTGTTTACCAAACTTCCCACCATTCATTCTCACAGATCGTGGAATGAATTTTCCTTGATTATACTGCCTTGGTTTTGCAGCATAAGAATCATCATAAACAGAATCATTTCTTCGAAAAGAACTCAAGCCTAAGGAAGGTTGTTTTATCAATCTTTGAAAACCAACACTTTGATTTCTTTGAAATTGTGGATTGACATATCCATTTCTTAATTAAGAATTTACATATCCATTCCTTGGCGAGTTCTTTCTAAAGTAGCAATTCTCAGTTTTGTGAGTTATTTCATCACAATAGGTATAATATTTGTTGAAATAATAATCAACTGTTTTGTGAGTTATTTCATCACAATAGAAACATTCTTCAGTCTTATGATTGTACATATCACATATTTCACAGTACCTTTGTTGTGATTTAAACAAGTGTTGATTAACATTAGAGGTGGAGGCCACATTTGATCCTTGCTTTGATTTAGGAGTTGAAAAGTTAATCTGTTGTTTTTTATTGAAAAGTTTGTTCTTTTGAAATTTGGGTTTTGACTTTTGCTCATAATCAGTATTCCTTAACTCTTTAGATAAAAATCTTTCGTTGCCAGCGGAAGACTTAGGACCTGAACCTGTTTTCAGATCAGAGTTAGATTTGTTCTTTGAGTTAGATTTGATTTCAGGAATTTTATTCATGTCAAAAGTACCCACAGATACAAACTTAACTGGTTTAAACTAATTAGTTTGATTTGTTCTTTGAGTTTGATTGTTTTGAATTTTATCTTGAGATGATTTAGCTTTAGCATTTTTATTTCTCCTTCATTAGTTTCTTGATTTTGATGATCTTTGTTTGCTTTGGGATTGATCATCTTCAGGAGAGGATTCTTTTTCATTTTCTTTATTCTTTTGTTCTTTTTTCCATTTAATAAAGTTTGGATTGTTTAATCCATAAGAAAATGAATCTTCAGATGTTATTTCATCAAATTTTGCTTTCTCTTTATTATAAGAGTTCTGTTTGTCATTCTTTACCTTCACTTCTTCAATAACAGACTCTTTTGGAACAAACATCTTATTCTTTGGTCGTTGTTCATAAGATTTTACTTTTACAGGATGACCATTTTTAATCTTTTCAGAATCTTGTTCCTCAAATATCTCAATATTTGCTTTCTCTTCATCACTTTTAGAGTTCTTATTGTTTTTATTTTAAAATGCTTTTAGCTTAGCTTTGTTTTTAGGTGAGTGATCATGCGTATTAAAGTTTTCAGGTAAAGTGTTTGTTATAGATTCAGGCATGGGTACATGTGTGAAACCTAGACCTATTTTTTGTTTGTCTTTTCTCTCACTTACCAATTGTTCAACAATTGTTTTGGATCTTTTAAATTTTTAGTCATCTGTTCAAGTTGTTTCTTCACAAGTTCAGGTTCTTTAAGAGTTATCTGTTCAAGTTGTTTCTTCACAAGTTCAGGTTCTTTAAGAGTTTTATTCCATGAGGTTTGTAGAGATAGGATCTTTTCATCAGAGATTTTGTGATCATTTTTTAGTTTGTTGTGCATTAGTTTTTCTTGTTTATGTTTGTCACATATCTTATATGAATATGTTCTGTAATGCTCAACTTGATCAAAACATGCTTTTGTGCACATTTTCTCTCTGACTTCGACAAGAATTTCAGGATAACTTGAAGAAGAAGTCTTAGAGTCAGATGATGGATTCTCAACCTTTGGTTGGTCAGACTGAGCCATAAGTGAAATCTCTTCTGAATCCTCTTTTGGGTCAGATTTGTCACTCCAGTCATAGTCTTCATCATCATTTTCTGAATCACCATCAGCCTTAGTATCATTATCTTCAGACCAGTCTTCATCTTGAATATCTGCAACAAGAGATAAACTAGAGGTTAGATCAGCTGTGAATTGTTCAGCATAAGCACTCCAGTCATATCCATCTTTAATTCTAACAACAAGAGCTTTCTTTGGCTCTTCAGATGCTTTTGATTCATCTTTATGTTCTAGCATAGGAAGACTCTGATAAGGCTTTTGGAAGTTTTTTTGAGACTGCTGATGATGTCTCTGATTGCTAGAACCAGCTTGACCATTTCCTCCTTGGTTTCTAGGAGCTTTGCATTCCCTTGAGAAATGATCATAACTGTTACAGTTAAAACACCTTGACTTTGATTTGTCAAAGCCAACAGTTTTGTTAGCACTTGGCTTGTAGTTCATGTTAACATAAGAGTGTTTCTGTGTTCTGTAAGCAATCATCACCATCTGCCAGTTCAAGTCCATCTGTTCCACATCGTTCGGATCCATCTCAAACAAATCCTGCAAAACAAAATCTAATTGTGTTAAATGACTACCTTGATAAGCTTGAAAACTTGCCATAAAGGTAGTAAAAGCAGATTTAGACTCATCATCCTGTAAAAGGATATTAATAACATCTTTAACTTTGCTAGTTCTAGTGGAGTTAGAAGATGGAGTCTCCGTTTGAGGTTTGGGAGTTTGAGTTTTAGGAGGAGACTGAGATTGAGGTTGAGTTGTGTAAACAGGAGCAGTAGTGTAGGAAGAATCTGTAAAGAAACCAGCTCCAACAAACAAATGACCCTCTTCTTCTGGAATATTATTGTATTTGACCACAAAAGCATTCTCCACTGTGTTAGCTGGAGATGCAAGATACTTATACTGAGACATTGAAGCAGCTCTATCATTGTTTCTGGAGCTCTCATCAATCTCAACTAATTCAATCTTGGCAATCAAAAGATCTAGATCCATAGGATACTTTTCAGTATACTTTAACAGTGTAACTGTCTATTTTTATGAAGATAGAAGAGCATTGAGAAGTCTGTAGTTTAGATCTTTGAGATCATTTTTGATACCAGCAGTTGACATCTCAGTAGTTAAGTGCACAAATCTATTCATCATTTGATTAATTGTTTCCCCAGAAAGATGCTCAAATAACTCCAATTGCCTCTTGATTTTCTGCTTTTTGAGATCTTGTATCTCTTTACCGTCTTCACAAATGATCTTCAAAGCTTTGTACATAGTGTACCCAGTTTCATAATCGTCAAGTCTAGTCAAGACTTCTAATGGTAATCCCTTACACATCAGTGAATAAGCTTTGATGTTATTCTTCACTTTCCTTAAGTCATCACCTTGCAGACCATCCTCAGGATAAGGTTCTTGAGAGTCAGTATCAATAGAGTTTAGATGATGCTTCAACCGTAAAGACCAGTTCTTGAAATCAGCTCTGTTCTTCAGCTTTGGAACCTTGTTCTCAGAATCTTCAGACTTAACCAATTTGTATTTTTGAATTTAAGAAAATGACTTGTTTTTTTTGTTTTTAAGTTTTGAAATAAAAACTATGAAATGAAAATATTTTTTTGAATCTTAGTTTCTGAAAAAATTTCTAAGTGTAAACTGATAAGTCTGAAAGCTGATGCTCTTGAATAGTTGTCAAGCACCTACACAGTAGTGAAACGCCTACACAGTTCTCAAACACCTAACTTTGAAGTTGAAACGCCCAAGGGAATGCCTTAGTAGATTTCTCAAAACGCCCAACTGAAATGTGCTCAAACAGTTCTAAAACGCCTGAACAGTTGTCAAGCGCTTAAACAGTTGTTATGCGCCTGAACAGTTGTAATGCGCCTAGAATTACTTTGTTCCAGCAAAGTCACCAAGTGTCCAAACAGTTCCAAAACGTCTCAACAGTGGTCAAACGCCTGGTCTGAGACGTCTGAACAGTACTAAAACGCCCAAATAATTGTGATGCGCCTAGATACGTAGACAATTTTTAGCAGTTTTCAACCATAATGCGCCTAATTCATCAGCTTCAACGAACTCAGATCTTATGAAAATATTCAAAACATGATTAATTGATCTAAAAACTTCCAATTAGGTGGTTGTTTGACATACACTTCCTCATCTATCACAACATACAAAACAACACACTTGGCATCAAGTTGGTAGACCTTGAAATGCTTGGATGCAGCAAAAGCAAGGAATATTTTAACAGCTTCAAGTCTTGTGACATGAGCAAAAGCATCTATTTACTCAATCCATTCTTCTTATGTGTACCCTTGAACAACTAATCTTGCCTTGTTCTTGATGACAAGTCCTTTATCATCTTTCTTATTGTTGAAAACCCACTTTGTACCTGTTCGTGTCATCCCATGAGGAAGAGGGCATAGGTTCCAAACTTTTTGTCATTTGAATTGAAGCAGCTCCTCCTACATTACTTCAACCTAACTTCCATCCTTTAGAGCCTCATCAACCTTCTTTGGCTCAATTTGAGATAGGAAACATGAGTATAGATAAACATTTTTGTCATGGGTTTGTCCTACTTGTTTTCACCCCAGTCGCATCATCTCCAATGATGTTTGTAGTGTGGTGGAACTTGTGGATTCTTAGTTAAGCAATCATAGTAAGTTGGATGGACAGATCTGAATTGGTGAAATTCAGATTTGGTAATTAAGTGTTGCCCACTATATCAACACAGTTATCAAGAGAAGCTTTATCCAATAAGCTTGATCCAGTATAGTCATTTTCATCTATTTTGAAATTTGCTTTTAAAATATTCAAAGACTCAAAGTCAGATCTTACTTCTAGGTTATAGGACCTATACATATTTACTTTAGCAATGCATCTGGTGTACAGAGATATTCTAATACCTTGGCTTCTTCATGATCAGCCATCAGTGCTTGGTTGGGAGAAACATCTTCAACCTAAAAGCTCTAGTCAAAGTTTCCTTCTTTAATAGCAACAACAGCTTGTTGCTTTGGTTGGCTTGGCTTCTTAGATCTTGGAGCTGTATTAGTGTAGTTTGGTCTGGATTGTGCTTGGCCACTATTTGTCCTTGGTGCCTTGCACTCCCTAGTAAAGTTCCCATATGGTTACAATTATAAACTTCACTTTGCTTTTATCAAGTCAAAACTTTCCACTGGATACATTACTGGAAACTTTCTTCCAGTTCTCTTATATAAGTTCTTGGCTCTGTGAGTGACAAGAGCCATCTATTAGACTATCTCCATATACTCCAGGTCTTCTCGTGGATACAATCCAAGTCTTCAAGAGTGAAGAGAAAGCTTCCATAACTTTAATCAGTAGACACAATGGCTTGAGATAAGCTTGTCACTTGGAATGAGTTTCCTTAGATGTAGCTCTCACTTAATGTCTCAATGAAGGTGATGAAAGGGCCCTTTTATGAGTTGTCAGGGTAGCAGATAAGATGATGTTATGGTTCTCTGCTATCCCTTTCAACCACATGAAGGGCTAAACTCTGTTGATTGCTGGAAGGGCAGCTTGATAGATTCTACATGTTCATCTCCATCTGATAGCCACTGAGGATATCATACAGCTCTATGAGAGTAAGGGTTGATAGATTCTCAGTTCCCTTAATTGCCATACAGTAGTGAGTCCATTGTCGGGGAAGAGAGAACATGAACTTCCTCACAATGTCCCTATTCTCAAGCTTGACTCCAACATCCATGAGAGTTTCTACAATCTCAACCTATCTAAACTATTGTTGTGTCATAGTTTCACCTGATTTGTAGGTGAAGTTCTCAAACTGCTGCTTCATTAGGTCCTTCTTGTTTTTTTTAGCTTTAGCATACCCCTCATACATAAGCTTTAGTACATCCCAGAGCTGCTTAACAGTCTTGCACTTCTTGAAACCATTGTATATAGAGTTTGGAAGAGCAATCTGGAAGAGTAGTTTGGAGAGCAGTTATGGCCTTCTGATTTATATCAATCTTCTTCGAATCTTCCTCAGAATAGGTAGCCACTTCCTTTGGTATCATCCCACCTCCAATAGTGGCTGAAGAGGTACTTGGGATGTGAGGTCCTTCAACAACAGATCTCCACATCCTACTGTCTTAAGACTTTATGAACCCTTTCATACTTTGGCTCCAAGTATCAAAGTCATCAAGAGTGATTAGTGGAGACTTTGTCATGGTATCGGTTTCCATATCAGCTTTTGTGATAGCTGCCATTAGAGTTGGTAAGTGTCTTGTAAAACTGAAGGGATTAAAGATGCTGAGATCTTACAATCAGGAGTGTAAAATGCTCTGATACCAATTATAGGACTAGTGAAGGGGATCAGCGCAACAATTTCATAATGGTTTTAAATCTAGATAATTTGAGAATAGCAAGTAGATGTTGCTGTATTCCGCCTATGTAGGGGAAAACTGACACGTTTGTCTACTTCTTGCACTGCCATCATACTAGTCTTGGACCAATGAATTGACAACCACTAGATGTGGAACTGAAGTTGCATCCTCTATAGTCACTATCTCTATAGTCACTCTCTATGTATGCATAGTCACTATTGATCAAACACCATTGATAATGATAGGATCACTTACGTATCTTACAGCAAGTATCCTAGACATCATGTTTGGAGTATGTGTTTGTCCTAGATATCAGGCAGATCTGAAATCGTCTCATGTTATGTTGTAAAAAGAATGTTTACATATCTCAAGGGAAAAGATACATTGAATCCATATACTTTGATTGGTTAATAAAGATTCCATCTGCTGTTTGTTGTAATTACAACCCCAAGAAGAAAGTTATATCTCCCATATCATATTTTTTGAGTCACTAATTATGTTTAAACTAGGATTAAGCACTCTAAATGGAATATCCAACAAAGATTTTTTTCATCAGATTTGAGAGGAAACTTTTCTAAATGATCTTTGGTGTTTAATATTGAGACAGGACTACCAAAGGATATAACAATCTAATGAATGATTTTCTATAAAATAGCAACTCATATGTAATACTGTTGCTCTTTGACTATGAAAGTTCTATTTTGTACATAACATGTTGTGTTTACTACTTTGGCTTAAAAGGTGATTGGCAATTTAACATCAGCTAGCATGGTTCTTAGTGCCTCAATTAGTGTTATGTTTCTTCTCTCAGCAACTCCATTTTGTTGTGGAGTTCTAGTTGCACTAAATTGATAAGCAATACCTATGTTGGTGCAAGATGAACTTAAATCATCATTTTTGAATTATGTGCCATTATCAGTTTGGATTGATTTTACTTTTAGGCCTAATTGATTTTCAATCTTGGTGATAAAGTCTTTGGTTATTTGTGATGATACATTTTTATGAAGTAGAAACAAGACCCATATGAACCTTGAAAAGTCATCTATGATCACCAAACAATATTGCTTTTCGCCTATACTCATGATATGAGTTGCGCCAAAAAGATCCTTGTGAAGCAACTTCAATGGAATATTGTTTGTGTTCACCAACTTAGGCTTTTGGGAAGTTTTGTGTTGCGTCCCTTTAAGACATACTAAACAATGGTCAACAAAGTGGAATTCTTTCAGAGGTAAACCAACAACATGGTTTCCTTTAACCAATCTGTTCATGCTTTTTGGTTTTTGTGTATGTCAAATATCTATGTCATAGCTTTGACTCATCAAAAGATGCTTTTGAAAGTAGACACGTTTCTTTTGTAGGCTGGACAGAACTGAGATTAAAGACATAAGTGTTATTCTTCCTTGGTGATTCCAAGACAACCCATTCTTCAAGGATTACAACCATGGTTTTAGAATGTAACAACGAGTGTTTGTGAAATGAGAAGAATATTTGTTATCATAAATTTATGACAAGATTAGGAGATTGAAGTTATAGTTGACTTTATCTAAGCAGATCTGGCCGTTTGTCACTGTCTCTTCACCACTGATTCTTCCACCTTGAATATCTCCACCATATGCCATTGTTTCTCCTTGAATGTGATTGAAATCATGCAGAAGGGAACTGTCTTATCATGTGCCGAGAGCATCCACTATCCACATACCATATGTTATCGGACCTTCTAGGACAACCCTACATGCACAAACAAATTAGTTAGAATATGGAACCCAAGCCATGATGGTCTTGGGTTTCTTATTTCTATCAACAACAGTGACTTTCTGATATGATCCTCTAATTCTTGATTCCTTAGATTCATCAATTTTATGTTTTAAAAACCTAGCTTGAGGCTCATTAGTAAAGGACATAACCTTGTGTTGTTTAATGAATCTTGATGAGTTTTATTTATGTGTCACCATCTCTTGTCTGAAGAACTGTCAGATGTGTAATCTAAATGTTGTTCTCTATTGTTATAAAGAGATATAATGTGTTTTTATATGATTAATATTTTGGTTGAGTCCTAATGTTAGGATTCAAATTTCTTTTAAAATCTATTGTTTTCTTTTGATGAACTCAAACAAACCTTGGATACCAAGTATCATGAAATTTATCATCATTGTTAGAAATCTTTCCTAGGTTAGTGAATTATGGACTTGCATGATTTGCAAACAAGGATGAGATCGGTGATACTTGCTTTTTCTATGGTGATCTCAAACCTTTCATTCTGAAAAAGCAATCAGATGTATCGTGATTGTTCCTTTCATACAATGCGCACTATTTGTTGAAATAATAGTTTTCTATGAATGATTGTGCATCATACAAATTAGACAGTACTCAATGAAGTAGAATTCAGTTGTAGTGTCATTTGACATGTGATAGTTGTCATAATACTTTTGATTGTTCTAGGATTTAGATGTTGAAGCTCTCATGTGGTTTACTTCTTTGAATTTTGTATTGTAGAGAAAGCAAGCTCAGTCCTCTTAAACTTAGTAGATTGTTTCACAACTCTACTTGTTAGAGGTTTAGTCCGATGGCTGTTTTTGCTTCTTGACTCATCTATTACAATATTTTTCAAGTTTGTTTACATCAGATTTGGAGAAAATGTCAAACACCACTTGTTGTTTGCCTTTGGACAAGTGTGGTTTTGATTGTGGCTTTGACTTTGTGATGATTAAACTTGTGCTTTTCCATTGAGTGATGAGGATGCTGGTGCTTTGCCATTTGATGAACCATAATCTTATTTGTTTGAATTTTTTTGATTTTTGACCTTATTATCAGATTTGCTTTCAGCACATGATTTCATCTTGGGCTTAGCATCCTTATTAGTCAAGATGCTTGCTGGAGTGAATTTCACAAAGGGTATGATGGCTTTGATTGGACTTTTAGATGTTGCAACATACACTGGTATGTCTAAGCACTCTTTGATTTTAATGGGGTGACCATTTGCAGGACCGGTGAAGGGTGGCCAATGTAACAGTTTCATAAGGATAGAGAGATGTGCAACACTTAACAGATCAAATAGGGAATCGGTTAGATGATACAAAGAACACAAGTAAAAGAACAAGAACAAAGAACACTCAAATATGGTTTTCAAGAATGATGTATATTGCTCTCAAGTTCATACAAGTCTTACAAAGCATATTGAAGATACAAGTACTTGAGACACTTTATACTACATCCTACAAGCAGCTATACATTGAAAGCCATCTGGAGACTCTAAACTAGACAACAAGATCAATGTAAAGTCAAAAGGCAGATTGCCTTTTGATTTATGACTATAGCTCGCATCCAAATGTATTACAAAAAGGATAAATGGTACAAAAGTAGAAAGTTACAGACCAATGACCATAATCTATAGTTGACAAAAGCATGGACCTTTTTACCAACTCATATAAGTTGGTGAGTCTTCAGAGTGGCAGTGGAAAGTTGTTCAACTTTAGTCAAAAGGTGATCAGAGAAAGCATGTCCTCTCTGTCTTCAAATGAAATCAGGCTTTGGCTTTGGAAGACTTTATCTTTGAAGCTTCAAAAGACTTCATCTTTGGCTTTGGAAGATCTTGTTATTTGGCTTTGGAAGATTTTATAGTTAGCATATTTCCTTTGAGTAGTACAAAACTTCCAAAGTAACTTTACGCTTTACTTCAAGCATGCATGCTGAGAGCTCTTTGGATGATTTGGTTGCATCAGCCTTTAACTATAGATCTTACAAACTCCCCCTAGGCTGATGCTACTAAAACAATAGAGATTACTTATCAATTGCCAGTCCTCATCAAGACAAGACCATTCCTTTCTTTATCATTTGGTCAGGGTCCCTCAGACTCTTATAGTATCTCCTCATATCACAAAGATCATGTAGAGGAAGATCAAGTGTGTCTTGCCAGAAGTAGACATCTTGACTCCCTTGATCTCTAATGACATACCATCTGTGTGGATGTTCTGACCCATCCTGAGGTGTAGAGGTGGATGTCTTGGACTTCTTCTTCTTCTTTCTCTTATTCCTTCTGACAGCCATCCTTTTCTTCCTCTTTCAAGATTTTGACTTATGAGACTGGCCTTAAGTACCAATTTGTTCTTGTGTGTCTTTCTCAGTTGGGTCCTTTTCCTACATAGGTTCAAAAGGAGAGGGATCTGGACCCTACTGTGGATCAAAAGATTAAGTTGGCTATGGTCCAGCATTAGGTCCAGGTTGTGTTGTCTCTTATGGTTCAACCTTGACCTCAACTTCAGGTGTAGCCTGACTTGGTGGAGAATGTAAGTCAATGAGCTCACCCTTTTTAATCTTCTGCTTGATCACCCTAATGTGCTCATCCATGATGGATAGAGACATTGGACCAAGCCTCCTTCCGGAGAATCCATAAAGCTTCAAGAAGATCATCATCCTCTGCATGTCAGCAGACTTCTTTTGACTCTTCTGGATGATGGCTCTTGACTTTGTAGCTTCTTCCCTCATCTTCCTCTTAGAAGCTTTTTGTTCCTTTTGTACTTGTTGCTCGAGCTGCTTGAGGTACTCAAACTCTATGTATTCATACGACAAGGGAAGAAGTGTAGATGCGTGATAGACACCTATGGTACTCAGGTAGTTAATCATATTTTGTATGTCTGCTTCTTTGTCCACATGAAGTTGTTGCTCAGTTGCCACAACCTCTGTCTTAGGGCTTTCTTGAACTAGGGAGAAGGTTGGAGCATGCTTGTAGAGTCTTTTCTTCCTCCTTTCTTCCTTGATCTTGAGGAGAAATTCTACATCCTTTGCCTCCTTCCTCTCCTTTGACAACTCAGTGTCAGCCAATTCATTTAACTCTTCTAATAGAAGAGGGATGAGTTCATTAATGTTGTAGTTTTTAGTCCCTATGTAGTTTAATCTGAATGCCCTTAACTTATCATCTTGAGCACTTGGCCTGGGACAACCCTGATTGTGGCTTCCATGAAGCCTGGGGACCCACTTGAACTCTCTCCCCTTAGCTTCCTCTTCCTCTTTCTTTCATTCTCCTTAATCTCCTCGGGAGTCAACTTCCTATTACCCTTGCCACTCACAGGCCTTAATGACTCAGGTTGGAGAGAGCTTTGGCCTTCATTGCTTGGTTTTTCACTTGAGCTCTATCCAGATAGAGGCTATGAGACACCTTCACCAGTTGGTGCCTCACTGAGGGTAATAGGTGCTAAAGCAGTTCCTATCATCTCAAGGTTTACAGGCTCAACTACTAGACCTTTAGCTAAGGTTTCCCCTTCAAAGCTAATCTTAGAGTCCACCTCAACATCCAGTTGACCAACAGTCTTGCCTGCTAGCCTCTGTCTATATAGTCTTATTCTCAGCTTGAACTCTTCAAGCACCCTTTGGTAAATCCTATCAGCCAACCTTGCAGCTTGCCTGTTTTGACTTGGGTTGGCAAGTGAGAAGTCGATTAGATAGGTGCTCTCATAGTATCTTAGGGTGTAGAAGTTGAAGATCTCTTATTGACCTTGAGACCAAAAGATTACCAGGACTCTTCTTTGATCATCATGCCTCTGTCCCATAATTGGATTATCAACTGGGTGAGATGAAGTTGGCATTGCCCTTGGTATACCCTCCTCAAACAAACTTGGTATGAGAGAGTCCACATCAATATGGACCTGAGGAGGTTGTTGAGTATGGACGTCTATAAGTAACGATGGTGAATCCTCCATATCCATGCTTTGAGAGGAACTCCCAGGTTCTGTGATTGTAATTAAGACTTTCTCCCTTTTTTGGGTAGCATCACCCACTTGCACAAGGGTGCTAAGGGTTAGGTCCATCACATCCATAGGTTCTTATAGGCCTGGTTGAGTCCTCTAGATGGGTCTCTCAACTAACTTGCCCTTGAGATCGGTGATCTCAAGTTGCTGGTCATTGACCCTCTTTTGTAAGTTAGTCATCTAAGATTCCAGGTGACTGACCTTTAAGACTAAATAGGTGCAGGTTTTAGCCAATTGTTGCACCTTTAGTTTCAGACTCCCCTCATCTTCATTTGAAGAATCACCGGGCTATGAGGGAATAGGACCAAAGTCTTCTTCCTCATCACCAGTACTAAGTTCTTGGCTGCTGGATTTCCCCTGCACCATGATGGCTTCAGATGAAGTGTCAATGGACTGGGTTGCCATGGTTGAGGTCTTAAAGATGTAATCACTTGCAAACATGAGAGCCTCTTCCATATGAAATTCTTGAACTGGTTCAGGGAGATCCACCTTAGTTATGGGTGGATGATGTGGGCTAGACATGGGTGAGTCAGGAGCACTCATCTCTCTTTGAGCAATGGTGGAGAAGACAGACTCATGGTACTCACTGAATCCCATGTCTTCGTCATCATAGAATTCAAGGTTCCTTATGGGTTGATTGAGGTCTAGAGGCTGAGGATGGTAGCTTTCCTCTGAAGGTTGTTCAGTAGAGTTTTGAGACTCAGAATGAAGGCTTAAGGCTGGTGTTGGTGTAGTGAGCTCATTAGGCTGAGCATGAGGAACCTCAATACTGATCCTTGAAGTGATAGGTGTGTTTTGCTCCTCAGGGGAAGTCGGAGCTTTAATGTCCACTTCCACCTACTTGGGTGAGAATATGGGGGACTGCACAACCTGAGTAGCTTATGCAGGGGTTTGTTTGAATTTTCTTTAGTAGCTGATAGTGATTTGTGGTTGTGTGGGTGGTGCAGATGTGGAAGGTGTGGGTTCAACATTAGCTTGTGTTGCTAAGTTGTCACCTTGAGCAATGAGCTCTAACATTTTCGAGACCAGGGTAGTTTCTACCCTTAAGAAGCCAACAGTTGGCTTTTTTATTATTTTAATGATGTCGGGCTTCATCTGTTCCAATTTAAGAACTGTAGATGCTTCTTGAAGATTAACATTTAGTCTTTATGTGTCTTTTATAGTGTTTGTCATAGTATAGGAACTACTTTTGTAAATATGTTCCTTTTTTGTTTTTTTGATAGTATAAATAGCATAGTTAATGTATTATGTGGAAAACGAGACTAAGAATAGAGAAAAATCAGTTAGAACAAATTGTAACTATTTCTTTCTACACGTGTACTTTCTATGCATTTTTATCAATGAAAAACTATGAACTTTTTTGATTTGTTTGCACTGAATTGATTGCATGTGTTTGTTTGATTGAATTGTATCACAATATCATCACAGATCGATCCATTTTGATCCTATTTTGATCCATTTTTAAATGGTATCAGAGCTGTTGGTTCAGTGATTTAAGTTCCTGAAACTGTTGAACTTTTGAATCACTTGAATCTGTGATTGATAAGCAATTCAATCTAACAATTATTGATTTCAGTTGTGTTTCATCATTAGAAACATGAATTGAATCACAATTTGCAGCTCAATTCATTCAAATTCAGTGAATTGTTCAAATCAGTGTTCGAACTTGTTCTTCATCAGTCGAACTGATTTTCAAGCAAAAAAATAAATTTGTTGTTGTTATTTGATGAAATTGAAGTTATGGGACTGTTAATTGATCGAATTCCTACCTAATTGGAGGATTTTAGGTCAATTCATCAAGTTTTGAAGGATTTCAGTTAATCTGAGTTGGTTGAAATCTGTTGAAGTTGGCGCATTAGGTCAAAACACTACTGAAAATTGCCCAAGTGTTTGGGCGCTTGAAACCTGTTCAGGCGTTTCACAACTATTAAGGCGTTTTTGGTCTAGGCGTTTTACCACTGTGGGGGCGCATTACAACTGTGGTCACGAACTTTTCAGAAACTAATTCTAGGCGCATTTGAACTGTTTGAGAGTTTCTTCACCCAGGCATCTGACAACTGTTTGGACGTTTTACAACTGTTCAGGCGCATTACAAGTTGGGCGTTTGAGAATTCTTCCTAAGGCAATCCCTTGGGAGTTTCTAAGTCAAAGTCAGAAGTATCTCAACTGTTTGGGCACTTCATCACTATTTAGGCGCATCAACATCAACACATAGAAATTTTTCAAAAACTTAAAAAAAAATCCAAAAATATTTTCAGGTCATTGTTTTAATTCAAAACTTAAAAACAACAAAAACAAATCTTTTTCTAAAATACAAAATTAAAAATGGTGAAATCAGAAGACTCAGAGAACAGAGTTCCTAAACTGAAGAACAGAGCTGATTTTAAGAACTGGTCTCTTAGATTGAAACATCACCTTAATTCTATTGACACTGACTTATGGAAGTCAATAGAAAGAGGACCTCACATTCCTATCACTTTAGATGGTCCTGATAGAGGGTTTGTCTATACTAAAGACTCTCCAGAACCATACCCTGAAGATGGATTGCAGGGTGATGATCTAAGGAAAGTTAAGAATGATATAAAAGCATATTCTCTGATGTGTAAAGAACTACAACTTGAAGTCTTAACCAGACATGATGGTTATCAGACAGGATATACCATGTATAAAGTTTTGAAGATAATTTGTGAAGGTAGTAAGGAGATTCAAGATCTTAAGAAGCAGAAACTGAAGAGGTAGTTAGAGCTGTTTGAACATTTATCTGGTGAAACTATAAATCAAATGATGAATAGATTCGTGCAACTAACAACTAAGATGTCAACTGCTGGCATCAAAAATGATCTCAAAGATCTAAACTTCAAGCTTCTTAATGCTCTTCCATCTTCATGGAAACAAACAGTTACACTGTTAAAGCATACTGAGAAATTTCCTATGGATCTTGATATGTTGATAGCCAAAATTGAGTCTGTTGAAATTGATGAAAGCTCAAGGAATAATGACAGAGCAGCTTCAATGTCTCAGTGCAAATATGTTGCATCTCCAGCTAGTACTGTGGAGAATGCCTTCATGGCTAAAAATGAGAGTTTACCAGAATAAGAGGGTGATTTGTTTATTAGAGCAGGGTTCTTTACTGATTCTTCTTATACAAGTGCACCTGCTTATACATATCAACCTCAACCTCAGTCTCCTCCTTAACCTCAAATATCTAAACATGAAAATGAGACTCCATCTATTAACTCTGCTAAATCTAGCAAAGTTAAAGATGTCATTAACATCCTATTACAGGATGAAGAGTCCAAATCTGCTTTTACTGCTTTTATGGCTAGTTTTCAAGCTTATCAAGGTAGTCATTTAACTCAATTAGATTTTGTTTTACATGACTTATTCGAGATGGACCCAGATGACATGGAGGAAATGGATCTGAATTGGCAAATGGTGATGATTGCATACAGGACTCAGAAATACTCTTATGTCAACAGGAACTACAAGCCAAGTGCTAACAAGACTGTTGGATTTGACAAATCTAAGTCAAAGTGTTTCAACTGTAATAGTTATGGCCACTTTTCAAGGGAATGCAAAGCTCCCAGAAACAAAGGAGGAAATAGCCAATCGAGTTCAAGCAATCAAAGGTTTCAACAATCATCTCAGAAGACATTCAAAAAGCCTTACCAAAGCTTACCAATGCCTAAAATTAAAGATGAATCAAAGTCATCCGAAGAGCCAAAGAAAGCTCTAGTTGTTAACATTAAAGTTGGATATGATTGGAGTGCTTATGATGAGCAATTTACTGCTGATCTAACTTCTAGTTTATCTCTTATTTAAGAAGTTCAAGGAGAAGACTCGCCAGAAGATAGTGATCCAAAGGCTAAATATGATTCTGAGAATGAAGAAGAACAATACGATTGGGGTGATAAATCTGATCCTAAAGAGGATTCAGAAGATGTTGCATTGATGGCAAAATCAGATCAACCAAAGGTTGAAAATTCATCTTCTAACTCTGAGACCTCTCCTCCTAAATATCCTGAAATACCATCAGAAATAAGAGAAACATTATGCACAAAATCTTGCTTTGAACAAGTTGAATACTACAAAAATTACTTATATAAAATATGTGAAAAACTTAAGCAAGAGGAATTGATGCATAATAAACTCAAAAATGATCACAAAGTGTCAGATGAAAAGATCATTTCTTTACAAACTTCATGGAACAAAAATTTTAAAGAACTAGAAATAGTTTCAAAACAACTTGAAGAAATGACCAAGAACTTAGAACAGGAGAAAATAGCACATGCTGCTACTCAAGTTGATCTTGCTAAAGTCAAAAGTTCCAAAACAATCGTGGAACAACTGGTAAGTGAAAGAAAAGATGAACAAAAAGCAGGGTTAGGTTTCACTCACGATCCAATGCCTGAATCTATAACTAACACTTTGCCAGAAAACTTTAATACACACGATCACTCTCCTGAGAATAAGGCAAAACTCAAAGCTTTCCAAAACAAGAACAAGATTTCTGATAATGAAGAAGAGAAAGCTAATGTATAAATTTTTTAAGAAAAGGATACAGAAAATATCAAAAAAGGTCATCCAATAAAAGTTAAATCATATGAACCATGACCGAAAAGTAAGAAAATTTTTGTTTCAAAAGAATCTGTGTTGGAGGAAGTCATCATTAAAAACAAAGATAAGACAAAACAAAAAGAAAAAACATCTGAAGACTCAAGCTCTTATGAACAAGAAGATCAAAAAGAGAAAGAAAATGAAAAAGAATCTTCAACTGAAGATGTTCAATCTCAAGTAAAATCTAGTTCCACAAAATCAAAGAACTAGAGAAGAAGAAAAAAAATGAATAAAGCTAAAAATGATCAAATTAAAGAAAATCAGACACAGACAACAAATCAAACAAATAAATTTAAACCAATAAATTTTGTGTCTGCTGGTATGTTGAACATGAACTCAATTCAAGATGTTAAACAAACTCCTAAGAACAAATCGAACTCTGATCAGAAAACAGGTTCAAATTCAAAGACTTCCGCTGTCGTTAAACGATTTGTGTCTAAGGAATCAAAGAATGAAGTTCATATACAAAAGCCAAAACTAAATATGCAAAAGAACAAACTGTCAAATCAAAAGAAACAGATTAATTTTTTGACGCCTAAACCTAGACAAGGATCAAACGTTACGTCAACATCGAAAATCAATAAACAGTTGTTCAAAACTCCACAGAGGTAATGTGAAATCTATGACATGTATAATCACAACACCGCTGAATGTTTTTTTAATAAGTACTGTCACATATGCGATATGAGAAATCACTCAACATCAGAGTGTTATTTTAATAAGTACTGTACCTTCTGTGATGAACAGACTCACAACACAGAAAATTGTCACTTTAGAAAGAATTCGCCAAGGAAAGGATTTTATAATACACAACTGAGCAAAGGTTATGTTAATCCTCAGTTTAAAAAAAATCAAACTGTCAGTTTTCGAAGATTAACTAACCAACCTTCCTTAGGCTTGAGATCTTTCAAAAGAAATGACTCTGTGAGATCAAAACAATTCATTCATGATCAATTCATTCCAAGGTCAATGAGAATGAACAATAAAAATTTTGGAAATAAATTTTTTTCAAAAATTGGTCAATTAAATGATATGAATTTTCTTAAAAATGATCAAAAATTTGTGAATCATAGAATTTGCAATTTCATTAAAAACAAGCCAGATGTCAACAAACTTCATTTCAAACAATTTACAATTGTTGATAAGTTTGGAAAACCCAAGACCATCTCGGCTTGGGTAGATAACTCAACTTAATTTCTTTATTTTGCAGGTATGCCCGAGAAGACCAATCAACACATGGTATGCGGATAGCGGGTGTAGCCGACACATGACAGGCAATCATGCCTTGTTACAAGGTTTTAAGTTAAAGGATGGTACTCATGTCGCCTTCGGTGGTGATGTAGGAGGAAAAATCACAGGAGAAGGAACAGTATCCAACTGGATAATAAGCTTTGATAAAGTCAACTTCTGCTCACAGTTGAACTTTAATCTGTTAAGCATTTCCCAAATTTGTGATAAATCATATTCTGTACTTTTTAATGATTCTTTTTACTACATTTTGAAGACAGGTTTTCAGATTAGCAAAGACTGGGTGGTTGTTAAAGCTGTTAGGGATCAAGATGTGTACAAACTGGATATGTCTCAAGTTGATCCATCTACAGAAACAACATGCCTTTTTGCTCAAGCTTCAAATGACGAAAGTCAGCTTTGGCATAGACATCTCGGACATTCCAACTTAAAGAATATAAAAAATCTTGTAGCAGGTAATCATGTTATCATCCTTCCATCAAAGAAGTTTGCCACTACTGATCTCTGCTCATCATGTTTAAAGGGGAAGCAACACAGAGCGTCTTATAAGCCCAAGCAAATAAACTCAAACTCCAAACCTCTCTAGATGTTACATATGGACCTTTTCGGACCAACAAATGTCAAGAGTATTGGAAGAAAATCTTATTGTTTAGTTATCATTGATGACTTCATAAGATTTTCATGGGTTTATTTTTTGTATGCAAAATCTGAAACGACTGAATTATTAAAAGAATTTATCACAAAAGTTGAAAATCAATTAGATCAAAAAGTAAAAATAATAAGAAGTGATAATGGAACGGAATTTAAAAATGCTAATATTGACATGTTTTGTGCAGAAAAAGGAATTGCTCA
This sequence comes from Flaveria sonorensis, assembly GCA_025506505.1. Classification (NCBI taxonomy): domain Eukaryota; kingdom Viridiplantae; phylum Streptophyta; class Magnoliopsida; order Asterales; family Asteraceae; genus Flaveria; species Flaveria sonorensis. Next base: position 27,806,887 of record CM046428.1, read on the forward strand.
TCAGTTCAGTGCTCCCAGAACTCCACAAAAAATGGAGTTGCTGAAAGGAAAAACAGAACTTTGATTGAGGCTGCGCGATCCATGTTAGTAGATGCAAAAATTCCTATCACTTTCTGGGATGAAGCCATATCTACTACATGTTTTTTTACAGAATCATACTTTAATTGTGAAAGACAAACTGAAAACTCCATATGAATTGATGTTTGGCAGGAAACCAAACATAGATTTTCTTAAATCTTCTGTTTGTCTAGTTATGATTTTAAATTCAAGTAATCAGCTAGGAAAATTTGATGCAAAATCTGATGATGGATTTTTTGTTGGATATTCATCTGTTTAAAAAGCCTATCGAGTTTATAACTCTAGGACAAATGTTATACTTGAAACATTCAACGTTAAATTCCTTGAAAACTTTTTTCCATCGGTTTCAAATGGTCCAGCTTGGTTATTTGATTTAGATTCATTGTCAAACTCTTTTCAATCTAACTTGTTTAATCAATCTAACTTGTTTGATTCTACAAGTGAGAAGAAACTTCAAGGAGATCTCGGTTCTTTCAGTGATTATTTAGATTCTAATGATATGGATGATTCAAGCCCAGATTATCCATTTTTCTCTTTTGACAAAGATTAAATAATTCAATTTAATGATAATGAAGATCTCTCTCAATAAGATGAAGATCATTCCGTTTCAGAAAATCAAGAAGTTTCACAACCTATTCCTAATGATGGTATAGAAATTTTACAACCTGAGTCTGGAACGTCATCTATTTCTGGTGAAGTAGTTGATTATGGTAATCTTGATTACTTCATCAACTCACCGACTCAAGTTCCCAATTTCAATCCACATTCTCCGAACCTATTGCATCAGCTTACTAACGTGAACCAAACCAATCTGGATGTTCATGTTCAAGGAAATGAGATTGCAACATCTCGTATTCACAAGAACCATCCAACGTCTCAGATTATTGGCCCATTGAATGAGAGAACAACAAGAAGTAAATCAGAAGAAGCAAATCTTTGCTTATACTCATGTTTTCTTTCTCAAATTGTTCCTAAAAACGTTACCGAAGCGTTAAAGGACAATAGTTGGATTGAGGCTATGCAAGAAGAATTACTTCAATTCCGCAGACAAGAAGTATGGAATCTTATGGATTTACCTGAAGGAGAAAATGCCATAGGCACAAGATGGTTGTTCAGAAACAAAATAGATGATCGAGGAATTGTTATTAGAAATAAAGCAAGACTAGTTGCACAAGGATACACCTAAGAGGAAGGAATAGATTATGATGAAGTATTTGCTCCAGTTGCAAGACTTGAATCAATTCGTGTCTTCATGGCTTATGCATCATTCATGAAATTCAAGGAGTATCAAATGGACGTGAAAGGTGCTTTCTTGTATGGACCAATCACCAATGATGTGTTCGTAAAGCAACCTTCGTGTTTCAAAGATTTAGAATTTCCACATCGTGTGTACAAGCTTAACAAAACTTTGTATGGACTCCATCAAGCCCCTAGAATCTGGTATGAAACGTTATCACAACACTTAATCCAACATGGATACACGCGAGGGAAAATCGATCCGACTCTGTTTATCAAGAAGGATGCTGATGATCTTTTATGTGTACAAGTGTATGTCGCTGATATCATATTTGGTTCTACAAGTCCAAAATTGTGCAATGAATTCGAAGAAATCATGAAGTCTCGATTTCAAATGAGTTCTATGGGAGAAATAAATTTCTTTCTTGGACTTCAAGTCAAGTAATCTGCAGATGGAATATTCATAAATCAAGAGAAGTTCATTGACAAACTCTTGAAGAAATTTAAACTGCAAGATTGTCAGTCCATCAGAACTCCAACTGACGTAAACACCAAGATCGAGCCTTATCCGAAAGGGAAATCTGTAGACCAAACTTTATACATATTTATGATTGGTTCTTTGATGTATCTCACTGCATCTAGACCAGACATAATGTATGTTGTTTGTGTCTGTGGAAGGTATCAATCAGACCCGAAGGAATCTCACTTAATTGCTATCAAACGCGTATTCAGATATCTTAAAGGCAAGCCAGCCTTAGGGTTATGGTATCCTTATGAAGGAAAATTTGAGTTATATGGGTATACTGATAGTGATTATGGAGGATGTTATCATGATAGAAAATCTACTACGGGTGGTTGTTAGTTTTTAGGACCCAGATTAGACTCATGGCAATGTAAGAAACAAACAAATGTAACCGTTTCAACAGCAGAAGCTGAGTACATAGCTGCTTCAGCAGGATGTTCTCAAATCCTTTGGTTACAAAACCAATTGCTGGATTACGAGTTCAACTTTCTTAAAACTCCAATTTACATTGATAACATTGCTGCTATGTTCATTACAACTAATCCTGTCCAACATTCAAAAACAAAACATATCAAGATTCGATATCATTTTCTCAGAGATAATTCTGAAAAAGGTTTAATCATTCTGATTCAAAAAGCTACTGAAAAACAGTTGGCTGACCTTTTTACTAAAGCCTTCTTACCAGGACGATTTGAGTATTTGGTAGAGTCAATTGGTCTTATTAACCTCATTTAAAAATTGGTTTTTGAGTATTTCAGTTAATTGAGTCTAAATATGATCAGAACCCTCCCTTATATGAATAGGACACAACCAGAGTCCTGACAAAGTTAATTGCCTGATTGTATTTTTGTGTGTGCATGTTTATTAGAAAAAGCGAAACCAAATACAAAATTAGAAAATTGAAAAATCAAAAGATAAAAATATAAAACAAAAACTACAAAACTAGAGTTTTTCTTGGTAAATTCATTTTTTAGGATGAACCTGTCATTGCAATATGTGAGAAATGATAGATACATTAGTTTGATCAGTTGCATACTTCTCGACTAAAGTCTGACGTGATTAGATATGATGTGCAAGTAAGTTCATGCAATTAGACTGAAAAAGTAAATTCTTGTGATTAAACTAAATCACTCATGCATTCATGTCTGTCTATCTTAGCACTAATGAGTAGTGTTTATTTCTTAAATTGATTGCTTGTTAAGACAATCTTACACCTGATGGTGATATGAATAACCATTAAGCTCTAATTATCTAAAGCATCTAACACTTCTCTATTATGAGTCATCATAGACTTGAAGTGATGAGATATCCTTTGTTGTAAGTGATTACAGACCTGGATATTCTCACTGATGCAACAAGATGCCAATGTGCATAAACACCAAGTGAGATCTGGTTATAGTATATGTCAGGTTAACAAGTTGAGAACAGTGACTTCTTGCATATCTTTATTAGAATTAACCTCTCTAGGTCTAAGTGTGACTGCATAATGTCATATCTAATTGTACCTTAAACAATCCAAGAATTGATTAAGTAAGTATTCTGAATATCTTGCTAAATGCACTCATTTTCTATCCTTAGATCTCGAGTCTCCTTTGCTGTAGAAATGCTGACCTGAAACACACTTGATCAGGATTTATTCACTGTCTATGACTATCCATCAATTTTTTATTTCAATGTGCTGATCTTAACTAATATGATCTCACTGCAAACATTGATTCATTTGTAAAGATTAGATTTTTATTTTGCTTCAATTTTGATTTTTTGCATGTTTTTTGTGTGCAGGCATATTAACAAAGATTAGTGTGATCTTCATTTGACAAAATCAAGAAACTTCTAAGTTTTTTTAAACTTAAAAGTTTAGGAGGAGTAAAAAGAGTTAAAAGGAAAAGTGTCTAAGAAAATTGATTTTCAAATTTCAAGATATGAAAAATCAATATTTAATGTTTTGGATGGAAAGGATGAAGCTAAAATGTTCAAGCATGTGTGTGTTTGACATAATGTAAAAATGAACCTGAAAAATATTTTAAGTGAAAAGCTTCTTGCAACATTTTAAATGAGATTATTTGTTAAAATTAGAGACTAAAATGACGGAAAATTGTTTTTGAATAATTAAAAACAAAAAATAAAAAGGTCAAAACATAAAATGATCAAAAATAAAAATAAAAAGTTTGAAATGTCAAAAGTTCAAAATTGAGGGTCAATTATGAAACTTTTATTTGATAAATTGTTTAAATATTAGTATTGAACAGTACTAATATGTCTAAACAGTGTACAGGTGGAAAATCTAAAAATTTCAAGTGTTAAGACACATGAAAGTCATCTCATGCGCCTAAACAGTGTTAATAAGTCCAGGATTAGGAGCATGATGGTTTTTCAGAATTTATACAAGTCTTAGGCGTTTCATACATCATCATGCGCCTAAACAGTTGTCACAAGTCTGAAAATTATGGTCAAGTGTTGGGCGTTTTACCTTTCTCGTGCGCCTAAACGGTATCCAGACTTTCAAGAATTGGGCGTATCAAGTGAAAAATACCAAGTGTGGGCGTTTCAGCAAGACTCATGCGCCTGAATAGTGCAAAAGCTCCTAAACAATGCTTATGCGTCTGAACAGTGTTCATGCGTCTAAGCCCATGCGCACAAACAGTGCTCATGCGCCTAAATACTTAGTGTAAAATTCATTATCATGCGCACAAATAGTGTTCATGCGCCTGACCTCATGTGCATAAACAGTGCTCGTGCACCTTAAAATTTCACTTAGTATAAAAGCAACACTTTGTGGTTTCAGACATTTCATTCTCAAAACCCCTGAACACTCATAAACCCAGAGACTCGATGAATTATGATTCACTCATTTCAATTGATTTCTGATGTTGTCTTGCATTCAATAGTCTTTATATCATATTCTAAACGTAAGTTTATGATCAAAATCACAGGATTTTCAGTTTAATAGGTTGATTTGATTTGGGCGTATCGATCCTATTTGGGCGCACGAACCCTAGTTGATTGAATCTGTTAAATTTGGGAATGAAATGAGTATAATGAACTGAAATTGATGATTAAATGTTAATAGAAACATGATTGCAACCTTGTTAATGCATTTAAATCTATTTTTCATTGAACTTCAATCTGTGATGATTCTTCATCAGTCGTATGATGAAGATGAACAGTCATGTTTGAATTTTTTTTAAAATGAAAAATTGATTAACAAAAAAAAATTTCATGTTACAAATCTGTTTTGTGAGATAAATTTGAGGATTAAAGTTTGTATAAATCATAAACAAACTAACTTGAATGATGATTTGTTCTTGAACAGAATGTCAAACACTTAGAATTTTTAAGTGCAAGTTAGTCAAAAATGTTTTAAAACATACTAATTCTTTAAATTTTAACAAACATCAATTGCTTTTAATTGATAATATTCAAGTTTCTAAATTTCTTGTTTTAATTTTGCAGATGGCTGAATTAAAATTCAAGCCTAAACACAATGTTGCTGCTTTACTGAATGAAGAATTAAGAGATGTTGTGGGATATGAAGAGATAATTAGATTTTTATTGAGAACAAAGTATGTTTATGCCATGTGTTATCAGCCAATCATCTATGCAAGACTAATCAAGAAGTTCTGGAACACTACATCTGTTGAAGTTAATGATGATGGTAGAAAAGTAGTGAGAGGTTTCATTACAAATTCAGAATGATTGAATTATCTGAAGAGTCCATAAGAGAAGCTTTAAGATTGGGACCAAATGGTCATGAAGATTTAGCTGAATTGTCATTTAATGAATGTAGAGTGACATTTATGGCAATGGGTCATCCTGATCACTTTCCCAAGAAGCAATTTTTTCGAGCAAGAGTTTATAATCACTGGAAGCTTTTATGTTATATATTTCAACACTGTATGTCCAAACGGAGTGTTGGATGGAACTCTTTCCCAGTAGACATATCATCTCCTATCGTAGCACTTGCAACCAGGAACAAGTACCTAATGTACCCAAGATTCTTACAGATGATTATAAATGAAGAGCATCCGGATATATGTGTAGATGGAGTGAGTGGTGAAACGTTGATGCTAAAACACATGTTTGAGATTTCTTATAAGAGACTTGCTATAGTCACTGGTGCTCAAAATGTACCATTGTTTGATTACATAAGGAATGTGGCAAATGATGAAGTTGACATTACTACTGATCACTATCATTTGACAGAAGAAGAACCTATAGACCCTAATGATATCATTGAAGAATTGCCGAATAATGATGACAATGATGATAATGATGATAATGATGATGATGAAAAGAGTTCAAGTTCTTCTGAAGAAGATAATGGTGATGATGGTGGTTATGATGATGATGTGATGGAAGTAGTTCATGATGATATACAAGTAGCTGAGCAAGTTACTAAAGAAGCTCATGAAGAAAGACATGATGATGTAGATGAAACTGAGTCAGCTACTGAGGAAATTCATGAAGAAATCGATGAAAATGTACAAGAAATTGACCAAGTTACTGAAGAAATTCATGATGATGATACTGAAGTTAATCAAAGTGAAGAAATTGTTGGAGATAGTCAAATTGTTGATGAGATAGTGAGTATGATTGAAGAGTTGGTAAATACTAATGAACAGTTTGAGTTTAATGAGAATATTCAAGAATATGAAGTTGTTGAAACTGCAATTCATAATGAATTTGTGAATGAACCTCAACAAGAAGTTAACATAACAGAAGAAGTTTATTTTTAGTAGATTATGGATGAGCTGAAAGAAGAAAATTTGAAGCAATTGAAAGTGATTGAAGATTTGAAAGTAGTTAATGAGAAATTACAAGAAGAATTGAAAAAGAAAGATGAAGTGATTGAAGAGTTGATGAAAAGCAAAGAAGACAGTATGAAAACATTTGAGGTAATGATGAAAGATTATGATTCAATGGAAGAAAAGCTTAAGATTGAATGATGAAAATGAAGTTATTAGAGAAGAATTGGAAAGAATGAAAGAAACACAAAAGTCTCCGTCTCCAGATTTGATGATTATTTCAGAGAGTAATCCGATAGATGTTGAGAAAGTTCTTGTTTTAGATAAAGGGAAGATGAAAATAGATGATATTGATGTTTCAGTATTACCTGAATCATCATCCAAAGTTCAAAAAGTGATTGATGAACATGCAAGTATAGATGAAGAAGATTCAGATATACAAGAAACCATTGAAGCTTTAGATGATATAGAAGCTGAATTTGATGATGACTGGTATAATGAAGTATTAGATGATGAAGATTTAGTAGAAGCAAATGTTGATGACCATTATTCACCGATTGATAAAAGCTATGATGATATACCTGTGGATGTGGAAGAAAGGTATAATTATTTGATTAAGATGAAGTATAACAGAGTGTTTCTAGATGGATTAATTGTGTCTCAAATTAATGAAGAGTTTGAGAAGTGTGTAGCTGTTGAATCCAGTGCACCAATTGATCCAGATGAGATTATAGTGGAACACGGGGAGTGGAATCCATTGCAGGAGAACATTAATATTGAAGAACTATCTACATCTGAGTTGCATCATCCAAACCCTGAAGATATGAATGTTACAGCACTCAAAATGTGGTTACAATCTCTAAATTATCCACGAAAGAAACTTAATAGATTACAAGCTGAGTCATTAAGGAACTTAGTGAGAAGTTTCCATGCCACTGAAAGACAAACAAACAAGATGATATTGCTAGACATGGACAATCCTCAATACTTAGAAATCATGAAAAGAACAAGGATTCTGAAACCTTAAGAAATTCAGTCTATGGCTATGAAGAGCACAGTGTACGAACGAAGAAAGGAGCTTATGAGAATGTTTCCGGAGACTAAAAGGCAAGGTTATCAAGTCTTTATGGAACAAAAGCAATTGTGGAACAAGCCACGTTCAGTAGGAGACCTAGTTCGCAATGTATTGCAGAGAGGGCAATCTATTTCAGAACTACTCAATGCTATGATTGTTTCTGATACTACAAAAGAAGTGAATATCTTTGCTTGGAAATATGATGAGATTTTTTATGCATTTTTTATCAAAAGAGTTAATGCAATCTGTGACGTTTATCATTTTTTCTCAAGCATCATAAAACTTCCTGTTCAAGATCTCAAAGAGTTGAATAAATTGCCATTGATTAATCCATCTAAAGCTAATCGTGGAGAAAACTTTATGCAATTGTTGAATAGAGGAATAACTCGAATGAGTGCATTTTTACAAACAAGGTGTGATCAGGAAGATAATGAATATTTTCAAACAATAAAGAAGAAGAGAAAAGGTGTTCAGAAAGATGTAGGAGAAGAAAAGTTCTTAGACGCATTCAGTGATCAATATTTTGAAAAAGTAACAAATCTAGTACTCAAAGTCATTGATGGAACACAGCAATCAAAACCAATCTTGATGTGGTTTTATAATTTGGATACATTTGAGCTGAAGTTAGTACGAGATTTTGAATAATTGGGATCACGATATGATTTCTTTATTTGGTGTTTTTGAGTTGAAGCTTTCGCATCCCAGTTACATTTCATTCTTGTCTATACAGAAGTTTGAAAAAGTTGTTCCAAAAACTGGTGAGAATGATAAGGAATATTATCTGTCGATCATTAAAGTGATGAATGCATCAATGGAAAGGATATCTTTGAGGAAAGCATTGGCATATGATAACATTGTGAAGAAAGATATTAAAGATATTGAGTTCATGAGAATATCGAGCAAAGGAGTTTTAGAGATTCACTGTAAAAATAATCCAAACCCTATAGAGTGTTATGCTAACGTGGATATAACAGGTCTCTCAAAGCAAACTTTGGAAGTGATGAATAGCATGGAGATAAAAATGAATGAAGCTAAACTGGAGCAAGGAATTTTAGCTAGCAAGTTCAAGTCAGCTATTGCTAAAGCTCTGAGAGAGCAAGAACTTTATAGAGAGAAGCCAGTATTCAAGATTACAGAAGAGCCTGAAGACTTCTTTGATTTATGAAGACTGAAGACTAGAGATAAAGCATGGAGACTGAAGATAAAAGAAAAGACAAAGACAGAAGATAAGAAGATTGAAGGCAAAGATCTAAAGACTGAAGATTGATTTTGAATACCGAAGACAATGTCAATCTTAGGGGGAGTATTGTAGATGCTTCTTGAAGATTAACATTTGGTCTTTATGTGTCTTTAATAGTTTTTATCATAGTATAGGGACTACTTTTGTAAATATGTTCCTTTTTGTTTTCTTGATAGTATAAATAGCATAGTTAATGTATTGTGTAGAAAACGAGACTAAGAGACTGATAGAGAAAAATCAGTTAGAACGAATTGTAACTATTTCTTTCTACACGTGTACTTTCTATGCATTTCTATAAATGAAAAACTATGAATTTTCTGATTTGTTTGCATTGAATTGATTGCATGTGTTTGTTTGATTGAATTGTATCACAATATCATCACAGATCGATTCATTTTGATCCTATCAAGAACATTACCTGTTCCTCTTAACTGTGAGCCCAGTTCATAGTTAAGAATGTACTGGACATATCAAGGGAACATATAATATTCTAATGAGTCCATGTTTGCAAGTAAACTAGTATAAACAAATTGTGAGTACCTGAACTTGACCTCTTATACCAATCCATGGACTATATAGGAAAGGTCTTCAGGAATTTGATCCCAACCTCCATGTTTGTTTAATAGACAGTGAATGACAACATGGAGGAGGTACTTCCATTGGTCGCTTTCTTGAAGGTTCTTACTGAGTAATCACCCTCATAGCCCATCTACCTGAAAGACTGGTTCACAACAGATTTTGGGAAGGACAATTCGCCTTCTTCATCATCCAACCTTAGATGAGTACGAATGGTGGCTGGAGTGATGAAAATTGTCCGGCCTTGCACTGTGGCAGACAGTGCCTTCTCCCCATCCATAATGACCTCTTGGCAGGTCCTCCAAAACTTCAAAAGTTGATCATCATATAATGGAGGATTTATGGTGAGAGAAGTGAAGTAGTTGGATAGAGTTAAGAAATGGCAAATATCTGAGAAGCCAGGATCCTTTTCAGACTCTAACAGAGCAACGTGATTATGTTGTCTATGTAGTTTCATGGAGAAATCACGCTAGTTTCCTGCATCAAGGTTGGCCATTTTTAGTAGCTTTGGGATGAACGAAGGTAAGAACAAGGTCAGTTTGTGGGTGAATTAGGGTTTGAATGTTACAGATGAAGGAGAATAGTGAAAGAGGGGAACCATTGTATGAATATATATGGTATGGATTTGAGACAAAGTTAATACAAAAGGATAAACTTTGAATTCGGATGTCGGTCCCACTTCAGAAAAAGTTCCCAAAAAGTTAGTTTTCTTGGAAGTCTAAATCTTATGAAGGTAATTTATGTTCGGTAGGTTTTAGAAAAACTTTCGAAGCCAATTTGGCTTTGGAAGATATTCCTTAGTTTTCTAAGAATTTTGCTTCAGAAGAAAAATACTTAGAGTATTTTTACTTCCTAGATAGATTTTGCTTCGGATGATATCAAATATCAGAAATCTTATTTGATAAGAAAATAAGTCTTCCCAGACTTAACTGCGTTTGGAAAAAAAAGAGTCCTTCAATACATATAATTATTTATTGACAAATATAAGCTTCGGAAGATATAATCAATTTTTTTCCGAAGGTTAACTTCACAAAAGTAGTTAATTGTTTTGAATACATAATTTTCTTTCGAAGACAACATGATGTCTTTCGAAGGAAAATATATCCAAAATTCTAAAAATTCTAAGGGATATCATTTTGAAAAGTTTATTCGAAAGTAAACTGGGCTTATATGGTGGTGAAATAGACAACTTAAGACACACATATTATTAAATATGATCTTGAGTTTTGTTTAAGAAAAATTACTCAAAGTTAATCATCCCAATAGCTGATACAAGATACTTAAATCTCTACTCATTAAAAGCTTTTGTGAACAGATCAACATATTGTTCATTTGTGTTAACTTTGAGTAGTTTTATCAATCCTTTATCAAAATTATCTCTTACCAATTGATGCCTGATGTTGATGTGCTTTGTCTTTGAGTGCTGCACTAGATTCTCTATGGTAGAGATAGCACTGTTTTTGTTTATGTGAATAGCAGTCTCCTTGAAGTTGAATCCATAGTCTAGCATCTGATTCTAATTCCAAAGCACTTGAGCAAAGTAGCTTGTAGCAGCAATGTATTTAGCTTCAGCAGTTGATGTAGATACACAGGATTGTTTCTTGCATTGCCATGAGACTATCCTTCCACCAAGAAATTGACATCCCCCAAATGTTGATTTTGCAGACATGTTGCAGCCACCATAGTCACAATCTGTATAAGCATATAGATTGAAGCTAGAATTCTTTGGATACCAAAGGCTTAATTTGGGAGCACCCTTGAGATATCTGAGAATTCTCTTGATAGCATCCAGGTGTGACATCCTGTGGTTGGCTTGATATCTTACACAAATACATGTAGAAAACATGATATCAGGCCTACTGGTTGTGAGTGTAACACCCGAAAATTTGTCAAAAAACAAAAGGAAAGAAAAGCAATAAGAAAAGAAAATAAAAGTATCTTGAAGAAAACAAAAAGGAGCCAAAGTAGAGGGTGCCAAAGTGTAAAGAGTACAAAACTAAAATATTTTAAAGTATTCGAGAGTATGGCCGCCCACTCTTACCCCCACAACCTGCTGCTTTTTCAACAAAGAAGAAAGAAAGGAAACTAAAACTTTTCCCTCTCGGTTTCAAGAAGAATAAGAAACTGATTCTTTCTCTTGGTAAGCAATTCTTTGCATAATTGGTTTGGCTTTGTTGGGTTTTCAACCATAAAATATGTGCTTTTTGTGTTTGGGTGCTTGTTTTGTCTTGTTTTAGGTGTTTGAACTCTCGTGCACACAAGTTGGGAGGCGTTTTACTTGTTGGCCGCAATAGGTGAGTTCTAGACCCCAGTTTTCAACATGTTTTTAACAGTTTGGGGTTGAAAATGCATGTTAAAACGATTTATTACCGTCATATGTATAACCGTATGTGTTTATGCTTACGTCGTTGTGTTACATGGTTGTTTATGTGATGTTGTTGCTTAGAATGATAGGAATAAGCTTAGAACAGGTTCATATACATATTGGGTTTGAATTTGATTCTAAATAATGAACAACTGTTGGCCATGCACCCAAACAGGGCCCATGCGCCTAGAAATTTGACTTAGAAAAGCCTAAGTGCTGACCATGTGCCCAAAGAGTACCCCATGCACCCAACCAGTTTATTCAGGTGCCTAAGTGTAGGTCATGTGCCTGAGCAGTACCCCATGAGCCCAGGATTGGTTCTCGGGCGCCTAAGTAAAGTTCATGCACCCAAATAGCCTTCATGCGCCTAAGTTTCTCCTGTGCCTAAGTGTTAGTGCGCCCGCATAGTGTTGATGCGCCTAACCAGGATTCATGCGCCTGCATAGTGCACATGCGCCTAGAACACTTAGAAAATTTTTCTGAAATTTTAGGAAAACAGAAATTATAGGGTTTGACCCTGGATTGATTTGATGGTTGTGTTTGTGTTTTCCATGCTTGTTTATGGCCTGTTCTTATGTTCCATATTATGTATTATTATGTGACTTTACGTGGTGTGTTTATGTTCGTATACGTAAAGTATTATCATAATAAAAGTGAAAGATTAATGATAAAGAAAAGTGGAACCTAAAGAATGAATGAAACACTTGCAAGCAAAATGAAAGGAGGTTCATAGCCATGGGTTGTCAGCTCAACTGTGTGTGGGTTAGCTACCCCATGAGGATGCACGCAAGGTCAATCTTTGAGATTGAAGGGGACCTTTGTTTCTTGCCTCAAGTGACTGGGTCAGCTTCGTGCACAATGATCGGGGTCTATTTATAGACCTCAAGCCCAGCACCAGCTTCGTACACAATGTCGGGGCATTACACATTGGTTCGGTAGAAAGTGAAAGATAATAATGAAAGTACGGAATGAAAGAGATGAATGATGAAAGATAATATTGAATATTATCTTGTTGTACGTATGATGTGTGATCACGTACGAAAGTAATAAATTTTATGAAAAGGAACTACTTTAAGAAAAATGATATTTTCATATATAAATAAAGGTATTTTAATGTTTTAAAACTAGAACTCACTCAGCAACACTGACTTTTATCCATTTTCAGTTGGCAGGTAATTATTGCTGAGGATGGCACGTGGGGAAAGCTACTCGTCGAGGCAAGACTGGCATCCATTCAATCTTAATGATATTGTTGTTTTGTAATGCAATTAAAAGGTTTTTTTAACTTAAGAAACAATGATGTATTGCTTAGCAAGAGTAATTATTAATGAAATGAATAGTTTTTGTTAACTTAATCCGCTGCTTAATCTTATGAAATGTATAATGCTTTATATGTATAATGCTATGATTGACAAACTGTGAGGTCTCCGAGAACGGGGCCTTACAAGTTGGTATCAGAGCCAAAGTTTAAGAGAAATGGGTAAATATTTTCAAAAACCTAAACTTAAACTGAGAATGGGACCGAATGGAGGGATGCCAGCCCGAGTAGCTATGTGCCATCAGGTATATCTTTTCTTAAATGTTAACCGGTAGTATGTGCGTGTGCTATCTGATTTTATGTGCTTTTAGTAGATTTGAATACTGATGTAGTCAGTATAGGAAATGCTCGGGGGATGAAGAGTAAAGTAAGTGGCTAATCACAACTACCCACTGTAATTAGGGACTTTCTATACTTAACATAAACTGAGCTTTTACCTTGAATGACCGTGTTAGTGGATGGCTGGTGGTAGATCATCGAAGGCTTTTAGAGGACAAGTACGGGGTGGTCGTGGTGCTGGGCCACGTACCGCAAGGAACAAGACAAGGACTGCAGAGACGGCTCCGGCTGAGCCTGGGCTTCATCATCCAGAGGGTGTGGATGAAAGTGCTAACTTAAGAGCCTTAGTAAAAGGGGCAGTTGTGGAGGAAGTGAATAGAGTCATGCAGACGATCTTACCGTCTGTAGTGACTGAAGTCATCCGTGCTGTGAGAGAGGATGAGAAGAAGGAGAAGGAGGGGGGAGAGAAGGAAGATGACTGGGAGAAGGGAGAATAAGGGAGATCATGATGAGGAGGAGCTGAACGCTAGAATGGCAGCCTCCAGTTGTGAGGAAGAGGTGGTAGCGCGGGAAACCGTGAAGGGGTGCAGCTACGGAGCATTCCAACGATGCAAACCCCCAACTTTCGATGGCAACGGTAATGCTGCCACTGCTTGCCGCTGGGTGAGAGAAATAGAGGTGGTGCTGGAGATTAGTGAGTGTAGGGAGGACCAGAAGGTGAAGTTCGCCACTCACTCATATGTATACTCGGCTTTGTGTTGCTGGGACAACATTGTCCAAGCCGAAAGCAGCAGGACCATCAGGAAGATAAGATGGGGAGACTTGAAGAGGATGGTAATCGAGGAGTTATGTCCTCACAGAGAGCTTGATAAGATTGAGAGGGAGTTCTTACAGCTTGAGGCGAGAACCATGACCCACCAGCAATACACCACCAAGTTCAACGAAATAGCGAGGCTGGTGCTGGATTAGGTGACGCCAGTATCGAGAAAGATTAAGAGGTATGTTCAGGGATTGCCGGATGATATCTGCAGGAACTTGATTGCTGCCCGACCAAGCACTTTTAGGTCGGCAGTGGATCTGGCTGGGAGGCTTTATGATGAAAGAGAGGTGGCGATGGTTGAGGTGAAGAAGACAGGTGGTGGTGACAAGAACTGGAGCGGGAAACGGTTTGGGCATGGCAGTTTCACTCCAAACAACAAGAGGATGAGGATGGATGACCGAAGAGTAGGGTCATTAAGCTTGGGGATGAAAAAGTGTGGCAAATGTGGGAAGGAGCACACTGGTGAGTGCAAGTGGGGATCGAATGTATGCTTCAAGTGTGGGAAGCCTGGTCATATTATGAAGGATTGTAGGGTGTTGAGGTGCTATAACTGCGGTGAGGAGGGGCATGTGAGTAGGGATTGCAAGTAGCCAAGGGCAGAGGGTTTCAGGGCGAAGAAGAGGACGAAGGAAGGAGGACAAAGGGCAAGTGCTAGAGCCTTCACAATGACCCAGGAGGAGGCCAGAGTGTACCCCGATGTCATGTTAGGTACGTTTCTAGTAAACCAAACTTGTGCCTCTGTGTTGTTTGATTCTGGTGCTAGTTGGAGTTTCATTTCTGCTCCTTTCTATACTAAGTTGCCTGTTAGTAGTAGAAGTATTGATGAGACATTTGAAGTAGAAACTGCTATTGGTAAGTCCACTAGAATTTCTGATCTGATAGAAGACTGCGACATAGAATTAGAAGGCCATAGGTTCTCTGCTAAACTATTCGTGATGCCCCTAGGTGGATTTGATGTAGTTCTAGGGATGCATTGGTTAGCAGCCTATGAGGCAAATATTATGTGTTGCAAGAAGATGATTCGATTAATTGCGCCCGATGGAAGTTCGGTGACGGTTTACGGTGATCGAGTGACAATGGTTCCTAAGGTGATTTCGATGGCGGCGGAAGAGAAGTGCATGAAACGCGGATGTAGTGCCTACCTGGCTTATGTGAAGGATGCGGACGAGTCAGTACCATAATTGTTTGATGTACCAGTGGTGTGTGACTTTCCGGACGTGTTCCTAGAAGTTTTACCAGGTGTGCCACCGGACCGTGAGATCGAATTTTAGATTGATTTGATACCCGGTGCTCAACCCGTTGCCAAAGCACCGGTCGGTTGGCTCCGATGGAGATAAAGGAACTGATGGTTCAACTGCAGGAGTTGATGGACAAGGGATTCATTTGACCAAGCATTTCTCCTTAGGGTGCTCCGGTCTTGTTTGTCAAAAAAAAAGACGGTAGTATGAGGATGTGTATCGACTACCGAGAGTTGAAAAAGTTAACGGTGAAGAACCGATATCCCCTACCAAGAATTGATGACTTATTCGATCATCTCCAAGGGGCCAGTTGGTTCTCAAGGATAGATCTTCGATCTGGCTACCATCAATTGAAGGTGAAGGAGCAAGATATTCCTAAGACAGCGTTTCGCAAGCGTTATGGACACTACGAGTTTCTCGTTATGTCTTTCGGTCTAACTAACGCGCCAGCTGCCTTTATGGATTTGATGATTTGAGTGTGTCGGCCAATGTTAGAAAAACCAGTGATTGTGTTTATTGATGATATCCTGATTTATTTGAAAAATGAGGAAGAACATGCCGGCCATATAGCTGAAGTATTGGAGACACTTAGAAGAGAGAAGTTGTATGCAAAATTCGTCTTAGTGTGCTTTTTGGTTGCACGAAGTTCAATTTTTGGGTCACGTGGTGAATTCTAAAGGAATTATGGTGGACCCAACGAAGGTTGAGGCAGTGATGCAATGGAAGTCTCCAAAGACGCCATCCAAGATTCGTAGTTTCTTGGGTTTGGCGGTCTACTACAGAAGATTTATCCAAGACTTTTCCAAGATAGCCTCACCTTTGACTAAATTGACTCGCAAGGATGTGAAGTTTGTGTGGGGATGAGAACAAGAGGATGCTTTTGAGGAGTTAAAGGCAAGATTAACTCAAGCTCCTATCCTGACATTACCCGAAGGAAGTGAAGATTTAGTGGTATATTAGGATGCCTCTTATTTGGGACTAGGCTGCGTGTTGATTCAACATGGAAGGGTAATAGCCTACGCGTCATGACAACTGAAAATCCACGAGCCCAATTATCCCACTCATGAGTTGGAGCTAGCAGCTGTGGTCTTTGCGTTGAAGATTTTGAGGCATTACTTGTACGGGGCAAAGTGCACAATCTTCACTGACCACAAGAGCCTGAAATACTTCTTTGAACAGAAAGACCTCAACATGAGGCAGAGGAGGTGGCTGGAATTAATCAAAGATTATGATTGTGAGATCCATTACTACCCGGGCAAAGCCAATGTAGTGGCCGATTCCCTTAGTCGAAAGGAGAGACCCTAGCCGATCCGGGTGAAAGCTTATCAACTGATTATGACCTCCGATGTGATGATGCATATTAAGGAGTTCCAAAATGAGGCGTTGAAGGAAGATCGCCTTAACTCTGAAAGGATGAGAGGTCTAGTCACAGAGTTGGGAGAAAATACCCATGGAGTTAGGACCCGCTTCGGGCGGATGTGGAACCCTCGTTACGGAGACCTACGAGGGCGAATTAGGGATGAAGCTCATAAGACTCGATACTCCATTCATCCTGATGCTACCAAGATGTATCATGATATGAAGAAGGATTACTGGTGGCCTGGTATGAAGCGTGATATGGCGGAGTATGTGAGTAAGTGCCTTACTTGCTTGCAAGTGAAGGTAGAACATCAGAAGCCATACGTGAAAATCCAACGGTTGGATATACCCTAGTGGAAGTGGGAGCACATCACCATGGACTTCATCATGAAGTTACCTCATACGACAAGGGGGTATGACGCCATATGGGTGATAGTTGATCGTCTGACAAAGAGTGCTCACTTCCTACCGATCCGCGAGACGTATTCATCCGAGAGACTGGCGGATCTGTTCATTAAAGAGATTGTAGCTCATCATGGTGTGCCGGTGTCTATCGTATCGGATCATGACACCCGGTTCACATCGAAGTTTTGGAAAAGATTTCATGATGCGATAGGGAGGAGGCTGCACATTAGTATGGCTTACCATCCCCAGACAGATGGTCAGTCTAAAAGGACTATTCAGACGCTTGAGGATATGCTCCAAGCATGCGTGATCGACTTAGGAGGAAGTTGGGATGATCACCTACCGTTAGCGGAATTCTCATACAACAACATTTATCATGCCAGCATTGGCATGCCACCATATGAGATGCTATACGGTAGAAGGTGTAAAACACACGTGTGTTGGGGGGACATCAGGCAGAAGGAGTTGGGAAGTCTTGAGGTGATCCAGGCTACGACAGAGAAGTTAGAAAAGATCAGAGCCTTTATGAAGGCGGCCAAGGATAGACAGAAGTCGTATGCCGACAAAAGGTGTAGACCAATAGAGGAAGTGCCTAGCTAATGAAGATATGATTGTACCACTGGAGGACATCGAAGTGGATGAACGGCTCAATTATGTAGAGCAACCGCTGGCAATCATCGATCGGAAGGAGAAGAGATTGAGAAATAAAGCGGTTCCACTTATGCGTGTGTAGTGGAAACACCGAAATGGTTTGGAGTCTACATGGGAAACTGAAGAAGAAATGAGACAACATTACCCATAAATGTTCGAAAAGTGACAGGTTTCGGGAACGAAACCTCTTTAAGGGGGGTAGACTTGTAACACCTGAAATTTTGTCAAAAAATAAAAGGAAAGAAAAGCAATAAGAAAAGAAAATAAAAGTATCTTGAAGAAAACAAAAAGGAGCCAAAGTAGAGGAGGCCAAAGTGTAAAGAGTACAAAACTCAAAAGTTTTAATGTATTTGAGAGTATGGCCGCCCACTCTTACCCCCACAACCTGCTGCTTTTTTGACAAAGAAGAAAGAAAGGAAGCTGAAACTTTTCCCTCTTAATTTGAAGAAGAAGAAGAAACCGATTCTTGCTCTTGGTAAGCAATTCTTTGCATAATTGGTTTGGTTTTGTTGGGTTTTCAACCATAAAACCGATTTGTATGTGCGTTTTGTGTTTGGGTGCTTGTTTTGGCTTGTTTTAGGTGTTTGAACTCTTGTGCACACAAGTTGGGAGGAGTTTTACTTGTTGGCTGCAATAGGTGAGTTCTAGACCCCAGTTTTCTACATGTTTTTAACAGTTTGGGGTTGAAAATGCATGTTAAAACGATTTATTACCGTCATATGTATAACCGTATGTGTTTATACTTATGTCCTTGCGTTACATGGTTGTTTATGTGATGTTGTTGCTTAGAATGATAGGAATAAGCTTAGAATAGGTTCATATGCAGATTGGGTTTGAATTTGATTCTGAAAAATAAACAACCATTGGCCATGCGCCCAAACAGGACCCATGCGCCTAGAAATTTGACTTAGAAAAGCCTAAGTGCTAACCATGCACCCAAACAATACCCCATGCACCCAACCAGTTTATTCAGGCGCCTAAGTGTAGGTCATGTGCCTGAACAGTACCCCATGCGCCCAGGATTGGTTCTCAGGCGCCTAAGTGAAGTTCATGCGCCCAAATAGCCATCATGCGCCTATGTTTCTCCTGTGCCTAAGTGTTGGTGCGCCTACATAGTGTTGATGCGCTCAAGCAGGATTCATGCGCCTACATAGTGCTCATACGCCTAGAACACTTAGAAATTTTTTTTGAAATTTTGGGAAAACAGAAATTTTAGGGTTTGACCCTGGATTGATTTGATGGTTGTGTTTGTGTTTTACATGCTTGTTTATGGCCTGTTCTTATGTTTCATATTATGTATTATTATGTGACTTTACATGATGTTTTTATGTTCGTATACATAAAGTATTATCATAATAAAAGTGAAAGATTAATGATAAAGAAAAGTGGAACATAAAGAATTAATGAAAGTCTTTGAGATTGACGGGGGTCAGCTCAACTGTGTGCGGGTTAGCTACCCCATGAGGTTGCACGCAGGGTCAATCTTTGAGATTGACGGGGACCTTTGTTGCTTGCATTAGGTGACTGGGTCAGCTTCGTGCACAATGTCGGGGTATTGCACATTGGTCCGGTAGAAAGTGAAAGATAATAATGAAAGTACGGTATGAAAGAGATGAATGATGAAAGATAATAATGAATATTATCTTGTTGTACGTATGATGTGATCACGTACGAAAGTAATAAATTTTATGAAAAGGATGTACTTTAAGAAAAATGATATTTTCATATATTAATAAAGGTATTTTTAATGTTTTAAAACTAGAACTCACTCAGCAACGCTGACTTTTATGCATTTTCAGTTGGCAGGTAATTATTGCTGAGGATGGCACGCGGGGAAAGCTACTCGTCGGGGCAAGACTGTCATCCATTCAATCTTAATGATATTGTTGTTTTGTAATGCAATTAAAATGTCTTTTGTAACTTAAGAAACAATGATGTATTGCTTAGCAACAGTAATTATTAATGAAATGAATGGTTTTTGTTAACTTAATCTGTTGCTTAATCTTATGAAATGTATAATGCTTTATATGTATAATGCTATGATTGACCAACTATGAGGTCTTCGGGAACAGGGTCTTACAGTGAGTTACATAAGAGACCCAATCATAGCCTGGTATTGATGTTCATCAACATACTCCCCCTCAAGATCTGGTCCAAAAGAGTGGTTTCTGGTTATGGTTGTCTTAGCTACCTTGCACTCAGTCATGTAAAACCTGGTAAGTATGTCTTCTACATACTTTGACTGGTTTATAAAGATGCTATTCTCAACCTGCTTCACATGAATTCCTAGAAAGAAATTGAGTTTCCCAATGGCACTCATTTCAAATCTATTCTTCATAAGCTTCTTAAAGTCTTTGCAAAGCTTTGGATTAGTTGTCCCAAAGATAATGTCATCTACATAAACTTTAACCAACATCAAGTCATTTCCTGCTCCTTCGATGAAGAGTGTTCCATCAATAGTACCTCTCTTGTATCTATGCTTATAGAGATACGTTGATAGTGTCTCATACCACTTTATTAGAGCCTGATGTAGCCCATAAAGATCCTTGTCAAGCTTACAGACATAATCAGGATGATCTGGGTCTGCAAAGCCAGGTGGTTGTTTAACATACACCTCCTCGTCAATCATCCCATATAAATGGCACACTTGACATCAAGTTGGTAGACCTTGAAATCCTTGGATGCAGCAAAATCCAGGAATATCCTAACAGCTTCAAGTCTTGCTACATGAGCAAAAACATATGCGTAGTCAATTCCTTCTCTTTGTGTGTATCCTTGTACAACTAGTCTTGCCTTGTTCTTAATGAAAACTCTTCTATCATCCTTCTTGTTTCTAAATACCAACTTGGTACCTATGGTAGTATTCCCTTGAGGAAGATGACATAGATTCCAGATCTTCTGTCTTTTGAATTGAAGTAGCTCCTCCTGCATTGCTTCAACCCAACTTCCATCTTTCAAAGCTTCTTCAACCTTCTTAAGCTCTATCTGGGACAAGAGACAAGAGTGAAGACAAACATTTTTATCATGGGTTTGCCCTTTTGTTCTCACCCTAGTTTCAACATCTCCAATGATGTTTGTGGTGGGATAGGACTTGTGGATTCTTAGTTGAAGAATCATGGCAAGTTGTTTGGATATATCTAAATTTGAGAAATTCAGATCTGGTTCTTGAAAATCATCCACCACATCAACACACTTATCAAGTGAAACTTGATCCAATAAGTGTGTTGCATAATTTATGTTGTCTTCTATGGAGTGGTTATCAACATCAAGAATCTCCTAATCACTATCACCACCTCCATCTCCTACATTTGAAACTCCTTCATCTATGTTATATGTCTCTGTGTTGGAATTTATAGGCACCTCAGATATGCCAGCAGAAGTATTTGTCATGGTTGTGCTTGACTAGGTCCGAGATATGAATCTGAGTTGATATGACTCAACTAGGATCGAATATGATGAATGAGTCAACAATTATTTAGTGTAAATACAAAATCAAAGAACATTTAATGCTGAAAATACTAATAAATCCTTTGTATATTGATATTGGTAAACAAGATACAAAGTGTGCTAGGGTTTGCAGCACAAAACAGAAACTTACAATCAACCCACTTAATAAAGTGTATACTATTCTATTTATAGGCTGATACAATGCCTGTACAAAATGACTAAACTACCATGATAGCTAGACATCAGAATACTAGTCTAAGTACAAAATGTTGATCAGCATTTGTATTGAACATCCGTATTAGTTAATGAGGATATGATAATCTTCATTAGCATTTCTTCAGTTGTGCATCCGCATTAATTATGTCATCCGCATTGACTAATGTAGATGACCAAATACTTAATCGCATTTCATTCTGCTTATCTGCAATAGTAAATGCGGATGAACAAATACTTGGCCGTATTTGTTCTTGCTCATCCGTATTGACTAATGCGGACATCCAACACTTGGTCTTTTTCTTCTATTGTCTTCACCCGCATTACTTTTTGGACTTGTGCAGATTCTACCAACCAGAACAATGTTCTACCACCTCTTGAATTGGCATGTATGATCCTTTTAGGGTCCAACAATACTCCCCCTAAGGATTATACAACCTATGTACTTCAAGGGTTTGAGGGTGGTGAAGGTTGTGAAGATTCTGATGGTTCTTCTATTGCAGGTGATTGCTTCTCAGGAACTTGGACTATTGATGGAGCTGGAGCTGGAGCTGTTTTAGGCTTAGAAGACTGTTGTGGTTCAGCAAAATGAAGGATTCACTATTGCTTTGATCATATTAGAGAAGTCTTTTGCATCATTCACTATTGTTTTAGGAGTGAATCGCCTCAATAGGCATCTGTCTAAGAGATATGGGTTCCCACGTAGATACAGTGGACAACCCATCTTTATGGATCAGTAAAGAACCATCAGCATCAACTTCCAGCTTAACAATGTTTCCCAGCTGAAGAGGAACTCTTATTCTTTTTCTTTGTTCTTTGTTTCTATTTATTCTGTCATAGGCTATTTTGAGTATCTTGATGCAATTCAAAAATAAATACATATCAGCTTCTCCTAGCTTGTTATCTGTTTCTTTGAAGTGTCTTGTGAACATATAGTGAATAGGATTCATCTAGCAGTCTCACCTCATATCCACTAAACAGCCTGATCTCAGAACCTTCTTTTCCTCCCCATTTCCTTTCAATCACCAACTCGTATGTCTTCTCATCATAGAATACATTAGAGATTGGTTTGGACTTATAGGTTCTAGCAACCATCTTTGTTTATTTTACATTCAACTCTAGAAATACCAACTCTTCAGTTCCTTTCTTCTTCTTCTTTTCCAGAGGATTTTTGAAAGATTTTTTTTTTATGCGTATTGCCTTTAGAGACTTGAAGTTGTTTGTTTTCTTAAACATCTTGAGTATATCTTCAAACTCATATCCTCTTTACATAGTATTATTATTGATTAATTCCAGCTCAACTAATTCTTTCAAATCATGTATCTGTAGGGAGGTCACTAGAGCAGTATACTCGATGAAGAATTAAATTAGCCCTGAGATCCGTTTAACCATAAACATATTCCAATCACTGTCATAATTCCAGGAAATTATCTTCACATCCACCTTGCCTTCTGGAGCAGACACCCCCTAAACATTTCTAAAGTGGTTAAACCCTCAAGTAACTCTAATATAGAGGGTTTAATAAACCATTCAGGATTTTTGTGAAGCATGGGAGCCAAGACATCATGGTCTTTGGTAGTGAATTGGATATCTTGAGCTGAAATTCTTGTTCTGGGCTTCTTCCCTACAACCTCTTCTTCTATAGTCTTCAGTCTTTCTTTCTTTTCCTTGACTATCTTGAGGATTGTAGCCTGGAGGTAATTTGTCTTCATGTTACCCATCTTTCTTTTGGTGAATCCTTGATCAGATAGATAGTCCTTTATTTCCCTATCTATCATGCTGTAGGGATCAGGATATTAGGATTGAGGCACTTGGGTCTGACTGTTACATTATGCTTTTTTAGCCTTGTTTCTTTCTCATTTCTCTTGTTTTAATACTCAGTCACAAAGATAGGATCTAGAAGTTTGTGCATTTTTTTCACTTCCTCTAGCATTCCCTCATAGGGCATTCCAAACACTTCATCAGTATCGTAACCATGATTAATCAAGTACATGGCTTTAACCATCAGATCATCAGTTTGTGCTTTCTCAACCATCTCCTCAATAGATGACTCAACCTTTCCAGGACTGTCCCTGAACAAAGGGTCATCAAGGATGCTTTCATCATATCCTCCCTCTATCTCTCGTTCTTTCAATACAATCACCTCAATTTTCTTCTTTAATTGTTCCTCAGCCTTCTCATGCTCCTCTAGAAACTGAGCAATAGTAGCAAGGCTTCTTGGATCATCCTTTTCTCTTTTGTGAGCCGGTTCCTCTTCTACCATTAGTAGTTTGCCTTTGGGATTCTCAGATAAATACTTTCTCTTCTAGGAGTATGTATGTAAACGGGGACCAGAAGATGAGGGTACAGAGGCTTTGACTTCCTTTTCCTTCCTTTCTCTTTCAAGTATTTTAGTTTCATCCCTTTGTTTTTCAGCAGTTTCTTTTTCTTTAAGCTCTTCACACAGCTTCATGACAAGTACCTTTTGTTCATCAGTCAAGGTGACTGCAGGAACAAGCTGTAACCTAAGCTTAATTCTTCTTCTAAAGGCACAGGGTTAGGGGGAATCACAACTATTGGTTCAACTGGAGCTCCGAGTTCTCTGATCAAGTCCTAGAAGTCTTCATCCATATTAAACTCTTAAGAAGAATACATGTCTAAGCCTTCAATTAGCTCTTTCATTTAAGATCCCTCATCAACTCTTTCTTCAGAAGATGGATCAGAATAGACAACCACAGCTAATCTTTCTTTTTCCTCCTTAACCTTACTGTGTTGGGATTGCTAAATAGTTTTTGTCATCCTTTGTCTATTTGAAGGTGTAGAGCCATCATCATCATCACTGTTCCCACCAGAGACATCTTTATCTTCTTTCGATTCTTTTTCCTTTTCAGGCACGTCATCTTTGTCTTTATCATTCTTATCATCTTCCTTCTCATCCTTTTCTTTGGGCAATTCTTCTTTTATCTTAATCAACATCTCAAGTTCAGACACTCTCTTTGTTAGAGCTTCAATCTGTCTCTGGAGATTAGAAATTATATCAGTTTGGACATCAAGGAGATTCTCTTATTCTTCCATGGCAAGAGTTTGGATTTTTACAGCATCCAAGTGTCCACTGATTTCTTGTTTGGCTTGTTCTTGGGCTGCTTTGAGTCTATCAATCTCTTTATCCTTTTCTTCTTTATCAGATTGATATTTGGCTTTTAGTTCTTTTAATTCTTTCTCCTTCTCATCTAGCTCAAAAAGTCTGTCTCTTATGATGCCATATCTTCAATCCAAAAGTTTCTCCATTCTGGCTACCTTCAGTAATAGCTCAGAGATCATTTCATCCTTAGCATTAGGTCGGTTGACTTCAGATTCTATAAAGCTTTTTGAAGGACCAGCCTCTAAGAGTACTTGTCTCACAGGCATTTGAAAACCTGAATAAGCATCCTCCCCATCCGAAGATGATTCAGACCTATCTGATGAACTGGTAGATTCACCAGATTCAACAGATGTAGCAGCAGCTTCTGGTGAAGAGTAGACAGGAGATACATGATGAGAGTGGATAGGAGACATTTTGAAAGATGATGGAATATCATCATCTTAAGCTGAAGGCACAATGTGAAGATCACCACCTACATCAACATGTGGTGACACTTGCCTCGGTTCTTCTTCTGTTGGTTCATCATGCTCTTTAACAGTTTGTTGAACAAGAGCAGTTGTATGTTCCTTTATAATCTCATGCTCATCAGTAGGAACATTATCATGAGCTTGTTCCTCAATATCAGGAACAACTTCTTCAGCTTCTTCTTCATGAACTTCTTCTGGATTGATCTGTTACAGCATCCATGGAAGTAAAGGAAAGAAAGTTCCACTGTAAAAGTTCCTTAGATCTCTCTTCTTGATGTACCTGTATGATTTTGCATTGTAGAGAGGAATGTCCATCACAGGGCCTACTGGTACAAGAAAGGCTTCATTAATGAAGAATTGAATAAATATGGGATACATCAGGAACATATGCCTTCTTCCATCCTGAATGTTTGACAACAGGCCATTGAACACATAGGCAGACATGTTGAATTGTCTGTTAGTGCACAAGGAACAAATAGCTGTTGATGTACTGCTGGGGATGTCATTCCAACCAGTCTTCGTTTTTGACAAGCAATGTTGGAATAGATGAATCAGGAATCTCCACTGCAAGTCAACTAACCTTTTGACAATCTGTTTTCCTTCAAATCCCCCTTCATAACCAATGTTGGCAAAGAAGGTCTGAATATCATCTTTTTCTAGTTCTTGGGGAGATTTAGCATCATCTCCAAACTGTAGACACAGTCTCACAGTTTGTTGAGAGATAACTAGAGTGTGATCATCATTGATCCTTCCTGATATAGTCCTCAGACCATCTACTTCCTTCACATCAGCTGTTTCCTAAAAGGATCTGATGAAGTTCTTATAGATGATAGGTCTAACAGTGATTGCATGTGTTATTCTTGTTGTTGAGATAAATCTGATCATGTCTCTCAAACCCTCAAATTCTGGCACATCTGGATCAAGATATCCACTAACATTTTGGAATTTTCTCCAGGTTTGGTTTGCCATAGATTCTGCAATAGAGACACATATGTTAGAAATGTACTAGAAAATATCAGATTGTGCAAGTAAGAACATGTTTTACTTTCTCAGTTTGACTTTCTCAAATCAAAATAGAGAGTTCATGGTCACTGTTCATATCAATTTGACCTATCTTTGATTTTATGTTGTTTAACCATTTGTTATGATGATTTTTGATTATGTTCATTGTTTTAAGCATCATATTACACTGAAACATTGAATTTAATTTCAATATTTTAAGTTTTAGTTTCCCATGTTCACCGTGGTTAACCTAGGGTTTCTGAATCGATTGTTAATTGTAAGCATCGAAATTAGTTTTATTGAACTCAAAAAAGTCTTTGCAATCCACTATGCATGGTCAATTTTGATTGTTCTAAACCTAGGGTTCTATGTTCATTACAGGTTCGGTATTCAAAGTTCACAAATCCACCAAGAATCACCCTGTTTTGATACTACTTGAGCTAAGAATTGAAATATAGACGAAATGAGGCTGAATGAACAATCAACACACAAGGTTTATGATGATTTAAATGTTTGATGATGAACAGTCAAACAACGCTAGTCTCACTTTGGTTCACTCAAATTTGAAAAGTATTAAATGACTCTAACTGATGTGTTTAAATAGTCAATTTAATGAATTTCTCAAAATTTTTAAGTGAATGGACAAATGCGGAAGTTTTTATTTTTTTACTGTAGCAAATGCGGATGTTTGGACTTATACGCATTTGGATACTGAGAGAAATGCGGAAGCATAAATCTGTTAGCATTTACTCTGTAACAAATGCGGAAGAACGTTTGGACTTGTCCGCATTTACATCAGAACTTGCTGCAGCAAATGCTGATGAACAATTTAGTTGTCTGCATGAACTGTAACAAATGCGGATGAATAATTCAGTTGTACGCATTTCATAAACTTCTATCCGCATTAACTAAGATTCAAGCACAAAATGACAGAAGAATGAAAGCACATGTTTTATTTTTTTATTTTGATACAAATACACAACAAAGTTACCCGCATTGATCATGTCATCCGCATTAAAGAAACACGAATGAACAGAAACTTATTAGCATTGATAGATACGGAAGAACAAATTTTGTCCGAAAAGGTTTTCTGCCATGATACATTGTTGTACGCATTTGTTTGGAAACAAATAGGGATAACTTACTTATCCACATTAGTTTCACTTTGGTTTTATTGCACAGAACTATTATCCGCATTGGTTAAATGTCTGGGTTACCTTCACCCGCATTAACCAATACTCTTACCTGCATTAAATTTTGAACTTGTCAAAAATTAATGTTTTTGCTGTGGATAGTTTTGACTGTTTTTGCACTCATGCTTTGACTTGTATGAAGATTTGTCTGTTGCTTTGAATTTTATGAAGTTTTGACTGTTGCATGGATTGTCAATTCTTGCTTGGTTTGAATTGTGCACCTGGTGAGATACAAATCTCCCAGATTTGACTGATCTTGGACTTTTGTGCTTCCAAAAATCTGCCTATACTAAGATACTATAGTATAACTTCCAAACCAAAACAGCCATTTTTCTAATTTTATATTTTCAAGAAAAGCAGCAACTATACAAAGTAATTAAAATATATTTGAGATTTTGCAAAATTTTCATGTTTTTATAAATATTTTCATTAAATTTTAATTACTCCCCCTAAAGTTTATAACCATATGGGATAAAAACTTTAAAAGATTTTAAAATTTTGAAAGAAAAATATATATTTTTTTTGTACGTTTTGATTTTCTTATCTGTACATTAAGAGGAAGTATACCTTACTTGGGATCATATCAATCTTACCTTTCACAAGTGCACACAATTGTTAGTAAAATAGACATAATCATGAACATATTGATTGTAGGTATATTTGTCCTCTTAAACTCATTCTTGGTTAATATTTTAATGTTTGTGATCTTTATCATGTTTTGAGTGGATTAAATACTCAACATGTACCTCACACTCAAATGCATGGCAAAATCTACCACCCGCATGACATGCATGGTAGAACTTTTACACAACTTATATGACCAGGTCATTAAAATTATGAAATCTCATTTGGTTTTGGGAAAGGGGGATCCTCATTGGGATTCTTTTACTTTGATCCTTATAATTATTTGATCCACATTAGGATTCTTTTTGTACTTCACTTTGGAAGGTGATCCTTTTTGGGATTGTTTTGACTTTATTAATTCATCCATTTTGGATGTGTTCCATATTGGGAATCTTTTTGGATCATGACATCAGCACTTTATGCCTATTTCTCTAGGTCTTTGCATAGCAAAACAGAGGAGAAACTGACGTTGCTGAATGAGATTCATAAGGCATCATTACCTGGTGTGTTTAGGTTACTAGACACACACACATACTTGGATAAGCTAATACTTACTTATACATGAGATGATGGCTTCAAAGCTAAATAGGAGCTTTAGTTCATTACAGCATGTATCTTCTTTTCCAAGCTGAGCCTACCCACATATCAGATAAATCATGTCAGTTTCTCAAGATTTTGAAATAAGCACTATGAATGATATAACAACTGTAATTATATCATTTCCCATTTGCAGTACAAATCATATACTTCAACAAAAATAACTTCTATTTGTATTTTTTTATATAATATTTCAATGTTTTTGCAAATTTTGATTTTTAACTCAAGGTTAATCATGCCAATTGATTGAACTAAGAATTCAAACCGACTAGGGTCAAATGGCTTAGTGAACAAACCAGCTAATTAATTGTCTGTGTGAACCTGTATCAACTTCATTAACCCTTTTTCAGCACAATCTCTCAAAAAGTTATATCTAATTTCAATGTGTTTGGTTTTTGAGTGCTGAACTGGATTGCTTGTTATGAACATGGTTGCTATGTTGTTAATGTGAATTTGAGGGTGCAAGAAGATATAACCATAATCAAGCATCTGGTTTTGAATCTAGAGAACTTGAGAGCAACAAGCTGATGCTGCTATGTACTCAGCTTCTGCTGCAGAAACAGACACGTTTGTCTGCTTCTTACACTGCTATGAGACCAGTCTGGGACCAAGAAATTAACAACTCCCAGAAGTGGACTTCCGATTGAAGTTGCATCCCCCGTAGTCACTGTCTGTGTAGGCATAGAGGTTGAAGTCTCCCTCTTTGGATACCATAATCCAACTACAGGCTTGCACTTAAGATATCTGAATATCCTCTTTACAACATTTACATGTGATACCTTAGGATCTGCTTGATATCTGCCACTATGTCAGGTCTGCTTGCTGTTAGATACATGAGTGACCCTATCATTTATCGATAGTGAGTCTGATCCACTGATTTGCCATAGTCTAGACCAATCTTCGTTTTTCTATCCACACGAGTTCTGATAGACTGACAATCTGCAAAATGAAATTTCTTCAACATGGATTCCATGTATTTTGATTGATTCATGAAGATTCCATCTGCTGTCTGCTGTACTTGCAATCCTAAGAAAAATGTAAGCTCCCCCATTGCACTCATTTGGAACTTGGAGTGCATAAGGTCTCTAAAATCCTTGCAAAGTTGCTTGTTTGTTGATCCAAAAATGATATCATCCACATAGATCTGGACTACTAATATTTCATGTCCTTTTCTTTTTCTGAACAAAGTCTGATCAATCTTTCCTCTCTCATATCCGTGTGCAAGAAGAAAAGATGATAGAGTCTCGTACCACTTTTGTGGGGCTTGATGTAGACCATACAAAGCTTTGTCAAGCTTGTACACCCTGTGAGGGAAATCTGGGCTTTCAAAGCCAGGTGGTTGACTCATATAGACTTCTTCAGAGATTTTGCCATAAAGAAAGGCACACTTTACATCCACTTGATACACTATGAACTTCATGGATGCAGAGTAAACAAGAAAAAGTCTGATGGCATGTAATCTGGTAACAGGTGCAAACACCTCATCATAGTCTATTCCTTCTTCTTTGGTGTATCCTTGTGCAACCAATCTTGTCATGCAATGCCCCTGTCATAAGTCTTGTGTCTGTATAACCATCTGGTACCGATAGGGTATTGTCCTTCGGGAAGGTCTACCAACTGCCATACTTCTTGTTTCTTGAACTGGAGCAATTCTTCCTGCATTGCTTGATCCAGCTGTTGTCTTGAAGGGCCTCTTTTATATTCTTGGGTAGTGTTTGACACAGAAAGCAAGAAAACAAATAGATGTTTGCAATACTTGACTAGCTAATTGTCACTCGCTCATCTAATTCACCAATGATGCTTGACACTGGATGATTCTTGTGTATCTTGGTGGTTAGAATTAAGTCACTAGCAATTGATACATCAAGGTTGGAGACATTCAATTCATTTTGGTAAGAGGCACCTTCAGGTTGTGATGTAGGTGAATTGTGAAAGTAATCAAACGCTTCACCAGCTTCAGCTTTAGCATCAGCAACACTTTTAAGACTTTCATCATTTGCATTCACTCTGATTTAGGATTTCTATCTTCAATAGATGGTTCTGCTGAAGGAGTGGGTAGGGTACTAGGACTAGCCTCAGTTGAGACACTCTGATTTTGTACTTCTTGTCTAACAGGATTAGCTTGCAATGGAACTTCTTCATCAGGTTGATATGCAGGTTGATTTGCAGAAGATGGAGGGATCATTGGAAAGTCATCCCTTCTCTCTACTATTCCAGAAGATCTAACTGATTGTAGATTACCTGTATTTGACAAGTGAAGCTGATCAAAACATCTAGTAAAAGAGTTAATATCAAACAACTAATCAGGACCATTCATTGATTTAGGAAAGGAGTGCTCATTGTATTGAACATTTGTTGATTCATTAATAATGTTTAATCTAGGATTAAACACTCTGAAAGCCTTTGAGATAGAGGAATAACCTACAAAGAATCCCTGATCAGACTTAGGAGCAAACTTTCCTAAATGGTCTCGAGTGTTTAATATTGAGACAACACAACCAAATGACTTGAAAAATACAGTGAATGGTTTTTTATGAAAAAGAAGTTCACAAGGTCTTTTGTTGTTTTCTTTAACTATCAAAGTTTGATTTTGCACAAAACACGATGTGTTGACAGCTTCAGCCCAAAAGGTAATTGGCAGCTTAGCATCTGCTAGCATTGTTTTTGCTGCTTCAATCAGTGTTCTGTCTCTCCTTTCAGCTACCCCATATTGTTGATGAGTTCTGGTTGCAATGAATTGATGAGCAATATCTTTTTGTGCGCAAAATAAAATTAGATTTTCATTTTTAAACTTTTTCCCATTATCACTTCTGATTGATTTTACCTTTTGATCGAGTTGATTTTCATTTTTAGTGAGGAAATCTTTTATTATTTAGGATGCTTCATTTTTATAAAGTAGGATGAAGACCCATGTGAATCGTGAAAAGTTATCAATGATCACCAAACAATATTGTTTCTTGCCAATACTCATGACATG
Source organism: Flaveria sonorensis (assembly GCA_025506505.1). Classification (NCBI taxonomy): domain Eukaryota; kingdom Viridiplantae; phylum Streptophyta; class Magnoliopsida; order Asterales; family Asteraceae; genus Flaveria; species Flaveria sonorensis. Next base: position 27,838,436 of record CM046428.1, read on the forward strand.
TGTTGGTCTAAAGAGATACATATGAAGCAACTTCAATGGAGTATTGATTTTGTTCACAAGCTTTGTCTTATGGGAAGATTTACGTTGTTTTCCTTTGAGACATGCAGAATAGTGGTCAATAAAATGAAATTTCTTTTGAGGTAAACCAATTACATGATTTCCTTTTACCAATCTGTTCATGTTTTTGAAATTTCTGTGTCCCAAAAGTCTATGCCAAAGCTGTGACTCATCAAATGATGATTTAGACAAAAGACATGTTTCTTCTATTGGTTGTGCAGAATTAAGGTTCAAGACATAGGTATTATTCTTTCTCGAAGTCTTCAAGACAACCCATTCTTCAGGAATTTAAAGTCCTTGTTTCAAAATGTAGCAATGGGTGTCTGTGAAATGAGTGGAATATTTCTTGTCACAGATCTGAGAGACGTTGAGGAGATTGAAATTCAGTTGCTCGCAGTAGTTCATTTTGTCAAAACTAAGCAGCCCATTTGTTACAAACCCTTCCCCAATAATTTTTTCACCTTGTGAGTTTCCATCGAACACTACAGTAGTTCCTTGTATATGCTTGAAGTCATGAAGGAGGGAACTGTCTCTAGTCATGTGTCGGGAGCATCCACTGTCCACATTCCATAAGTTGTTGGACCTATATGGATGACCCTACAAGCATAAAAGAACTAGTTAGAATGTGAAACCCAAGCCATGATGGTCTTGGGTTGCCCGTTTCTATCCATTACTATAACCTTTTGATAGTTGACTCTAGGTTGTGATTTAGAGGATGATGCTTTAAAGAATTTCTGTGGAGTCCTTGTGGTTTTATTTCATCAATTTCAATAGAGTTATCTGAAGAGTAGTCAAATCTTTCATCCTTGTTTCTATGTAGAAATTAGGCATGTTTTTGATTCTCAGAAATCACTTTTGTTTTAATTTTGGGTGAGAACTGAGTGATTGTTTCATATTATGATTAAGATTTCTTTTGACACTCTTTGACTGCCATTGATCATAAAATTCTTCATCAGAATTTTAAACCCTGTGTTTGTTTAATGTGTGATTGACTTTTGTGTTTGGCCTTGTCAGTTAAAATCGGTGAAATAGGCTTGTTTTCTGGAATTCTCAAACATTTCTGTTTGAAGAAACAATCAGATGTATTGTGATTTGTCATATCACATACAAAACAATACTTGTTGAAATAGTAGTTTTTAGTAGAATGATTGTTCATGTCACAGATGGAGCAATATTGATTAAAATAACACTCATATGTGTTATGATTAGACATGTCATAAATGTCACAGTATAGTTGTTTGTCTTTTGATTTCGATGTGGAGGTTGCATGTGATTTAGCAGATTTTAGATTAGCTTCAGATTTTGTGTTCAATAAGAAGCAATTTCAGTCTTCTTAGTTTCAATAGATTGTTTCATAATTCTACTTTGCTTGGTCTTTGGAGTCTGCTTTTGCTTCCTTTTTCCCTTACTTAACTCCTTTTCAAATTGGTCTACATCTTTTTTATTGAAAATGTCAAAACCAACCCCCTGTTTTGACTTTGTTGATGAGATTGGTTCAGTTTTTACTTCTGATTTTTGAACCATGGGAGAGTTTACTTTGGATGGTGGAGATGCTATTGCTTTACTTTTGGACTTTAGTGAAACCTTTTCTGATTTACTTGAATTTTTAGGAGTTTTATTCTCACTATTAGATCTGCTTTCAACAGTGAATTTCACTGGTACTTCAGCATTCTTCACCACCATGAGATTCTTAGGGATGAATTTCACAAATGGCATAATGGGTTTGACTGGGCTTGTTGGTCAGATTGATCGATCTAACAGTGCAATTGATGAATAAACACAAACAATTCCCACTGATAGCATAGATATCAATGATATTTGTTAAAATTATAGATCAAACACTTATAAAATGGATGAACATATGAAGAACACCCAAGAACACCAAATAAAACACTTGTTTGATCTGAATTTGATTGCAAAAATATTACAAAGTGAGAAACCCCTCAATCAATGGCTCATTCAAGCTACTTAACCTCCTTGTCACTAATCTATTTATAGTGAATATAATATTCACTAATGACATATTAAGCCCCTAGACATAGACAAAAAGGGAAAATACATATAAAACATAAAAGAGACTGAAACATAATTAAATATATTTTGTTGGCAAAAAATATATTTATTAACAATAAAACTCCTAGTCAAATATATCTTCAACGTCTCGTCTCGGTTCTTCGTCTCGAACGCGTCTGTTTGACTTTTCCAATTGACATTGATATTTGTTAACTTTGACGGTGTTCATAATATGGACTATCCTTTTCAGACCCAACAATACTCCCTCTAAGTCTATCATTATCAACGTCTTATATCATCTTCAGCTCCCCCTTTTTGTATGCTCCCCCTCTTCATGTTCATCCTTTGTGAATGATCAGGAACAACTTTTCCAACTCTCTATTCTTGAGTGCTTGAGAAGATTTAGGGGGAATCCTAGTTCGGTATCTTCTTCAAACTTGAAGAATAGGTTCTCTGGTCAGGTATTTTGCTCAGCTGATGATCGACCATCATTTGCAGCAAAAATCTGTAACACAATCACAACCACAGTCACACGACTTACTGTCAAATCATTTCAGTTAACAAATAAACTCGTGTTTATCTGTGTGTGCAATTTCCCATGAAATGCATGTGAAAATGATAACATTTTAATAGCATAATATGCAAGACTTAAAAAAATAATTTTAAATGAAAACATTTTTTTTAAATCATTTTAAACAAAGAACTAATTTGATCATGAGATCACATCCTCAAGATATACTTAAGGATGAAGATGTATTTGAACATCGACAAGTTAGTGAGATCACACTGATACAGAGACTGGTCACAATTTTAAGGTTTTGATAGCTAAAACAGTTCAAGAATGATTGTTGGTATATTTGTCCAATTTAAACCCATGTCTTATTCTTTTCAACGAGTAATAGCAACTGATTTTATCATGCTTTAGGTTCGATTAGAGAAGCTCAGGTAACTTGGTTCCCATAGACATCCGACAAAGAACTTATCCCGTCATCAGGGCTTATTGAGTATAAAGAGAGAGTCTGCGAGATCATATTTTTCTGATAAGCACAAGGATAATGATATTTGAGAATCATAGAGATTGAGATTTGATGATTCGATTCTTCTTGAGATGGACATAGACAGTCATCATTTGAGGACCATTATGAATGTCATATATATGTGTAAGTATTTGGGAGAGCTTTTGACAATGACCTTTGATGTAAGAATCCTTGTGATATTATTTGAAGGGGAAACAGATGATGAGCGCTCTAGGTCTATACTTCCGTATAACAAAGGAGATGATCATCTGAGCGTGCTGATGAGAGCCTTAGGTCTATACTCACGTATAACAGAGAAGATCATCACTCCTGGTCAATGCTTCCTCATAGCAGAGGAGATAAGCACAAAAAGGATTCTGAAAAGCTTACAAGAAGCGTCATTCAGGGCTGGATAAGGGTGATCTGGGAATTGAAGGGATCAAGGCAGAAGTCGGATACTCTCAACCCGATTTTGACGAGACCTGTAACTTTGTGCAGATCGAGATGTCATGGAAATTATCCTTATCACTGAGTTCTAAAGCTTTAGTTAGGCTACAGAATCACTGTTTACTTCATTTTCGGGCTGAGCCTACTAAGCATATCATATAATAAAACTGTTTTTTTTTATTTTAGAATATTTTAGTGATACAGACATCTACATCAGTTACTGTTGGGTTCAACAATTGAATAAACTAAAGCTTACCAAAATGATAATCAGAGCCGACTGAAGATCTCATTGTACAAGTTCAGAAACCAAGTTAATAAACAGAAGAAAACAAATACAAGACAAAGTCAACATCAAGACAAGAAGAAAAGTCAAAATTAGGTCTTGATGTAATAATAGTATAAATAGACCCACTAGTGTATTTTTGCAAGTGTGTTTCAAGAGTGATTCTTGTGTGTGTGTTTCTTATGGTGTGAACTACCACCCAAAGAGAATTCCTCCTTTGGGTGGAATTGATTCCATCTTTCATCTATGATTCTCATTGTAATTTGTTCATCAACATCAATGAAATTATAACAATATACATTATCCGTCTCTTTGTTCATTGATTCACACACATCCACCCATCTTAATTTTGAAATTTTCAGATCTGAAAATGTTGAATCCTAAGATCCAGGCTCATTGAATCTGAAATATTGATTTAGCAAAATGGTATCAGAGCAGTTGGTTGCTGGATCATGTATTTTTCAGATCTGATTTCATCTTTAATGATGTCTAGAACAAAGAAGAAACAACAAAAATGAAGAAAAAAGTCTCTGTTTATCTAAACCTTCACCAGTTCATCAGCAAAATCAACAAAAATCAAGAAATCTGTTCAAATATGGTACGATTTGAAGGTGATGAATCATTCCCCAGATTATCACTTCAAAATTTGATGCAATTGAACCAGATCCATATCAAATACAAGGAGAACATGACTTCGAACAGGTTGCTCCATGAAGAAAATCAATAAATCAATCTGTTCGCAAGACTAAATCAATTCACATGCTTTCGAAGATGATTCATGAAGTATTCTCGCATTAAATTGAATATGTTGAAAGATTCTAATTGAAGCTCAAATTGATGCTTTCAGATCAAAGAATAACAACTCTGATCAAACAAATGCTGATGAGGTGTAACACATCCGCATTTCTTCATGATAAATGTGGATGTGTAGAACACAAATGCGCATGTGTAAACACACAAATGCAGAAGAACATTACACAAATGCGGAAGAGTTGCAATCAAATGCGGATGATGTGATAACAAATGTGGATAACTTGCTACCAAATATGGATGAGTTATCTCAAACATACAAATGCGGATTCACATCATACAAATGCAGATGGTTGAAAATCAATGCGGTTTTATTTTGTTACGTGTAACAAATGCGGATGCCTTGATAACCAAATGCGGATGTGTTGCTCAACTAATGCGGATGAGTTAGTTTCATATGCAATCCATTCAACAACCAATAAATTCAATTGCAATTCATCCAACAACAGAGATGATGAACAGATGACAACAACAAACAATAAAAAGATATTATCATGAATGCGGATGATTGCAACCAACAGGCACGTCCATTTTGAGCATTCAAAATAAATGAAGAAATCAACTTTGGTCACATAATCTCTGATTCATTCGATTTGCACAACTGTCAGATACTCATTCTGAGGTACTTGGATCCATCTTCTATAATGACTTTTTACACCCGTGTCTATCTACTGAGCAGAACAGTTAGACAGACTTTAATCAAGGGAAATGAAAGTCAACTAAAGAATGAAATTATCAAGTTATTTTAGAGATTCAAAGAGTGTAAGTGTTTTCAAGATTGATTTATGTTCCTGTTGCTGTTTATTGAAGTTCAAAGCCTCATCATATGCCTAATACATTCTAATCCTTTAAGTGTGATATGAACTGTAATCCAAAAGTGATACAACCCATATCCAGTGCGCTAAGTATTCTCAAAGAGATTCTATCCTTTGTCAGAAATATATTAGGAGAAGCTTAATCTGAGGGGGAGAACTATAGTAAACAATGTCAGAACATTAGTTGATCAAGAAGACATGTGACAGAGAAGATCTTCAAAGTTAGAGTTTGGCAAGCATCAGTTTAGGGGGAGTATTGTTGGGTTCAACAATTGAATAAACAGATGCTTACCAAAATGATAATCAGAGCCGACTGAAGATCTCATTGTACAAGTTCAGAGACCAATTTGATAAACAGAAGAAAACAAATACAAGATAAAGTCAACATCAAGACAAGAAGAAAAGTCAAAATTAGGTCTTGATGTAATAATAGTATAAATAGACTCATTAGTGCATTTTTGCAAGTGTGGTTCAAGAGTGATTCTTGCGTGTGTGTTTCTTATGGTGTGAACTACCACCCAAGGAGAATTCCTCCTTAGGGTGGGATTGATTCCATCTTTCATCTATGATTCTCATTGTAATTTGTTCATCAACATCAATGAAATCATAACATTATATATTATCCGTCTCTTTGTTCATTGATTCACACACATCCACCCATCTTAATTTTGAAATTTTCAGATCTGAAAATGATGAATCCTAAGATCCAGGCTCATTGAATCTAAAATATTAATTCAGTAGTTACTATCATTTCTCACAAAGTACAAGTCATGCAAACAAGCATACAAAGAAAACATATTATCATTTCTCAGTCATCCCAAATCAAGTTCTCAGTTTCCATTTCAATTTTTTTTAGTAAACGGAATGAAAATAGAATTTTACCAAAGAAATTCTTCCAAATTATACTAGCAAAAAGATGAGAAATGAAGTACCAAGAAAAATGCAGTGATTGTGAAGTGTGAACTGTAATAGTGCAGATAATAATCCAGAATGTCGATGAGATACCGTAACCATAACCTGTTTGTTCCACCTCAATTTGGAATTAGGAACAATCTCAGTCAGTAAACTGGATTACTAATAGGCCTCCTGAATTGTTCTTGCACTCATAAATAGACTAGTTAGAGAGGGGGGCCCAGGCCATCATAGTCCTGGGAGTTCCATTTTCATCGGTGTACATAACCTGCTTAAGCACACACCCTTTTGAAAAATTATCTATCTTTTTTAACTTTTGTTTTACTTTCCAAATTTGTTTTTGTTCAATTACTTTTTATTTGAAAGAATTGAATTTGGAAATCATTTTCTTTTTAAACCTGAAAGAAGAGATGTTGATTTCAAATCTTTGGTCTTTTTCATCTTCGAATCATGTAAAACTAGCTTTACATGAGAAGGTTTGGATAGATTGTTCGTCATCCAACTATTCAAAGATGTGTGCTTTTTACCTCTTAAACCAGAGAAGCAACCCGTGTTATCTTTATCGTCTGGAACTTTTCTTGTAGACTGACATCTGGAGAAGCATTTTTTTTTTTCCTTTACCACCCGAAGGCTGTCTTTGAACTTGAGGGCACTTCTTTAGCACATGACCTTCTTGCAGGATCAGGTAAGGGTTCTTAAGTTTGCAATTAGCTTCACAGGAGGAGAGAACTTTAGATCACTTAACAATTCAAATAGGGAACTGGTAACTATTTTGAAGATACTAAGCCCACACAAGTAATGTAAGTGAAACAAGAACAAAATCACAAGAACATAAGATAAAGTTTTCAAGGAAGTTGTATATTGATTCTCTAGTTCTATTACAAGTGTATTCAAGTATGTCTTAGTTACAAGAACTTGAGACTCTTATATACTACAACCTACAACCGTCAATATACAAAAAGACAGTTGGGATTTGACTAATCTAGACAACAAGATCAATCTACAGTCAAAAGGCAGATTGCCTTTTCACTAGTGACTATGACATGCCATAGCTCACTGATTTTATCTAACAAGACAAGTCTACAGGAACAATTATGGGAAGTTACAGGCAAAGACCTTTTTCTACAGTTTGATAAAGTATGGAAGTTTCACCAACTAATGAAAAGCAGGTGAGTCTTCAGAGCAGCAGTGGAAGGTACAACAGCTTTATCAAAAACTAACTCAGAGAAAGCATATGTTCTCTGTCTTCGGAAGAAATCAGTCTTCTCATCAAATGGCTTTGGAAGACTTTGTCTTGTGAAGCTTCGGAAGACTTCATCTTTGGCTTCGGAAGAAAAGGGTCTTTGGCTTCGGAAGATTTCATACTTGTAATATTTTTTGATAAGTGTTAAACTTCTGAAGCAACTTCTTCTGAACTGTTGGCTTCGGAAGATCTTACACTTAGACTTATTTGTGAGTGTAAGACTTCCGAAACTAGTTCATCCTTGTTTCTTAGTGTATGCTGGAAGACTTGGTTGTTTTGGTATCATTTGGTTGCATCAGCCTTTAATCTTCAGATGTTCCTTACAAACTCCCCCTAAGCTGATGCTACCAAAACAGAGAAGTTCTTTAGATTTTGATAGTCCACATCAGGATCTTCAGCATTCCTTTCTTCATCATAAGATCTGGATCCTTCAGAATAACATAGAACCTTCTCATGTCAAAGAGATCATGCAGAGGAAGTTTAAGCATGTCAATTATAAAGTAGACATGTTGTTCTCCTTGATCTCTTATGACATACGATCTGTCTGGATCTTCAGCAAAAGTCCATGACAGAATTTGTCTTCTAGTAGCAAGAGGCTCTACTATGATTAGAGTTTGTTGAGAGACCTCTTCATGCACTCCCTCAGGATGCTTTGACTCATCCTGAGGTTAGGAGGTGGATGCCTTTCTTCTCTTCTTCTTTGAAGTGGATCTTCTTCTAGCCATCCTTTTTCTCCTCCCAGATTTCTTCAACTGAGATGACTGGTCTTGAGTACCGGTTGGTTCTGTTGTGTCTCTCTCAGTTGGGTTCTCCTCTCTCACAGGTTTAGAAGGAGAGAGAGGAGGACCCTGCTGTGGGTCAGAAGATGAAGTTGGCACAGATGTAGCTCTAGGTTCAGGTTGTGTTGTCTCAGTAGGTTCAACCTTCACCTCAACTTTAGGTTGAGCTGGACTTGGTGGAGAATGCAAGTCCACCAGCTCTCCCCTTTTTATCTTCTGCTTGATCACCCTAATATGCTCATCTATTATGGATAGAGACATAGGACCAAGCCTCCTTCTGGAGAACCCATACAGCTTTAAGAAGTTCATCATCCTTTGTCTATCAGTAGACTTCTTTTGGCTTTTGTGGATGATGGCCCTTGACTTTGCAGCTTCTTCCCTTAATCTTTTCCTTGCAGCTTGCCTTTCCCTTTTGGCTTGTTCTTCCAACTTCTTTTTGTATTCAAACATTATGTACACATATGATAAGGGAAGAAGTACAGCTGCCTGATAGAGACCTGTGGCACTCAGGTAGTTGATCATCTTTAGTCTTTCTTCTTCATTAACTACCTGAGGTTGTTCAGTGGCCATAGTCTCTGGCTCAGGACTTTCTTGAACTGGAGAGAGGATAGGAGCATCTTTGTAAAGTATTTTAAGTATCCTTTCTTCTTTGATTTCAAGGAGCAATTCTGCATCCTCTGCTTCCTTCCTCTCTTTTGACAATTCAATGTCAGCCAGTTCATTCAGCTCCTCTAAGGGGAGAGAGATGTGTTCATCAACATTGTAGTTTCTGGTTCCCAGGTAATTCAGCCTGGCTGCCCTTAACTCATCTTCCTGAGTGTTTAGCCTGGGGGCAGCCCTGATTACAGCTTCTATGAATCCTGGGGAACCACTTGAACTCTCTCCCCTCAGCTTCCTCTTCCTCTCTCTCTTCTCCTCCTCAATCTCCTCAGGAGTCATTTTCCTTTTGCCTTTGTCAACCACAGGCCTTGGTGACTCAGGCTGGAGAGAGCTTTAGAGTTGATGGTTGAGTTGAAGTGGTACCAACCCGCTTTGGAGGATCTCAACCAGGGTACATAAATAGTGCATCGGGAAGTTGCTGATCACTTGGTCAACAGTGGCTGGATTTTCGAAGTCTTGCAATGAACCATCCAAATGCACCACTCTTATGTGCTCTGATGTTACCTTGGTTTTTGACCTTTTGGAAGAAAAACAGATGCCCATCTTTCGTTTGATCTATATGAGACTTGAACTCGCAATCATAACCACCGCAGTATGGGCGGTGGTGTGAAATGAAGATCAGAGATGACTTTTGGAATTTATAGATGGTACGCGTTTAATGTGAAATGAAATGAAATAAAGGGATAGGGGTGAAGGAAGGAGACAAAAGTAGCCAATTATGCAACCAATCGATTGTAAAGCTTTAAGGCTTCCTCCATTTTTTCAATAAATGTTTTTTTTTGTTTACTATCATTGCTTGGTTCAACTATCAAGCTCCAGCCAGAGAGAGGTTGTGAATCACCATCACCAGCTGGTGTTTCACTGAGGGTAATAGGTACAAAGGGAGATCGTGTCTCAAGGTTCACAGGTTCAACCACTGGGCCTTTAGTTAGGGCTTTCCCTTCGAAGCCAATCTCCGGGTCCACCTCAACATCCAGTTGACCAAAGATCTGACCAGCTAGTCTCTGTCTATATAGTTTTGATCTCAAATTAAATTCCTCGAGCACCCTGTCTTGGATCCTTTTTGCCAATCTTGCAGCTTGTCTATTGTTGCTTGGGTTGACAAGTGGCAGATCTACCAAATTTATACTCTCATAGTAGCTCAGTCTTGAAATGTTGAAAACTTCTAGTTGACCCTGAGCTCTAGAGAACACAAGAGCTCTCCTATTATTATCATACCCCTAACCCCTGATTAGGTTCTCAGAAGGGGCAGACATAGCTCTTGGTATTCCCTCCTCAAATAGTTGTTGAATGAGCAAGTCTAGTTCACTGTCATGAGGAGGTTGCTGAGTATGGACAAGTTCAAGAGAGGGTGGTGAATCCTCAATGTCCATACTTTAGGAAGAACTCCCAGGTTCTGTGGCTGTCAAGACTTTCTCCCCTTTTTGGGAGCATCACCCTCTTGACTAGGTGAGCTGGGGAATTGGTGCAAGTCATCCACAGGTTCTTATGGACCTGGTTGAGTTGTCCTCCTTGGTCTCTCAGCTAACTGGCCCTTAAGATTGGTGATCTCAAGTTGCTGGTCATTGACCATCTTCTGTAAGATAGTAACCTGAGATTCCAGGTGAGCTATCTTTGAAACTAAGTACGAGCATGTTTTTGTCAGTTCGTGCACCTTTTGTTTCAAACTCCCCTCATCTTCAGTTGAAGAATCACTAGGGGGATGAGAGAATTTGACCTAAGTCTTCTTCCTCATCACCAGCATGGTGTTCTTGGCTGCTGGATTTCCCCTGCCTAATGACAGCTTCCAGAGAAGTGTCAAGAGGCTGGGTTGCCATGGTTGAGGTCCTATTGATGTTATCACTTGCAAAAGTGAGAGCCTCTTCCATATGGATCTCCTGAACAAGTTTAGGAACATCCACCTCAGTGGAGGGTAGATGATGTGTGCTAGACCTGGGTGAGTCAGAAACACTCATCTCTCTTTGAGCAGGGGTGGAGAAGAGAGACTCATGGTATTCACTGACATCCAAGTCCTCATCATCATAAAGGTCTAAGCTGGGTATTGGTTGGTTGAGATCTAGAGGTTGGGGATGGTAACTATCCCCTGAATATTGATCACTTGAGTTTAGAGACTCAGAGTGAAGGCAAGAAGCTGTTTGGGTAATGAGCTCATCAGCCTGAGCATGAGGAACCTCAAAACTGATTATTGGAAAGATGAGAGTGGTCTGCTCCTCAGGGGAAGTGGGAGCTCTAGATTCCACTTCTTCCTGTGTGGGTTATGATATGGGAGCCTGCACATGCTCAGTAACAAGTACGGGGGTTTGCTTGGATTTTCTTTTGTAGGTGATGGTGATGGTAGGCTCTGTTTGAGGTGGTTGAGAAGTAGAGGGTGTGGGATCAACACTAGCTGGTGCTGCTAGGTTGTCACCCTAAGCAATGAGCTTAAACATTTGTGGGATAGGGGCTGTTTCTACCCCTGAGAAGCCAACAGTTGGCTTCTTCAAGATTTTGAAAACGCCAGGGCCTCATTTGTCCCAATTTAAGAATATTTCCTATTCCCCTCAACTGTGGTCCTTATTTACAGTTGAGAATGTGTTGAACATACCTGGGGAACATGTAATATTCTAAGGAGTCCATGTTAGCAAGTAAATTTGTATAAACAAACTGAGAGTACCGGAACTTGACCCCTTGTACCATCCCATGGACTATGAAAGAGAGGTCTTCTAAAACTTGATCCCATCCTCCATATTTATTAGATAAGCTGTGTATGATGACATGGAGGAGGTACTTCCACTGGGATGAGACCTTCCCCTTCCTGAATGTTTTGACTAAGAAGTCACCTTCATAGCCCATCAGCTGGAAGGAATGGTTGACAGTAGATTTTGGAAAGGACAGTTCACCTGCTTCATCATCCAGCTGCAAATGTGTGTTTATGATGGCCGGAGTGATGAAAATTTTCCTCCCCTGCACCGTAGCAGACGGTGCCTTCTCCCCATCCATGGTGACCTCTTGACAGGTCCGCCAGAATTCAAGCAACTGATCCTCATAGAGAGGAGGATCGATTGTAAGGGAGGTGAAGTAGTGAGACGAAGAAAGGTACCTACAAACATCTGAGAAGCCTGGATCCTTCTCAGAGTTCAATAGGGCAACTTGATTGTGTTGCCTGTATAGGTGCATGGTGAAATCTGGGTCGTTTCTTCGATCGATGTTGGCCATTTGGTGAAGCTTATCAGTGAAGAAAGGAAGAAGAAAGTGAGTTTGGGGTGAAATTAGGTTAAAGATTGTGAGAGTAGAGAGAAGAAACGGAACCGTTGAGAAGATATATGCAGTGGATTTGAGACAAACTTAGAACAAAAAGATAAACTTTGAAATCCGCAAGTGGGTCCCACTTCTGAAAAATCGCCCAAAAAGTGAGTTTTCTTGGAAGTTAAAAATCTTTCGAAGATATTTTTGCATCGAAAGTTTTTTTAAGAAAAGCTTCCAAAGTCAACTTTGCTTCGGAAGATATTTCAAAGAGTTGTGAAAATTTTGCTTCGGAATGAATATATCTAAAGAAATTTCTTCCGACATAAATTTTGCTTCAGAAGAACTAAGTCAGAAAATTATTATCCGTAGATAATAAATCTTCCGAGACAAAATTGCTTTCGGAAGATACGTGTTCTTTGAATGCATTTAAGTACTTATAAGCGCATTTAAGCTTCGGAAGATATTCTAATAATTTCTTCCGAAGGTAATGTCTTATGAGTAGTTAAATGATTTAAAGACATAAATTTCTTCCGAAGGTAATTTGAGTTCTCCGGAGACAAAATAATAAATTTTCACAAATCTAAGGAATATCTTAAAAAAATTGATTTACTTCCAAAGAGAACTGGGCTTATGAAGCTGATAATATAGACAACTTAGGACACACAAATTTTAGAAATAATGTTGATTAAGTCTTTAAAGAAAAATGTATTCAAAGTTAATCATCCCAATAGCTGATATAAGATATTTAAACCTCTATTCATCAAAAGTTTTAGTGAACAGATCAACATATTGTTTATTTGTGTTAACTTGATTAGTTTGATTAATCCTTTCTCAAAATTATCTCTAATCAAATGATACCTGATGTTGATGTGTTTGGTCCTAGAGTGCTGCACAGGATTCTCTATAATAGATATAGCACTGTTATTGTCTATGTGGATAGGAGTCTCCTTGAAATTGAATCCATACTCCAGCATCTGATTTTGAATCCAAAGCACTTGAGCACAACAGCTTGCAGCAGCAATGTATTCAGCTTCAGTAGTTGATGCAGACACATAGGATTGCTTCTTGCATTGCCAAGAGACTATCCTTCCACCAAGGAATTGACATCCCCTAGATGTAGACTTTGCAATCATGTTGCACCCACCATAGTCACTATCTGTATAAGCATACAGATTGAAGTCTGAATTCTTTGGATACCAAAGGCCTAGTTTAAGAGCACATTTGAGGTATCTGAGAATTCTTTTCATAGTAACTAGGTGTGACATCTTGGGGTTGGCTTGATATCTTGCACATATGCATGTGGCAAACATAATATCAGGCCTGCTAGCAGTGAGGTACATAAGAGACCCAATCATAGTCCTGTAGAGATGTTCATCAACACACACCCCTTCAAGATCAGGACCAAGGGAGTGGTTTCTGGCTATGGGTGTCTTTGCAACCTTACAATCAGTCATCTTGAATCTTGTAAGTATGTCTTGTATATACTTTGACTGACTAATGAAGATGCCATTTTCAACATGCTTCACTTACATTCTTAGAAAGAAGTTGAGTTCCCCCATGGCACTCATTTCAAATCTATCCTTCATCAGCTTCTCAAAGTCTTTGCAGAGCTTTAGATTAGTTGAACCAAAGATGATGTCATCTACATATATCTAAACTAGTATTATGTCATTCCCTGTTTCTTTGATAAAGAGAGTCCCATCAATTGTACCTATTTTGTATCCATGTTGACAAATATACTTTGATAGTGTCTCATACCACTTTCTTGGAGCCTGATGCAGTCCATATGGAGCTTTATCAAGCTTGCAGACATAATCAGGATGATCTGGGTCTGCAAAGCCAGGTGGTTGTTTGACATAAACTTCTTCATCTATCACCCCATAGAGAAAGGAACACTTTACATCAAGCTGGTAGACCTTGAAATCCTTGGATGCAGCATAAGCCAGAAATATTCTTACAGCTTCAAGTCTTACTACAGGAGTAAAGACATAAGTGTAGTCAATTTCTTCTTCTTGAGTGTATCCCTGGACAACCAGTTTAGCATTGTTCTTGATGACAATCCCTCTAATTATTTTGATAATTAACAAAGTTAATTAAAAGGAGCAGTTCAGCGGTTAGAGCTTATCAGCCTCCAAAGTTGGAGAATAAATCTGAGTTTAAAACTTGGAAAATCAAATTCAGGAACCACGTTAACTATACATATTCTGACTTATGGGTGTCCATTACTGAAGGTCCTTACATTCCACCTGCTTTAGGACCTGATTATAAAGACAACAATCAGCCCATAATTTTGAAAAATTTTTCTCCTGATGATGCCAAGAAAGTCAAAATCGACATTAAGTCCTATATTATGCTTACTATGGCTTTACCTGAAGACCTCTTGATCAGGTGTGAAGCATACAAAACAGCCAACTTATTATTGAAAATTCTCCACACTTTGTGTGAAGGAAGTGATGAGATCACAAGCATCAGAAAAGGATACTCTTCATTCACAGTATGAGACTTTTCATCATATTGTGGGTGAATCTGTTCCTTAACAATTCCACAGATACATGCAACTTAATACTAAGATGAATATCTTTGAGTTGAAGTATAGCAATGAGGAGTTGAACAAAAAAATGCTCCACTCCTTGCCATAGAGTTGGACTCAAACTGTATTTATGTTCAAGAATACTCTTGATCTAAAGGCAATTGGGTTAGGCACTTTGGTTGCAAAGGTGGAAGCTTTGTAGTTAGATGAGAAAACAAGAAACAAGAGTGTAAAAGCACCAATAGCACCATATTAATTCAAAGAAACAAAGGGTGCTGGAAGTGCATTCATCTCCAATGATGATGATGAAGGCTCTTGTGTTGAGAGTGATAATGAAGAGGAAACTGGTTTCTATGCTGCAAAGTCCTCTAAATTAAACTCTCAAAACAATTCAAATAGGAAAGAAAAAGGGAAATCTAATGATTCAAAAAGTTCAACAGCAAAGGGATCATCACCCAACAAAAGCAACACCAAATCTGAACCAATCATTATGGTTCTAGAATCAGAGAGTTGGGCTCAAACTGTGTCTATGTTCAAGAATACTCTTGATCTAAAGGCAATTGGGTTAGGCACTTTGGTTGCAAAGGTGGAAGCTTTGGAGTTAGATGAGAAAACAAGAAACAAGAGTGTAAATGCACCAATAGCACCATATCAATTCAAAGAAACAAAGGGTGCTGGAAGTGCATTCATCTCCAATGATGATGACGAAAGCCCTTGTGTTGAGAGTGATAATGAAGAGGAAATTGGTTTCTATGCTGCAAAGTCCTCTAAATTAAACTCTCAAAACAATTCAAATAGGAAAGTAAAAGGGAAATCTGATGATTCAAAAAGTTTAGTAGCAAAGGGATCATCACCCAACAAAAGCACCACCAAATCTAAACCAATCATTAAGGTTCTAGAATTAAAAGAATAGAAAGCAACATTTGTAGCATTCAGTTGAAGCTTTCAAGCTTATTTGGGTAGTACTCTGACTCCTGCTCACATCTGCTAACAAGACCTTGAAGAACATCTTGATGAAGTTGAAGAAATGGATTTACAATGGAAAATGGCCATGATTGCTTACAGAGCCAAAATGTACATGAGAAGGAACAAGGGTCTATCTGTAGCAGGGAGAACAACCAAGATTGGTGTTGACAAATCAAAAGTGAGGTGTTACAAATGCAATTTGTATGGTCACTTCTCAAGGGAATGCAACAACATTCAACAAACAACAACCGACACAAGACAAGCAAATCAGAGAAGCTTCAAGCAACCTCAACTAACAATCTCATCCTCATCAGCCACAAGCTCTTTAGCAAGTACCAGTAACACTAAAGAAACTGGTTTTATTATTTTGTAGGATGGTACTTGTGACTGGAGCATGTATGAGAAGGAAGTGCAGGTGGAAAATAAAGCACTGATGGCAAACTTGGAGAACAAAATTCCACCCATGGCCACAGAGGTAAGGGATAGATTATGTTCACCTGTTTGTGTTGAAGAGGTTGAAAGATACAGGATTCATGCTCAACAATTGGTACTCCATGCCTCGAAACGATCTCCTTCAGATAAAGTCGGGTTAACTTCTCCATCTTATCTGTTTCCTTTATCGCTAGGAAATGAGCAGATTTTGTCAATCGGTCCACGATAACCCATATTGTATCAGAACCCGTAGAAGTGCGAGGTAACTTAGTAATAAAATCCATTGATATTTGATCCCACTTCCACATAGGGATCTCGGGTTGTTGTAGTAGACCAGATGGTTTCTGATACTCCACTTTAACCTTCGAGCAGGTCAGACACTTACTCACATAAGTAGCTACATCTGCTTTCATGTTAGGCCACCAATAGTGCGCCTTCAAATCGTGGTACATCTTGTCAGATCCAGGATATATAGAATACTTGGACTTGTGAGCCTCACTCATCACCAAGTCTCTCAGATTTCCGTGTAGAGGTACCCATAGTCTATCCATGAAGTAACGAATTCCATCCGCTTTTACTTCCAATTGTTTTTCAATACCCCTTAACGATTCAGACCCAATGTTTTCTGCTTTCAAAGCTTCTGTTTGAGCCTCTCGGATTTGTTCAGGTAATTGCGTACTAATCGTTAGTTGCAGAGCTCGCACACGTCGAGGTTTAGCAGTCTCTTTTCTACTCAACGCATCAGCAACTACATTTGCTTTCCCCGGGTGGTACTTAATAGCACAATCATAGTCGTTTAACAATTCCACCCAGCGTCTTTGCCTCATGTTCAAATCCTTTTACTCAAAGATGTGCTGAAGACTCTTGTGATCGGTGTAGATGGTGCATTTGGTACCGTACAAGTAATGTCTCCAGATCTTTAAGGCAAAAACTACCGCACCCAGTTCCAAGTCATGGGTGGTATAGTTCTTCTCATGAATCTTCAATTGTCTAGAGGCGTAAGCTATCACTTTATCCCGCTGCATCAGGATGCATCCAAGTCCTTGAATAGAAGCGTCGCAGTAGACTACGAAGTCATCACTACCATCCGGTAACGCTAATATTGGTGCGCTACACAATTTATGTTTCAGCAACTGAAAAGCAGATTCCTGACTCTCACCCCATTTGTACGTCGATCCCTTGTGAGTCAAGGCTGTGAGAGGTTGTGCAATCTTAGAGAATCCTTTAATGAATCGTCAATAATATCCCGCTAATCCAAGGAATTGTCGTATCTCACTTGGTGTCTTAGGAACAGACCAATTCTTTATCGCTTCAATCTTAGCAGGATCAACATGTATTCCCTTCTCGTTGACAATATGACCCAAGAATTGTACCTCACGTATCCAGAAATCACACTTAGAAAACTTTGCATACAGTTTTTCCTCTCTAAGTAATTCCAAGATTAAACGTAAGTGCTCTCCATGTTCTTCCTCGGTCTTTGAGTATATCAGTATATCATCAATAAAGATGATAACAAACTGATCAAGATAGGGTTTGCACACGCGATTCATGAGGTCCATGAATACGGCTGGTGCATTCGTCAACCCAAATGGCATGACCAAAAATTCATAGTGGCCATATCGTGTACGGAAAGCAGTCTTCGAGATGTCCTCTTCACAAACTCTCAGCTGATGATACCCAGACCTCAGATCAATCTTAGAGTAATAGCTTGATCCTTGCAGTTGATCAAACAAATCATCGATACGAGGTAACGGATATCTATTCTTGATAGTAACCTTGTTCAGTTCCCTATAGTCAATGCACATTCGAAATGTACCATCCTTCTTCTTCACAAATAGAACTGGCGCTCCCCAGGGCGACGAACTCGGTCGGATGAACCCTTTATCCAACAACTCTTGTAGTTGAGA
The DNA here is from genome assembly GCA_025506505.1 of Flaveria sonorensis. Taxonomy (NCBI): domain Eukaryota; kingdom Viridiplantae; phylum Streptophyta; class Magnoliopsida; order Asterales; family Asteraceae; genus Flaveria; species Flaveria sonorensis. The sequence continues at coordinate 27,856,531 of CM046428.1, forward strand.
AGATAATTCCTGCAGTTCGTTCGGAGCTAACCGGTATGGTGCTCTCGCAATTGGAGCGGCTCCTGGAGTCAACTCAATCTGGAATTCAACTTGACGATGAGGCGGTAATCCAGGCAGGTCTTCCGGAAACACCTCAGGAAACTCACGAACTACGGGAATATCCTCTATCTTCTTTTCCTCAGTCTGTTTATCTGTGACCAGTGCCAATATGGCTAGTCGACCCTTTCGTAACAACTTCTGTGCTTTCATAAACGAGATGATGCCTATCACTGCACCACTCTTATCACCTCTGACCGTAAGGACTTCTTCACCAAGGGGAATCCGTATGATCTTCTCGTGGCATATGACTTCCACTTGTTTATCGGAAAGCCAATCCATGCCTACTACCACATCAAAACTTCCTAGTGTAACAGGCATGAGATCTATGGTGAATGTATGACCAGCAAGCTCTATCTTGCAGTCTTTAAGAATATGTGTTACGTGAATCTGTGTACCGTCAGCTAACTCTACGGTGTATTTAGATTCTAAGGTTGAGGGCATATCACTTAAAAGACTACAGAACCTAGTGGACACGAAACTTCTATCGGCTCCGGTATCGAATAATACGGTAGCAAAACAACCATTAACCGAAAATTTACCAGTTACTGTTGTAGGGTCGTTTAGAGCCTCACCTGAGCCAATGACGAAGGCTCTTCCTTTGGCTCCATTTTTGTTATTGCCTCCATTGTTGTTGCCATTACCATTGTTGTTATTGTTGTTTCCATTGTTATTATTGCTGTTGTTTCCATTGTTGTTGTTGCCATTACCATTCCTCTTAAGCTGGGGACAGTTGCGTTTGTAATGGCCTTCTTTTCCGCACTCAAAACAACCTTTCGAAGTTTCTTGTGATTGTTGAGGCTTCTTCATCAGTTCACCCCGACAGTCTTTGGCTGCATGACCAATCTTCCCACAACGTTGGCACTTGAAGTTATCACATCGACCCACATGGTGGTAGTTACACCGGTTGCACTTTGGCAGTCTTCCACCATACCCACCGGGTCCTTGATTTGAGTGAGTCGCCTGGTTGAAGCTTCGGTTGTTATCGAACTTCCGTTGCTGTTGCTGACTTTGTTGCTGTTGTTGAGGTTGAGATTGGCTGCTGGATGACGATCCCTTGTTGCTTGAACCATCCCACTTGCATTTCTGGTCGGGCACACTTGCCACCGCACCCCGTTTAGGTAACCGTCCTTGCTCAACTGCCTGATCAGTCAGCCTGTGGGCTGTTCGGATAGCTTGTTGTATGGTAGTGGGGTTAGAAGCAGTTACCATACTTTGAATTTCGGGCACCAATCCCCGTATATAATGCTCAACTCTCTTGTGCATTTCATTCACCATCCCTGGGCATAAAGTGGCTAACTCATAAGTACGAGTCGTGTAGGCTTCAATTTCTGAGCCTTGCATTTTGAGTTGCCAGAACTCAATCTCCAGTTTCTTCACTTCATTTCGGGGGCAGTATTCTTCAGTCATAATTCCCTTAAACTCATCCCAAGGTAGTTCATTTGCCATGGCTTGACCCAGCATTTGTACCTGAGCATTCCACCAAAGGTGCCGGGGCTTCAACAACCTGAAGTGCTGCTAGCTGTGCCTCTAAATCAGCAAACCTATCATCGATCACTATGTTATGGTGATCCTGTGCGTCCATGCGCCCACTAAGTGCTACCACGCTGCCTGCCAGAGTATGATGTCCACCAATGGCCATCGAAAGTCGCTCCTGAAGCGTCTCTACCTGGAAACGCAGTTGACGCATCTCAGATCGTAATGCAGAGTTCTCATCAATGAGTCCTATAATCCGCTATCGCTCTGTGTCCAGTGTGGGTACTAGGGCTGCAAATGCCTGCTCCAGAGGGATGCTCAAGGTAGGAAGTGTAGGCAAAGTAGAGGCGGTCGATGACCTAGTCCTAGGTCGTGTAGGTGCTACTGGTGGTACGCATTCTCTATAAGCCATACGGTTTATGTAAGTGGGGTAGAAATCCCAGTTACGCGGAGGATCGAGCTCAGGAGGTATGAAAGGCTGATCCCAGTCTATCTCGCTAGGAGGATAAGGATGTCATGGCCAGTTAAATCCCCTATCCGGTACAGGAGAAGTAGGAGGTGAATCAGATCATGCAGGTCTCTTGCCTAAATTTCTGGACGACGATGCCATGCTGCGAAGTACGTGTTGCGTATGCCAATGAGTATACAGTAAGGAGAGTAAACGATAAGTAACTAACAACTGTACGGTTATAGTCTAGTGTGTGTATGCAACCTAGTTCCCTATAACCAATGGCTCTGATACCAATCTGTCACACCCTCAAAATCGGCGAGCGGGGTTTTACCGCGAGGCGCGTGACATACCAGGATCTCAATCATTAGTTACCAAGAATGACTCTATATGATAAATAAACAAAACCAAAGTTAACGTTTAAAATATTGCAGAAGCGTTTTTAAAACAGAAAACCCAAAACAAGTAGTATGTAAAGAGAATGCGCAAAACATACGCGCCCCAAACACAAATGTTTAATATAAAAATAATCCTAAATTTGTAAACAAACAAATGTAGACAACTCAACAATGCTGGTGTGCGTGCTCCTAGGCAACTAGCAACCTTAACCTGAGAATAGCATACTAAACAAGTCAACACATGGTTGGTGAGTTCAAGAGTTTGCGTTCAAATATAAACCAATCAACAGTTTCCAGAGCATAAGTAGTGTATTGCAATAGATAGCTAGTCTATTAACATAAAAATATTAATCATAGTGATTTCGCGATCGAAGCTGACTGTGTTACGTTTGTTGCCTCCCGTCACGACTTACCAGGTCGTGACGAATATGTGTTAGGACAAAATTTCACCTGTTTGACCACGAGTCGCACAGGTGGGGCTCGTCAGACCCAGTAGTACTACCCAAAATTTCCCCGCTATTCAATATTAACAATCCGAAAGTGTGAGGACTTTCCATGGTAAAAAACACTATATCAATATTATACACACTCATATATAAAAGCGTTTATGATCAACAGTATGCTATCTCCCCCAAAAGAGATTATGTAAAATAAGTAGGGCAAGAACTCACCTGATATGTGCAAGAATTAACTTAGAGCTTAACTTGAAAGAAAGAGGGAAAGACAACCTTCAAAGGTCACCTAGAATACAAGAGTACATAAGCACGTGTACACAAAATCAACATGAAACCCTAAGTGCTCTACAAACCAAGGAACTCAAGGTTTAAGAAAGACAAGACACATTTGACCCAGTTGACCCGTTTGACCCGTTGGTGACATTATAGGTGATAACTCGTTAATACTAACACAACAGCATGTCATACATGTTCACATACAACTTGATTACATATAGCACTTCATTAACCACATATACTACCTAGATCATCATGCAACTAGATATCACACAAGTCATGCGAATCACAACAGGCCAAAACAGATAACAAACCAAATCAACATCCCTATAGCTTAAACAACACATTTCATCACCTTAGAAATCATCCATGAACACACTAGCATGATCCTAATATCCCAAACATGCTCAAATAATCCAATTCAAGGATTTGCACAATTAAAGTTTCCCTTTTGGGAAAGTTCATCCCAACTTCATCAAAGTCACACAACATTCATGAATTCATCAATTATATACCAATTCAAGTCCATGACAACATCTAAACATGATCAACAACACCTAATCATCATGATTCATCAACTTTCATACCCAAAAGTTACTATCTTTAGTAAGGTATGAACTACAACATGCATTCTTGAATTCCTAACATTCATATCAACCATCTAGCATGTAGTCATCATCACAAACACATCCATAACATTCATACATCAACCAATCATCAATTCATGCAAAATAAAGTTACTATTATTAGTAACCTATGGACAATGTATCAAAATCATAGCTTTCTTGCATAATCGACGTTAACTAGCATATATACAATCCAACTAACATAATAACACTAACCAACATCAACAAATCGATCCCCAATTGCAAGTTTCGAATTAGGGTTTCGGCCCTAATGTAATTTCCATAAAAACTTGTAAAAATCCAACCTATATTGCATACTTGACGTTAATTAACATGTAATCTATCTAACAAACACATTAACATCAACAATTAGGCATCAATCAACCACCAATTGCAGTTTTCGCATGAAACATTCGGCCAACATGAAGACTCATCAAAAACATAAAAAAATCTAACCTTTAAACGTGTAATGGCTTGCAATTGATGATTCCAAGGTGTTCTATGCCTTGAAATCGACCAAAACCGAAGATGATTGCTTGTTCTTGGGCTGAATTCAAAGAGGAGAGGGAGAGAGGAGGTCGATCGCGGCCGATGGGGTGGGATTAGGGTTGGGTTTTGATTTTATTTAATTTAATAATCCATAATTACCCTTTTAACCCTTATAATTTGTATTTTATAAAGATTAGGCTTTTTGAATAGTTTTTAAATAGTTTTTAACTACTAAACACAATTATTATTAGTCACAATTAACAATCATGCATAATTTCCATTTATCACAAAACACACGAAATAAATATGCACGTTTTCACGTTACGCGATAAAATTACAGTTAACATTTAAATCACATAAGCATAACATAATAATCACATTGTTAACTTAATTATTATCAATTTAACATTACTGATTATTGTTAAGTCACCAACGTTCAACGACAACTAGTGTGTGTGCACGACACGTGTATGCGAGACTTAACGGAACAAACGGAGTTTGGTAACTGAAAATTACCGGATGTCACATTTTATATCTTTTCTACTAACAAAAATTAAGTTTTTCTGTTAGTTTTGTGTGAATAGACTATTTTGCATTTACCACTTAAAGGATCAAATCTGTAATTTTCACTAATCTTTTATGTTTTCTATTTTGTTTACTTTATCTCTTCTAATCACTTCATAAGAGGTAAAAAAACAAAAAGGGAAATGTAAAAGATTAATGAAAATTATAGATTTTGTCATTTAAATGGTAAGGAGAAAATGGGTTTTCACAAAAAGTTAACTTTTGTTAGTAGAAAGTACCAAAAGCATGATAAGTTTTCAAATAAAGCACGCTCAACATAATTATCAAAGTTTAAATACAAGATTCATAATTGTAGGTATACTTAAATGACAAATATGTAATTTATTATTATTATTATTATTATTATTATTATTATTATTATTATTATTATTATTATTGTTATTGTTATTATTATTATTATTATTATTATTATTATTATTACTCTTATTACTATATATATATATATATATATATATATATATATATATATATATATATATATATATATATATATATATAAATATCATTCGCATAAAACCTATCTAATCACGCTCGCAACGCCACGAATCTTGAAGGCGCTAATATTATTTGGCGTCAAGTCAATAGCCCCTATTTATATTTCCCTAAATTGATTCGCTAAGGTTACGGTTTAAACTTTGGGTAAAATACAAATAAGATAGAAAAGTCGAGGGTTTAAAATAAATATTTTTTAAACTAAAATGAATTAATTATTAAATCGTTTAGGGTCCTAAATGTAAATTATTATTATTATTATTAATATTATAATAATAATAATAATAATAATTATTATTATTATTATTATTATTATTATTATTATTATATATTATTATTATTATATTATATATATATATATATATATATATATATATATATATATATATATATATATATATATATATATATATATGTATGTATGTGTTGGACTCAAAAAGTGTATTAATGGATAAAGCCTGCCATAATCAATCATAGTGTGCTCTAACACTCAAAGAATCATTTACTAACATACAAACAATAGTAACATACATATCAAACTCTAATTATTATTTAAATTTCTTTTTCAGGTTTTGTAGATAAAAAAATTTGCCAACTGTCTACAGCGGATGAGATAATGTCCACAGTGGATCAAGTAAAAACCTTAACGGATGAAGAATAAAGTCAAGGTGCTGACAGTGGATGAACAAATTCATACATCGAATGACCAAGTCCCATAGCTGATTAACAGTCAACAGCGGATGTACGTCTACAGCAGATAAACATTCCACAACGGACAACAATAAAGCAAACACAATTGTTCACAGCGGATAGCATCCAAAGCACAGCGGACAAGTAGTTCAACATCCACAGCGGACGACTTATCATCCATAGCGAACAAGACAACATCCACATCAGACAGCTTATAGACTTAGAATTTAAATGTAATCTATTATACATAATGGTATTTTTGTAACTGTACATAGATCTTTGTATAGGTTATAAATAGCCATATACCCTAATCCTTTGTAAGCTTTTGAACAATCATCAATCAAGCAAAGCAGTTATTATCATTCATAGCATTCAAACTCTCATAATAATACACACACACACATAGAGTTCATATCATTAATCATGGGTTTTTGCACTATGATTATTGAGTATCGACTCAATAACAACTTGCTGTTATTATTGAGAGATTGAAAACGATCCTTGGGGGATTCAATCATTTTGTTCTTGTTAAAGTTCAAAACCCAAATCCATCAGGTGGTATCAGAGCCTTGGCTCAAATCAAATAACTAATTTTTGATCCCCTCAATTAGTACAATGATCTCTAAGGTTCACTAGCTTCATATTACCTATTTTTGAGCTGAAAATCGACACAAAACCCTCTCCTATACCAAATATTCAACAAATGCTTAATAAACATGAGTTAATCATCTGTTTTAGTACATTTGAAGAACATTTTGTGGTTTTGCTGTTTTTAAAGCTCTAAATATCATTCATACACTATTTTCAAAACAGAACCATCACAAAACCTCTAAAAACCTTATCGGTTCAATGGTTTTTGCTAAAACAGTAACCGTGTACTCTTCTATCAAGTTTTCATTAAACAAACATTGTTTTGAATAGATTGAGTCCATTCAATTTGCTTAAATCTTCATATTCGAGTTTTATCATACTCAAATATAGTTTAGATTATCATCAAACAACAAATCGATTGTTGTTTCTTCATTCATACAAAACCTTCAAAATCAACGGTGATTTTGTTGTTTTTTATCAAAAACTAAGGAAGAAACTAGTTCTTCTTTGGTATTCCTGAAAAAAAGTCACTTTTTGATCCTAAAAGCCAACTTTTAAAAACATATTAATTGTTTTTAGGGTTCTGACTTTATTGACTGACATCGTTAAATGGTTTTGACTGATTGACTATCCTTCAACAGAATATTCCCTTTATTGAACCAAGAATTAACAATGACATAACCTTAGACATTAATTGAAATTAATTAATTTCCTTTTATTCGGTAATATTAAAATTGACAAAAACAACAAACAAATCCTAGTTAAAAAATTTGACTTAAACCCTTAAGTTCAAAAATTAACCATCATATCAGATGAAATTTCAGGTTACAATAGTGGTCCTAAAACACCCAGACTGAAGAACAAAGCTGATATCAAATAATGGAAAATAATGTTCATGAACTGGATTATTTTTCAAGACCCGGATTTGTGGACTTTCATAATCGAGGGACCATACATACCTGCGACTTTTGATCCAGATTAAAACTTACAGAAACCAGTGAGTCTAAAGAGTGTAGCTGGCGATGACCTAAAAAAGGCCAAAACAAACATGAAAGCCTATAGCATTCTGGCAATGACTCTCCCATTTGAGATATTAACCAAAGTTGGGAACTTCAATACAACACATGAACTGTGAAAGGTACTTCGCACAATGTATGAAAGAAGTGAGAAAATTAGGGAAATCAAGAAAGAAAAATTGAGGACCCAATATGAAACTCCCCTTCATGTTCAAGAAGAGTCCATACCATAACAACTCCATAGATTCGTACAGCTAGTAAATGAGATGATTGCTTAGGGTGTCAAATACGAATCTGTAGAGATCAACAAGAAAACGTTGCATACTCTTCTAGAGAGCTGGACACAATCAGTCTCTCTAATGAAAGTAAAACTGGATCTTGAAGCATTATCTTTGGATGCACTAGTGACCAAAGTAGTGGCACTAGAATTGGATGAGAGATCCAAAAACAATAGCATAGTTAGACATGTGGAATCATAAAAATTCAAGGAGATCCAAGCAACAGACAGTGCATTCTTGACTTGCATCGCTAAAAAAGAAGAGGAGAAGTTTCTTGATTCCAGTGAATCTTCATTCTTTCCTGCTCATGATTCACCACAAAACAAATAGATTAAGAAGACTGGTGTTCATAATTGTAAGGCCCCGTTCCCGGAAAACCCCACAATTGGTCATTCATAGCACTTTCCGTATCAAAACACATTCAGATTCATCAAAACAAGAAAACTTTGTAGCGGAATAATTTAATAAAAACCATAGCATTCGTTAATCATTACTTTTGGCAAGAAATACATTATTTTTGCTAGTTACAAAAAGGACATCTAGTTGCATTTCAAAACAAAAATAACTTTTCAGCGTGTCATGGATGCCAGTCTTTGCTTGCCAAGTAGCTTCAACTCCGTGCCACCCTCAGCAACCACATTGTTACCTACCAACTGAAATGTATATAAAAAGTTAGCGTTGCTGAGTGAGTTCTGGTTTTAATACTATAGAAAATATACATTGGTAAGCTTCCTTTGGTGAATCATCCATCATAGTACATAATCCTTCTTTAGAAAATTCATTATCTTTCATTCTTTCATTACCTTCCTCTTTCATTTACTAGGATTGCATAAAGCATGTTCATGAACTTGGATCCCATTTATCTATTGGTCAATCACAAGGATTAGACCCCAGCCGTGCCTTATTTGGGCAGAATAGCTGTAAGGCCCCGTTTCCTGAAACCTCACAGTTGGTCAATCACAGCATTATTTACATAAAATTACGTACATTTAATTAAAACATCGCAGCGGATTAGATTACCAAAAACCATTCATCACATTAATATTTAATGTTGCCAAATAATACATCAATGTATAATAGGAGTTATAAAAGAATTGTTTAGTTGCATTACAAAACAACATAATTATCATGCATGAATGGATACAAGTCTTGTCTGCCAAGTAGCATTTCCCCGCATGCCATCCTCAACGATGAGTTATCTGCCAACTAAAAATGCATAAAGTCAGCGTTGCTGAGTGAGTTCTAGTTTTTAGAATTTAAAATCTCTTGTTTAGATATAAAAAAATATCATTTTCTTAAAATACTCCCCTTTTCATAAATCCGTTACTTCCGTACGTGATCACAAATCATACGTACAACAAGATAATATTCATTATTATCATTCATCATTCATCTCATTCATTACGTACTTTTATCATTGTCTTTCACTTTCTACCAGACCAATGTGTAATACCCCGAACATTATGCACTAAGCTGGTACTGGGCCTGAGGTCTATAAATAGACCCCAAACATTATGCACGAAGTTGACTCCAGTACCTAGGGCAAGCAACAAGGGTCCCGTCAATCTCAAAGATTGACCCTGCATTCATCCTCATGGGGTAGCTAACCCGCACACAGTTGAGCTGAGAACCCGTGGCTGTGAACCTCCTTTCATTTTGCTTGCAAGGCTTTCATTCATTCGTTAAGTTCCACTTTTCACTAACATTAATCTTTCACATCATTTATGATAATACTTTACGTATACGAGCATAAACACACCACGTAAAGTCACGTAATAATACGTAATATGGAACATAAGAATTGGCAATAATCATGCATAACATCAACACATATAACCATCAAAACATCCCAGAGCTTAAACCTTAAAAGTTCTATTTCTCAAAATCTCAAAAATTTTCTAAGGCATTTAGGCGCACGAGCACTATGCAGGCGCATGAGCACTATGCGGGCGCACCAAGACTTAGGCGCATGGAAACACTTCGGCGCCTGAACTAACACTTAGACGTATGAGCAATTTTCTGGACGCATGCATGAGGTACACTTAGGCATTTAGGCAGTGGGCGCATGGGCATTATTGGGCACATGAGGTACACTTAGGCATTTAGGCAGTGGGCACATGGGCACTATTGGGGCACATGAGGTACTGTTTGGGCGCATAAGAAAGGACTTAGGTGTCTGAGCTAAATTTCAGGCGCATGAGCCTTGTTTGGGCGCATGGGCAGCAGAAATACGTGTTTCCAAATTATTTCCAGTCCCAAACAAAATTCTAACATGCTCATAACTTAAATCTATCATTCTAAGCTCCTAAAACAAGCATTAATCCAAGAAATACAACCAACCAAACACAACAAACATACGGATATCATACATACAAGTTGTAAAACATTTTTTACATGCATTTTTAGCCTCAAAGAAGTTTAAAAACACAAAACTGGGGATCTAGAACTCACAAATTGCAGCCTTCAAGTAAAACTCCACCAAACTTGAGGGCACAAATAGTTCAAACAACCTAAACATACCAAAAACACATCACCAAGCACAAAAACACTTAAGAATCAGTCGACAAGCTGAAAATTCAGTTGAAACCGAACCAAAAACACAAGAAAAATACCTACCTTCAAAAATATCAGCTTCTTCTTCTTGAAAAACCCGAGAGAACTGCTCTTCCTTCTTCTTTCTTGTTTCCAGCCAAAAGTGGGTGTAGAAAAAGCAGATGCATTGGTGACCATGCCTTTTTGAACATAAAATATTAGTATTTTGTACTTTGTATACTTTACCCTCTCTACTTGTGTCCATTATCTTTTCTTTCAAGATACTTTTCTTTTCCTTTCTTTTTATTAAAATTTTCGGGTGTTACAAGTCTACCCCCCTTATAGAGGTTTCATCCCCGAAACCTGTTATTCTTCAAACAGTTGTGGGTAATGCTGTCTAATCTCTTCCTCAGTCTCCCACGTAGACTCAGATCCCTTCCTGTGCTTCCACTGCACTCTCACCAGTGGAACAACTTTATTTCGTAACCTCTTCTCTTTTCAGTCAATGATTGCCACTGGTTGCTCTACATAGTTAAGCCGTTCATCCACTTCAATGTCTTCCAGTGGTACAATAATGTCTTCATCAGCTAGGCATTTTCTCAGATGAGATACATGGAATGTTGGATGAATTCCACTTAACTCATCATGTAGCTCCAATCGATAGGCCACCTCTCCTACTCGTGCAACAATTCGGAAAGGTCCTATATACCTCGGACTGAGCTTACCCCGCCTTCTAAACCGGATGATTCCTTTCCAAGGCGAGACCTTCAACATGACCCTATCGCCCACATTGAATTCAATCGGTCTATGTCTCTTGTCGGCATACGACTTTTGCCTATCTTTCGCCGCCTTCATGAAGGCCTTGATCTTCTCCAATTTCTCAGTCGTGTCCTCAATCACTTCAACACTTCCCAGCTCTTTCTGCCCAATGTCTCACCAACACACGGGCGTTCTACACCTTCTACCATATAGCATCTCATATGGTGGCATGCCAATGCTGGCATGATAATTGTTGTTGTATGAGAATTCAGCTAACAGTAAGTGTTCATCCCAGCTTCCTCCAAAATCAATGACGCAGGCTCTGAGCATATCCTCAAGTGTCTGTATAGTCATCTCCGACTGACCATCTGTCTGAGGATGGTAAGCCGTACCAATATGCAACCTCGTACCCATTGCATCATGAAACCTCTTCCAAAACTTGGATGTAAACCGAGTATCTCGGTCCGACACGATAGACACCAACACACCATGACGCGTCATGATCTTTTTGATGAATAGATCCGCCAACCTCTCAGAAGAATATGTCTTGCGGATTGGTAGAAAGTGAGCATTCTTTGTTAGACGATCAACTATCACCCATATAGTGTCGTACCCTCTTGTTGTATGCGTTAACTTCGTAATGAAGTCCATGGTGATCTGCTCTCATTTCCACTCGGGTATATCCAGAGGTTGGACCTTCCCGTATGGCTTCTGATGCTCGGCCTTCACTTGCAAGCAAGTAAGGCACTTGCCCACATACTCCGCTACATCACACTTCATACCCGGCCACCAGTAATCCTTCTTCATGTCATGACACATTTTGGTCGCACCAGGATGAATGGAGTATCGAGTCTTATGAGCTTCATCCATGATCCACCCCCATAGTTCTCCATAGCGAGGGATCCATATCCGCCCAAAGTGGGTTTTAACTTCGAGAGTATTTTCACCCAACTCCGTGACCAGACCTCTCATCCTTTTAGAGTTAAGGCGATCTTCTTTCAACGCCTCATCTTAGAACTCTCTGACTTGTGTCATCACATCGGAGGTCAAAATCAACTGGTAGGCTTTCACCCAGATTCGCTCGGGTCTCTCCTTCCGGCTAAGGGCATCGGTCACTACGTTGGCTTTTCCCGGTTGATAGTGGATTTCACAATCATAATCCTTGATCAATTCTAGCCACCTCCTTTGCCTCATATTAAGGTCCTTCTGTTCAAAGAAATACTTTAAGCTCTTATGGTTCGTGAAGATGGGCACTATTAGGGTGCATGGGGTGGAACTCAGTCTTTTTGGCTAAGTATCAGGCGCATGAGGTACTGTTTGGGTGCAAAAGAAAGGATTTAGGCGTCTGAGCTAAATTTCAGGCGCATGAGGCCTGTTTGGGTGCATGGGCAGCAGACATACATGTTTCCAAATTATTTCCAGTCCAAAACATTATTCTAACATGCTCATAACTTAAATATATCATTCTAAGCTCCTAAAACAAGCATTAATCCAAGAAATACAACCAACCAAACACAACAGACATATGGTTATCATACATACAAGTTGTAAAACATTTTTTACATGCATTTTCAGCCCCAAAGAAGTTTAAAAACATCAAACCGGGGATCTAGAACTCACGAATTGCCACCTTCAAGCAAAACTCCACCGAACTTGAGGGAACAAAGAGTTCAAACAACCTAAACACACCAAAAACACATAAGAATCAGTCCACAAGCTGAAAATTCACCTGAAACCAAACCAAAAACACAAGAAAAATACCTACCTTCGAAAATATCAGCTTCTTCTTCTTGAAAAACCCAAGAGAACTGCTCTTCCTTCTTTCTTGTTTCCAGCCAAAAGTGGGTGTAGAAAAAGCAGATGTATGGGTGACCATACCCTTTTAAACATAAAATATTAGTGTTTTGTACTTTGTACACTTTACCCCCTCCACTTGTGTTCATTATCTTTTCTTTGAAGATACTTTTCTTTTCCTTTCTTTTTATTAAAATTTTCTGGTGGTACAACAGCCACATATCAGTTTAGCAAATGTCAACCGGGGTCCTGAACCAAATTTGGAAAAGCTTGCAAGGCTTTTCACCTTTTATCAGGGCTCGGGGGTAACATTCATTAAGTTCAACTTTCCTTCTTTTAATCCTTTGTGACCACTTGATTATGAATAATATGCTTAAGATGTCCATTACCTTATAATCACTTATCATGAAATATAATAATTAACATTCATAATCACTTAGAAACATGGAACAAGCATAATCTTTCCTTATACATAAGCACTTAACACTTAAATTCTATTCCTAAAATTTCAGACTAATTCTAAGTCCCCAAAGAAATGCGGATGAGCAAGAACAAATGCGGATGAACAAAAGTAAATGCAGATGAACTGTAGCAAATACGGATGAATAAATGCGGATGAAAGTCTTCAAAAAATATTATAAGTGTCCAAAGAAATGCTGGTAGAACAAATGCAGATGAATTGTAGTGAATGCGGATGAACACTTTAGCAAATGTGGATGAACAAAAGATTTAACTGCTGAATGCAGATGAACACTGTAGCAAATGCGGATGAACAAAAGACTTAACTGCTGAATGCGGATGAACATTTTAGCAAATGCGGATAAACAAAACTTAATGCGGATGAAAACTGTAGCAAATACGAATGAATAAAAGACTTAACTAGTGAATGCGGATGATCACTGTAGCAAATGCGAATGAACAAAAGACTTAACTGCTTGACAGGATCAGTGATCTAAGTTTCATCAATTAGAGTTGAATCGCAGCGGAATTAGAACAAGAATTAGACAAATATAGCAAGAACACAATAGATATTCAATGGAACAGTACACGGTTATAGAGAAAGAGGGTTTTCTGCAAAATGGATAATATCATTCATGCACAAATGCTTTGGTATGGCGGCCGCTTAGCTGCGCTAAGCTTCGCACCTTACAATTAGGTCAACATTTCTTATATAAAGGAATGTGACGTCTGCTGATGTCACTTGATAGTGACATCTAACAGAATTATTACAAACAACTGAAAGTAAGCAAACTACTGAGAATGTTCACAACAACTGAGAACATCTCAGAGTATGCTAAGTACAAGATGAAACTAAAACTACTGAAACTACAAGTACTAATTACAAGAAACATAAAACTACTGATTACAAAAGAACTAAAAGGAAAATATAACTACTGAAAGGAAACCATCACAACTACTGAAGAGGTCTTCTTCAGCTGTTGTGACAACATCTGAAACTTGGTCTTCAGTCTTTGTCTTCAGTTTTGTCTTCAGACTTTGTCTTCAGTTCTTTAGCTTCAGACTTTGTCTTCAGCTTTTTCACTTCAGACTTTGTCTTCAGCTCTTCACTTCAGACTTTGTCTTCAGACCTTGTTATCAGTTGATGTCTTCAGCTGTTGCAGACTACTTCAGTTGTTGTAATGTCTGTGGGACTTAAAGGTTTTTCTGATCAGGCTCATTGGTTCTTTTGGTCCAACAAACTCCCCCTGAACCAATGCAGCCAAAACCTTTAAGCTTATTGAGGTCCCACTTATTCTTGGCAGAAATACTCTCTTGATCAGCTTCAGAGATATCAGATAAGCACAGGCCAGGGAACAGGTTTCAGTAGATGTGAATGTCAAAGGATGGAAGGGAACTCTGTCTTGGGGAACTGGACACAGAGCTGTTATCCCAACCATGAAACCTACTTCCCATTGATGAGTCTATAAGACTCTCTGACGTAGGCCTCAAGGAGAACAACTTGTTCCTCCTTAGTGAGTTCTTCTGCTTCTCCTTCGAAGAAGAACTCTGGGCCATAGTACTCTGATAGGTACTTTACTGTCTTTCCATTTTTCAACTCAACAGTTGTTATCTCTCTGTAAGCAAATTCATCTGGGTGAGTCCCTTCTAATAACAACTGGAGTTCATTTTTCTTGATCTCTTCAAGCCTCTTGTATAACAACCCCTTCTTGACCATTTTGTTCTCCATTAGAGTTTGAGGGGTCATCTTTGACTTGTAGGCTCTCTTGAAGTCTTCAAGTATCTCCCAGGGTGAGACTACAATGGCCAACATAATAACAGCATCTATGGTCTTTCTCACTTGGCCATTGTATCTACTTGGTATGGATTTCTTATGAATTCTAGAACTAACCCTGGGGTCTGGCCAAATCCTTACTCTCTCCTTTTGATATTGAAAGGTATGCCTGAGAGCATACAGCCTTTGAGCGTGTTTCTTCATGGCTTGTATAGATGATGACTGAGGAAACTCTTTGTCAACCATCTTCAAAAGTTGCTCATCGTGCTGTTTCTGCTGTTCTTCTTCTTCAATCTTAACTTTCACCATTTGCCTCTGAAAGTCTGGTGTGATCATTTGTTGACTTCTGGGCTCAGGTATTTTTAGAACAGCAGAGATTGGCAGACTGTCTTCTTCATCATCTTCTTCTTCTTCTTCTTCCATCCTCAACACCCTTCTCCTCCTTCTGGGTGCATCATTGGATGTGGTTTGAGGTGGTTTTTGGGGTAAGGGAGTTGGTTTTGAGGGTTGAGTTGGTTTAAGTTTAGGTTTAGGGATTGGTTTGGAGAGTTGTGGGGTTGGTTGTTTTTGAGTGGGAGTTTGGGAAGGCTGATCTAGCATTTTTGTGGTAAGTTTGGCTTTGGAAAGCTTGGCCATATCAGTTCTCTTCCCAGCACCTGCTTCATCTAAGGCTTCGATAATCAACCCCTTATTGAATGCTTCAGAAGCACAGATTCTGGTGGTTATTGCCAGAATACTGTCTCTGGTCCATGATTTAATCTCAATTAATGATCTTCCCAAGTATTTTGCAATAAACCTGATCATTATCTCCAACCTCTCCCTTTCCATCACACTGTAACTGGCCCATCTCTCTTGTATCTCTTTAATCTCCAGCCTTCTGATCTCAGTGTCTAATGTAGCTGTATCAAAGCCTTGTCTGAAGAGTTGGTCTATTATTCTGTCCATTGATCTGCTGTGAGCTTCATCAGCTTCTTTAACCAGATCTTCCAATGATTTCTCTTCATCAGGCTTTTGAGTTTCAGCACTTTTCTTTCTCTTGTATGTGATCAGCTGTTTTTCCTTTTCTAACTCCTTTTCTTTCTCTTGTTGTTTCTCATCTTCCACTCTCTTTCTCTTTCTTTCTTTCACTGCCTTAGACTCCCCCTTTTTGGGTGCATTGGGTTCAGGGGTTTGAATGGCAGAAAGCTTCTTTTGCACAGCATCATCAACAAGTGTTTGTAGATTTGAGGAGATCCTCTCATCAATGGCTTTATGCACAATCTCATTGATGATGGGAGTGATGAGAGGTAAGGAATGTTGAAAGGTAGCAACCATCTGCTCAGAGGGGTTCTGTCCCTGAGAGGTGGTGCCAAAAGCAGTGGCTGGTGGCTCAGTTGAGTGTAGTGGCTGAGTGTTTGGTGAACCTTCAGATGAAGGTGCCATCTGTGGGTTTATTGGGGCAGATGGACTTTGATCCTGAGACATTTTGGCAAGCAGTTCTTTGAGTCTGCTCACCTCAGCCTCAAGGATTGTGTTATGGGCTAAGACATCGAAGAAAAAGCCCAGGTCATCATCAGTCTTTGCTGAATCACCTGACCTCCTGATTGAATCAGGATGTACATGCCCTGAGTGTAGATCAGTTGTAGCATGTGCCCCTTGTTCTTGGTTCTGGGGACTTCCTGCCTCAGGACTGAGTCCTTCATCGGCAGTTGCCTCTGGTGAGGTCTTAGAGATGTTACCAACTGCATCCTGTTCATTTGCTGAATCAGTAGAAGTGGCAGCCTCACCAGATGTTCTAACCTCCTCCTCTACACGGGGAGATTGAACATTATAACCCCTGTGCTGTGGGTTATCAGCAGCATTTTGGTCCTCTTCCTCAGCTGTTGAGGTTCTCCCCATTGTAATTGGTTTCTGGGGAGGAGGAGAGGAATGCAGCTGACTCAGCACTTGTGCAACTATAATGGTTGGGCTTTGAGGGGCGGTTGCATTTGGAGATAGGTTTGAAGCAGATTGCACCCGGGGTGACTGGTGCTCTTCAATGGTAACCTTCTCAATTGAGATAGGTTCCAGCATTGTGGTATCCCCAATTATGGTTGCATCAGGATCCTGTTGAGAGGATGCCTGAGCGGCTAGGGCTGGTGGAGTCTTTGACACTACTGGGGGGTTAGAACCAGTAAGTGTTTCCTGTATTGGTGGTACAGGGGCATCCTCAGGGGACTCATCTCCCTGAGTAGCCTTTTTGGGCTTTTTGGTGTTGGGTTTGGTGGGGACTTTGGATCTGGAAGTGGAGGCTGTGGGTTCCCGCTGCTTGGGTTTTAGCAGCCGGGCAGCCCCTTTCAGTGTAGGGTCAGAGTTGTGCCTGGAGTATACTTCAGGCAATACAGCCGGAGCAGGGACTCCAAGGCCAACAAGGCCGTCTGATTTTAGCTGATTTAAAATTATGGCCATGAGAAACCTGGGATATAATATCCATCTGTTTGCCACAGGTTTCAAAGCCAGATCCTTTAGTTCCATGAAAACTATCTCAGAAAAATTTAGATTTTGTCGTTCAAAGATAGAGTATAATACCTGTTGCCATCGGGAGGACATCTGATCCCATGAGGAGGTTTTTGATGCAAGGCAGACATTCACCATGTGGAATATAAGACGTTCAGCATCATGGAAGTGCTTCTTCAGAATGGTGGTAGCACTTAAGTCTCCTTCATACCCGTTATTGATGAAAGACATATCAGTTGTGCCTTTCGGGTATTCTGTGACACAGGTGGCATCATGTAGATTTAGGGTTTGTCGAATGATGTCTGGAGTGATGACCACCTGTTTCTGGTTAACCAACGACTGGAGAGTGATTTGGCTATCATTCTCACCAGTTTGCACAGAGACGTTGGTCCAGAATTGGCTTAGGGAATCGGGGTATATGGTAGGATTCAGAAGAAAAGCGGTTCGGTACTGGGAATCTACCATAAGATCGATGGCATTATCAAATTTGTTCCAAAAGGCCGATTTCGAGAGGTAGGCAACACAGTTGTGTCTGGGTTTGAGTTTCATGGTCGCCATTGTTGAGAGAGTGAAGGACATAAAACGGCTAATGAAACGTTTGAAAGTAGGTTTAGGTATTTATAGGGTAAGAAAAGGCTGATATAAAACGACTGAAAGTGTTGGTGCTGTCATCAGTTGTTTGAAAACAACTGAAGACCTGGTTTAACTTTCAGAAGTTGTAACAACTGAAGACTTGGTATTAGTCATCAGTAGTTGTGAAACTACTGAAGACATGGTTTTGGCTTCAGGTGTTGTAAACAACTGAAGATTTGGTGTTAGTCATCAGTAGTTGTAAAACCTGAAGACATGGTTTTGGCTTCAGTTGTATGAAGTGAAACAGCAGTTGTAGAAACAACTGAAGAGAAAAGTTTCTCATCAGCTGTTGTCGTCAATTCTTAGCTCATCAGCTGTTTCATTCTGACCTCAACACTTATCAGACTTTGTCTGATTTTCAGACGTTTCATTGGTCATCAGTACTTATCTGTTATACTGACATCAGTAGTTGTAACTACATCAGTAGTTGTAACCACATCAGTTCTTTTCAACAGATAGAGTACTTCAGTACTTTTAAGTAATTTAGTCTTCAGTAGTTATGAAAACTACTGAGGATAAAAGAACTTATCAGTACTTATTTGTGACAATAGTATACGAATGCTCATCAGTACTTGTTGACTGAGATCATCAGTAGTTGTCACTTATTCTAGCTGCAGCATACCAAGCCTTAACACTAGGTTTTGGAAAGTTGAACTGTCCAAAGGCTTAGTAAATATGTCTGCAAGCTCATCAGCACTAGGAACAAACTTTGGATCAATCAGACCTTTTTCAAAACAATCCCTAATAAAATGGTGTCTGATCTCAATATGTTTGGTCCTAGAGTGCTGGACTGGATTCTTGACAATACAAAGAGCTGAAGCACTATCCATTAGTAATGGAGTCTTAGTCTCTGTAATGCCATAATCCAATAATTGATTCTGAAGCCAGAGTACCTGAGATGTACAACTTGCAGCAGCAATGTACTCGGCTTCAGCAGTGGATGTAGCAACAGATGTTTGTTTCTTACTCTGCCAAGAAACCAAACAGTTGCCTAGGAATTGACATCCACCAGAAGTTGATTTTCTAGTTAATTTACACCCTGCATAGTCACTATCAGAAAAAGCAACTAATTTGCAAGAGTGCCCAGTGGAATACCAAAGACCTAGAGATTGAGTACCTTGCAGATATCTAAAGATCCTCTTGACTGCAATCAAATGAGACTCTTTAGGAGCAGCCTGAAATCTAGCACAAACACAAGTTGCAAACATAATATCTGGTCTAGAAGCTGTTAAGTACATCAAGGACCCAATCATACATCTGTAAAGTGTTTCATCAACAGCTTTACCTTTCTGATCTGCATCCAGTTGTGTGGTGCTGCACATGGGAGTAGAACAGGGCTTACAGTTTTGTAAATCAAACTTTTCCAAAAGACTCTTTGTGTATTTTGACTGATGAATGAAAGTTCCATCAGCCTTTTGTTTGATTTGCAAACCTAGAAAGAACTGTAATTCTCCCATGGCACTCATTTCG
Source organism: Flaveria sonorensis (assembly GCA_025506505.1). Taxonomy (NCBI): domain Eukaryota; kingdom Viridiplantae; phylum Streptophyta; class Magnoliopsida; order Asterales; family Asteraceae; genus Flaveria; species Flaveria sonorensis. Next base: position 27,876,343 of record CM046428.1, read on the forward strand.
AATTTTTGTTGCATCAACTTTGTAAATGCATCACACAACTGTGGATCAGAGGATGCAAAAATAATATCATCAACATAAATTTGAACAAGGAGCTTATGCTGACCCACTTTCTTAATGAACAAAGTTTTATCTATGGAGCCTCTAGTGAAATTATTCTGAAGAAGAAAATTTGACAGTGTTTCATACCAGGCTCTAGGAGCTTGTTTCAACCCATAAAGAGCCTTATCAAGTTTATACACCCAATCAGGATGTTTATTATCCTCAAAACCTGGTGGTTGACACACATAAACCTCTTCTTTTATTTTACCATATAAAAATGCACTTTTGACATCCATTTGAAAAACTTTAAGATTGTGGAATGCAGCATAGGCTAAGAACAATCTAATTGCCTCCAGTCTGGCTACAGGGGCAAAGGTTTCATCATAATCAATACCTTCTTCTTGTGAAAACCCCTGGACAACCAGTCTGGCCTTGTTCTTGACAATTTGCCCATTTTCATCTGTTTTATTCCTAAACACCCATTTAGTGCCTATTGCACACTTACCTGGGGGTAGAGGAACCAGTTCCCACACTTGCTGCTTTTTGAACTGAAGAAGCTCAAGCTGCATGGCATCAACCCATCCATTGTCTCTTAATGCAATATGATAGTTCTTTGGCTCTTGCTGACTGATGAAGAGAGCATAGAAGCAGAAGTTGGACAATTGACTTCTAGTTGAGACACCAGCATTGATATCACCAATGATTTGAGACATTGGGTGATTCTTCAGCTCTTGGTACACTATGAGATCTGTGCAAGTGTTTGTAGCACGCTCAGCAGCAACAGATGTTGATCCAGATTCTTGAAACCAAGTATTAGATGGCAAGTCAAATGAAGTAGAGGATTCAGAAATCTCATCAGCATTTGTTGTGGATGGTGCTACTGAAGCTACAGGAACATCAAGTTTAGTAGACTCAGGCAGTTGATCACTAAACTTGAATAGGTGAGTACTGGGATCATCATCAACATCAGTACCACCAGATGGATGACTAGCTGCAGAAGGTGATGAATTCACATGATCTGCAACAGCTGGAGGCTGATAAGGAACATATTGCAGTATGTCCAGATCAAACAACTCCACAGGGTTTTGTGGGATTTTGTCCTTAGGAGATTCATTGAACTTCACATGCAAGGTTTCTTCAACCATCTTTGTTCTGCAGTTGAACACTCTGTAAGCCTTGCAAGTGGATGAATACCCAACAAAATACCCTGCATCCACCTTAGAATCAAACTTTTGGAGTTGATCCTTTGTGTTGAGAATGTAACAAGGACACCCAAATGCTCTGAAGAATGAAATTAGAGGAGCCAAATGATGTAGAACTTCATAAGGAGTCTTCATCAACCTCTGATTCACTAAAGCTCTATTTTGCACATAGCATGCTGTGTTGACAGCTTCAGCCCAAAAGGTCAGTGGCAAACCAGAGTCAGCCAACATGGACCTTGCAGCTTCAATTAGGGTCCTGTTCTTTCTCTCCACTACTCCATTTTGTTCTGGAGTCCTTGGGATGCTATACTGCCTCTTGATTCCTTTTGAAAGGTAGAAATCATTAAGTGTATGGTTTCTAAATTCAGTTCCATTATCACTTCTTATACACTTGACTGATAGGGAATACTGCTTCTCAACATACAACACAAAGTTAATACAGCCTCATCCTTTGAATGCAAGAAGAAGTTCCATACAGATCTGTAGTAATCATCCACAATTACTAGACAGTATTTCTTCTTTGCCATGCTCATTACTCTCATAGGACCAAAGAGATCCATGTGCAGTAATTGCAAGCAGGCAGTGGACTTTGGTTCTTCTATAGGAGGGAATGAAACTTTGTGTTGTTTTCCTTTTAAACAAGCAGTGCAGGTTTCATCACAGTGGAACTCCTTTATTGGTAGACCTCTCACTAAACTATTGTGGATCAGCTGATTCATGTTTTTGAGATTAACATGACCCAGCCTTCTATGCCACAGTTTAGATTCCTGAGGAGAGGCCTTGGAGAACAGGCAAGGATGACCTTTTAAATCAATCTTCTTTGACAAATCCAAGGCATATACTCTTCCTATCCTGTTGGCCTTCAGGAGAGTATGTTCATCCAATACCTTGTCAATCAGCCTCAGAACTTTGGAAGACAGAATCCGGCAGTTCTGGCTTGTGAAAAGTGCAACATGCCCTTTATCACACATCTGACTGACACTCAGTAGATTATACTTGAGATTCTCCACATGGTTAACATCATCAAATCTGATTTCTCCATTTGACACAAATCCTTTCCCGATGATGTAACCCTTAGCATCATTTCCAAATGAGACAAATCCCTTCTTTCCTTGAGAGTAGTCATTAAGAAGAGAACTGCTCCCAGTCATATGCATAGATCCTCCACTGTCTACATACCAGATGCTTCTTTGGCATGCTGAAGAACCCTGCATTTATCATAAGAAACTAGTTAGCTTTAGAGACCCAAACCTTTTTGGTTTTGGGTCTGTTTTCATCAACAGATTTAACCATAACTTGTTTCTCATGATTAACAGCTGATGAAGGTGGAGATGGTGCTGAAATGGATTTCTTAGATTTGGGCTTGGATTTCCTTTTCAGTGGTTTGATCACAGGTGCATCTAGTTGGTTAACTCTCCCCAACAAATGCTGAACCATCATAACAAGTTGTGTCTGATTTGTTGCTAAAGCCTTCAGCTCATTTGACACATCAGTACTTGTTTTTGATGAGTTCCTGTGACCCACCATTTCCTCCTTCTTGAAATTCACAGACTTAGTCTGATGTTTATCATGAGGAACACTATCAGCTGTTTTCTGATAAACCCCATCCTTCTTTTTGGATTTTGGTGAGGCCTTGGGTTTATCAGTTTGAGATGACTGTGGTACAAACTTGGTCTCAAACTCATTTTTCATTTTATTAATCTCTTCTTTAATGAGCTTATCTCTGTTGAGTTTGGAACCCTTTTTGTACCAGCATTCATCAGATAGATGATTGAATTTACCACATATTTCACATGGCTTATTCTTCATCTTGGATTGATCAACTGCTGAAGTGGAAACTACTGAAGGTGTGATCTTCAGTACTTTCCTCCTTTCAGTACTTGTGTTAAGTACTGAAGGATCGGTAACAACTGAAGACTTGTTCTTCAGCTGTTCTCTATCCGTCCTGAAAGACCGTATGATAGATTCCTCAGCAGTTGTTAATCCTTTTATTTCAGCAGATTTGAAATGCTTTTCAGATGTTGTGACTTGCCCTTCAGTACTTGGAGTACTTTGAGGGACAACATCTGAATTGCTCAGCTTCATGTGTTTATCAGCATTTAAACCATCAGGCAATTGATTTGCTGAGATCTTAACACTGACTTCATCCTCTAATTTTGTATTATCATTTGAGGATGAATCACATGATGATGTGGTTTGGAAATTACTTTCACCTTCAGATTTTACTATTGATTTTGAAGTAAAATCAGTAGGTGGTGCAGTATGATTGTAACCTATTCCAAACTTCACATTTGAAGCTGTTTGCTTGCTGAGAAGCATTTCAAATCCCTTGCAGGATGTTACCCAGCGGTCACACTCAACTTGGGTAGCTGCAAGTGTCTCTTTGAGACTTCTGTGGTTCTCAAGTATGACCTCTACCTTAGCCTTTTCATCATTAAGTTGGCATTTAAGCTTGTAAATCTCATCATCTTTGTCATTAAGAGCAGACTCATACTCAGCTTTTCTTTTGGAAATAGTTTTCTCAAGCTCAAGATTTTGATTGATTAAAGCTACATTTGCCTCTCTAATAGAGACAAAGGCAGCTATGCATGATTCAGAACATAACTTGGCTTTAGCCTCAGAAGATACCTGGGTTACCTGTGAAGATGATGCATTGGAGCAGGAACCCTCAGTAGACTCCAGGGCCATGAGAGCAAGATTCCCAAAAGGATGTTCACCACCATGTTGACCAGCACCAGCAAATAATTGCTCATTGAAACCAGAAAGATCATCTGGTAAGCTGCTCCAGTCAACAACTCCTGGTGTGAAGAAGCTGTGATGAGGTTGAGATTGTGATGGAGATGGTTGAGGCTCAGGTAGGGCTTGAGGTTGTTGTGCTATAGGAACTTGAACTGGATTTGGCTGTGGCATGTAATAGCAGGGATATGGATATGGCATTGGACCCTGAGGGACAAAATATGCAGGAGATTGAGGTTGTGAGTGATGACCAGAACTAGCAGGATGTTGCCCTTTGTTTTGTGAACTATTGCTTGGAAAGGTCACAAAGGGTGCAGAGGAGTTAGATCCAGTTGATCTACACTCTCTTGCAAAGTGCCCAAGCCTGTGGCATTTGTGACACCTCAACTTACTCTTGTCAAAACCAACTTTGGTTTTGCCAGAGAGTCCTGGAAATTTCCTACCAGTTCTCTTGTAGAACTTTTGAGATCTGATATTGATCAAGGCCATTTGGCTCAAAATATCCATCTCTTCTAAATCATCATCAGCAATACCCATCAAATCATCCATGATAAAGCATAAATTATCACTATTACACCCAGAATGACTGTCAACACCAACAAATGCATGATCAGAACTGTTTGAAGAGAAATCTATATGCTCATCATAATGGCTTTCTGATCCAGCATATTCTGACTCATGACCGACCAAGGCAGTGTTCCCTGGTACAAAGTCATCAGTGAGCTTTCCTGATGATGCCAGTTCCTTTTCTGCTCTATCTCTCTTTCAAATGTAAGCAGTTTCCCATGGAGTTGGGTGAGAGATAGGCTATCCAGATTTGCACTGGAGCGTAGGACAATGGTGTATGTGTCCCATCTCTCAGGCAGTGATCTGAGGAATGTTCATCTGGCTGTTAGTATACTCATGCTTGACCATTTTCAGCTCAGAGATCAAGCAGGAGAAACGCTCAAACTGTTGAGTCAGTGTCTCACCCTTCCTATGAGAGAATGTCTCATATTGTTGGGCGAGGATTTCTCTGTTGTTTGCTAAGACCTCATCAGTTCCTCCGAATTGTTCCTTCAAAGCATTCCAGAGGTCATGAGCAGTTTCATGATGCATAAGCCCAGAATAGATTTCATTAGGCAGTGCCATGGCCAGAATTCCATGGGCTTTAGCATCAATCTCAAACAGTTTACGATCTTCATCTGAGTATTGCTCCTTCTTCTTCGGAACCATTTGGTTGGTCTCCGGATTGTTCACCATAGGCTTGTGTGGACCGTGAACCACAGATGTCCAACAACCTGAACTGTTAACAGACAGGTGATGGAGCATTCTTCGTTGCCATATGTTATACTCACTCCTAACCAGCATCGGAGGCTTGGTTGAGGAGCCAGTATTGTGAGGGTCATTAGATGGAGTAGTCATTCTCAGATTCAAACCAATTCAATCAAGTTTCAACAGATTTAGCACAAAAACACAACAAACTCAATATGAACCAAGAAGAAACTCAAATTGAATAACCAGAAGCAGCAGAAGATCAATCTCTATAACCAATTCTTGCAAATATGCTAATTCGATCAAACTTTAGATATCGAAATAGCAGTTTCAATGATCAATTGTTAAACCGATCAATGATTAACCTGCTCTGATACCATTTGACAGGATCAGTGATCTAAGTTTGATCAATTAGAGTTGAATCGCAACGGAATTAGAACAATAATTAGACAAATATAACAAGAACACAATAGATATTCAATGGAACAGTACACGGTTATAGAGAAAGAGGGTTTTCTGCAAAATGGATAATATCATTCATACACAAATGCTTCGGTATGGCGGCCGCTTAGCTGCGCTAAGCTTCGCACCTTACAATTAGGTCAACATTCCTTATATAAAGGAATGTGACGTCTGCTGATGTCACTTGATAGTGACATCTAACAGAATTATTACAAACAACTGAAAGTAAGCAAACTACTGAGAATGTTCACAACAACTGAGAACATCTCAGAGTATGCTAAGTACAAGATGAAACTAAAACTACTGAAACTACAAGTACTGATTACAAGAAACATAAAACTACTGATTACAATAGAACTGAAAGGAAAATATAACTACTGAAAGGAAACCATCACAACTACTGAAGAGGTCTTCTTCAGCTGTTGTGACAACATCTGAAACTTGGTCTTCAGTCTTTGTCTTCAGCTTTTGTCTTCAGACTTTGTCTTCAGTTCTTTAGCTTCAGACTTTGTCTTCAGCTTTTTCACTTCAGACTTTGTCTTCAGCTCTTCCACTTAAGACTTTGTCTTCAGACCTTGTTATCAGTTGATGTCTTCAGCTGTTGCAGACTACTTCAGTTGTTGTAATGTCTGTGGGACTTAAATGTTTTTCTGATCAGGCTCATTGGTTCTTATGGTCCAACACTGCTGAATGTGGATGAACATTATAGCAAATACGGATGAACAAAACCTAATGCGGATGAACAAACTAACCTTCAATGAAACTTATGCTATTTCTAGTTCCCAATCATCATTTTAACATATCCTTAGCACAGATCTAGCATGCTAAACACTTAAAACATAGCTTACAACTACGCAACATCAATGAAGGATTTAAAACACATATCTCATACACATCAGATGCAAATACGCAGAAAACTCATGCCTCGATTGTAAAAATTTAGTTAATATGCATTTCAGCCCTAAGCGAGTTTAAAACAGTAAAATAGGGGAATCTAGAACTCACCTCTAAAAGCTTACTAGTGAAAACTCCTCAAACCTGAGTGCAACCGGAAGTTCTAGCACTTAAACACACAAAAACAAGTTGCCAAACATAAAGAAACACATAAAGATCAGTCTAGAAGCTCAACCAAACTGAAAAGCAAACAGAAAACACAAGAAAACCTCACCTCTAGGAGAATTCAGCTTCTCACGCACAAAAACCCAATTAAAGTTTTTGTTCTTCCTCTTGCAGCCGAATTCAGTTGGTGAAATGGGGTGTGGGCGACCATGTTTCTTTTTAAATCCCATAATGGGCAAGTTTGCCACTTGCACAACTTTAACCCCTTAACTTGGAATATTTCACCTTTCTTTCTTTTTCTTTTTTTTGCTAAAATTTTCCGGGTGTTACAAGTCCACCCCCCTTAAATGGGTTTCGTCCCTAAAACCTGTCACTCCTCGAACAAATGTGGGTAATGTTGTCTCATATCTTCCTCAGTCTCCCACGTAGACTCGGATCCCTTCCTATGTCTCCACTGTACTCGCACAAGTGGAACCACCTTATTCCATAGTCTCTTCTCTTTTTTGTCGATGATGGCCAGTGGCTGCTCCACATAATTGAGTCGTTCATCCACCTCAATGTCTTCCAGTGGCCCAATCATATCTTCATTGGCTAAGCACTTTCTTAGATGTGATACATTGAAGGTTGGATGAATCCCACTTAACTCTTCGGGTAGCTCCAACCAATAGGCCACCTCTCCCACACGGGCTACTATCTTAAAAGGCCCAATAAATTGAGGGATTAACTTCCCTCTCTTTCTGAATCGAATTATCCCTTTCCAAGGGGACACCTTCAGCATCACCCTATCACCGACATTAAACTCGATCGGGCTTTAAAGTTTGCCGGCATAGGATTCCTGCTTATCTTTGGCGGCTTTCATATAGGCTTTAATTCTGCCTAAATTCTCGTAGGTCGTTTTGATAACCTTGATACTCCCCAACTCCTTCTGTCCGATTTCCCCCAACAAACAGGGGTTCTACATTTCCGGCCATAGAGCATCTCATACGGGGGCATACCAATACTGGCATGGTAGTTGTTATTGTATGAGAACTCCGCCAACGGTAGGTAACTATCCCAGCTTCCACCAAAGTCTATGATACATGCCCGAAGCATGTCCTCTAAGGTCTGGATAGTTCTTTCGGATTAGCCGTCCATCTATGCGTGGTATGCTGTACTGATGTGCAGTTTGGTTCCCATCGCATCGTTGAACTTCTTCCAAAATTTGGATGTAAACTGTGTATCTCTGTCCGATACAATTGACACCGGCACACCATGATGGGTAACTATCTCATTGATGAACAATTCAGCTAGTCGTTCCGAGTTAAATGTCTCTCGGATGGGTATAAAGTGAGCACTCTTCGTTAGTCTGTCTACTATGACCCGTACGGCATCATACCCTTTAGCTGTACGAGGTAGCTTCGTTATAAAATCCATAGTAATATGCTCCCACTTCCATTCGGGAATTTCCAAGGGTGGGATTTTCCCGTATGGCTTCTGATGCTCAACCTTAACCTGGAGGCAGGTCAAGCATCTTTCTACATACCTTGCTACATCGGCTTTCAATCCCGGCCACCAATAATTCCTCTTCAAGTCTTAGTACATTTTGTTGGTTCCTGGATGAATGGAGTAGCGGGTCTTGTGGGCTTCGTCTAACACTTTCTCTCGTAGACCTCCATGACTAGGGATCGACATACGCCCAAATGTAATTTTGACACCATCGATGTTTTCTTCCAGATTTGTGATCTGCCTTTTCATCCTCTCCTTATCAACATGCTCAGGTTCCAGAGCTTCTTTCTGAGCCTCACAAATTTGCTTTATCACATCAGGAGGTACAATCAACTGGTAAGATCTCACCCGAATTGGTTCCTAGTTTTCCTTCGCTTAGAGCATCAGCTACCACGTTAGCTTTACCCGGATGATAATGAATCTTACAGTCGTAGTATTTTATAAGCTCCAACCATCGTCTCTGTCTCAGATTAAGATCCTTCTACTTGATGAAATACTTTAAGCTTTTGTGGTCCGTATAAATCGTACATTTGAACCGTATAAGTAGTGTCTCCATATTTTTAACGCGAATACCATAGCAGCCAGCTCCAGATCATGCGTAGGGTAGTTCATTTCATGAATCTTTAACTGTCGAGATTTGTATGCTATGACTTTGCCTTGCTGCACTAGCACGCACCCTAACCCCTGATAAGAGGTATCAGAATAGACAATCAAGTCTTCATTTCCTTCTGGTAGCGTTAACACTGGAGCTTGTGTCAATCTTCTCTTTAACTCCATGAATGCATTTTCTTGGCGGTCGTCCCATTCAAACTTCACATCCTTCCTCATCAACTTGGTCAACGGCGAGGCAATCTTGGAAATATCTTGAATGAACCTTCTGTAATAACCCGCCAATCCGAGGAAGCTTCGGATTTCAGACGGCGTTTTAGGCGAATTCCACTTCATCACCACCTCGACTTTAGTAGGATCAACCATGATTCCTTCTGGGTTAATCACATGACCTAGAAACTTTAGCTCTGATACCAACATCTAAGGCCTCATTCTCGAGAAACCCCACAGTTGGTCATTCATAGCAATTTCCATTTCAAAACACATTCAGATCATCAAACAAGAAAACTTTGTAGCGGAATAATTTAATTAAAACCATAGCATTCGTTAACCATTACTTTTTCCAAGAAATACATTGTTGTTGCTAGTTACAAAACGGACATCTAGTTGCATTTCAAAACAAAAATAACTTTTTAGCATGTCATGGATGCCAGTCTTTGCTTGCCAAGTAGCTTCAACTCCGTGCCACCCTCAGCAACCACATTAGTACCTGCCAACTGAAATGCATATAAAAAGTCAGCGTTGCTGAGTTAGTTCTAGTTTTAATACTATAGAAAATATACATTGGTGAGCTTCCTTTGGTGAATCATCCATCATAGTACATAATCATTCTTTAGAAAATTCATTATCTTTCTTTCTTTCATTACCTTCCTCTTTCATTAACTAGGATTGCACAAAGCAAGAGCCTATATTATTGGTTGGCAACCGATGGCGAACCCCTGACAACAAACGTTTATCATAGTAGCTAACCCATGGCAGTTGATCCACACTGCTAGGCACAAAGCCTGCTCATGAACTTGGATCCCATTTATCTATTGGTCATTCACAAGGATTAGACCCAGTTGTGCCTTATTTGGGCTGAACAGCTACACATCAGTTGAGCAAACATCAACCAGGGTCGTGAACCAAATTTGGAAAAGCTTGCAAGGCTTTTCACCTTTTATCAGGGCCTGGGGGTAACATTCATTAAGTTCCACTGTCCTTTTTTTATTCCTTTGTGACCACTTGATTATGAATAATACTTTAAGATGTCCATTACCATATAATCACTTATCATGAAATATAATAGTTAACATTCATAACAGCAACATATAAGAAAGGATCAAACATTAGAAACATGGAACAAGAATAATCTTTCCTTATACATAAGCACTTAAGACTTAAATTCTATTCCCAAAATTTCAGAATAATTCTAAGTCCCCAAATAAATGCGGATGAGCAATAACAAATGCGGATGAACAAAAGTAAATGCGGATGAACTGTAGCTAATGCGGATGAACAAATGCGGATGAAAGTCTTCAGAAAATATTCTAAGTTTCCAAAGAAATGCTGGTAGAACAAATGCTGATGAACTGTAGCAAATGCGGATGAACAAAAGACTTAACTGCTGAATGCAGATGAACTTTGTAGCAAATGCGGATGATCAAAAGACTTAACTGCTGAACGCGGATGAACACTGTAGCAAATGCGGATGAACAAAACCTAATGCGGATGAACACTTTAGCAAATGCGGATGAACAAAAGTCTTAACTACTAAAAGCGGATGAACACTGTAGTAAATGTGGATGAACAAAAGACTTTACTGCTGAATGCGGATGAACACTGTAGCAAATGCGTATGAACAAAACCTACTACGGATGAACAAACTAACCTGCAATGAAACTTATGCTATTTCCAGTTCCCAATCATCATTCTAACATATCCTTAGCACAGATCTAGCATGCTAAACACTTAGAACATAGCTTACAACGACATCAAAGAGGGCATTTAAAACACACGTCTCATATACATCAGATGCAAATACGTGGAAAACTCATGCCTCGATTGTAAAAATTCAGTTAATATGCATTTCAGCCCCAAACGAGTTTAAAACAATAAAATAGGGGAATCTAGAACTCACCTCTAATAGCTTTTGAGTGAAAACTCCTCAAACCCGAGTGCAACCTGAAGTTCTAGCACTTAAACACATAAAAACAAGCTGCCAAACACAAAGAAACACATAAAGATCTGTCCAGAAGCTCAACCCAGCTGAAAACCGAATAGAAAACACAAGAAAACCTCACCTCTAGGAGAATTCAGCTCCTCACACATAAAACCCAGTTGAAGTTTCTGTTCTTCCTCTTGCAGCCTAATTCAGTTGGTAAAATGGGGTGTGGGCGACCATGCTTCTTTTTAAATCCCATAATGGGCAAGTTTGCCAATTGCACAACTTTAACCCCTTTACTTGGAATATTTCACCTTTCTTTCTTTTTCTTTTCTTTAGCTGAAATTTTCCGGGTGATACAATAATTCATATGAAGCAACACCTCAGAGCAAACAACACCAACATGCTTCCAGCTCAAGTAAACAACATCACACAAAGACATAAAACATACACAAGTTTGAGAAACCCATGGATGCTCTCATAATCATTCTACAAAGCGAGGAGTAAAAGGTAGCCTTTGCAGCCTTCTCCACAAGTTTTGAAGCATATTTAGGAGCAAATCTCACACCATCACAAATCATCCAGCAAGATTTGGATGAATTGCCACCAGACATGGTTGAAGAGATGGATCTTCAGTGGACTATTGAAATGATTGCCTACAGATCAAAGAAGTTTTTGCAAAGAAACAGGGGGTTGAATATGGACAAGGAAACAAAGATTGGTTTTGGTAAAACCAAAGTGAGATGCTACAACTGTCTGCTATATGGTCACTTCTCAAGAGAATGTCAACAAACCAGGGCTGATAGAAACAACCAACAACCACAATCATCAAGTGGTTATCATACAAGCAGACAAGTTCCATCTCCCATCAGTATTCCATCTGCACTAATACTGGCCCACTTCACCCAATATAGCCCTAAACAACACTCCAAGTCCTCTGCAATGATAATCAAATAGGATGACGAGTGTGACTGGATCATGTATGAGGCAGAGATACAATCTCCTTACCATGACCTCATTCCAGATGTTGAGGATAAAACTGTGAAATCCCGAAGGAGGTAAAGGAGAATATCTATTCTCAAGCATGCATAGATGAAGTCATAAGATACAAAGAACATGCAGACTAACTTTCAAAGAAAGTTATTGGAACAAACGTTTGGAATGAAAATTTAAAATCAGAACAAAAAAAGTATGGGATCAAATTCTGTCACTTAAAAAAGATTTGGACAAACTTTTGTTAAAAAGCTAACATTAGCAGCTCAGGTTGAGCAACTCTCTAAATCTTTGACTCGGTCAAAAACACTACAAGTTGAAACTGAAGTGAAACTTCAAAAGATTTAGGTGAGCAATAAGAAGTTCAAAGAACTTCTTGGTCAAAAAAGGGCATTCAAAGACCCTTCAAGTTTAGGGTATAATAAGGTTAACCCACCTTATAACGATAACTATATCCCACTGCCTGAATTAATGACCAGCAAACATAGGGAAACATTTGACCTGTATGACATGACAGATGACTCCAAACCATCATCATCATCATCTAAATCATTATTACTATCAAAATCACTTGTGATAAAATTTGTAAAAGGTCAAGCACAACCACAAATTAAATCAACAGATTTCTATCAAGGGGAAAACAATGATATTTGATTTTCACACATCAGATGAAGATTTACTATATGATGAGTCATTTTCACAATCATAGTATAGAAACATGTCATTTTCACAATTACAGCTCAATTTGTAAAAGAAACAATCACAGTACAACCAATTGCTTTTTCAATAACAAAAAGCAAAATAAACAAGCTTAGGCTAAGAAATCAATAGAGAAGCAAATAGTTGTTCCAAATAAGAACAAGGGAGGAGTACCAAGATAACCTCCATCTACAAAAGTTGTTTTAAATAATGACAAAACCTTTTTTGACAACTTTAAACAAACAGACAGGAGATATAAATATTAAAACATACACCAATCTGACCATAGCACTTAAAGTAGGAGAGCTCAAAGCATTACTCTTGATAGAGCTAAAAACACGCAAAGGAAGTCTAGTGTACCTAGAGTTCCTAAGCCAACAGATAATGCTTCCTTAGAGGAAATTTGTGTTATGGGAAATGACAGAAAACCCAAGACCATCTTAGCTTGGGTTGCACCCTCTAATTAATTTCTTTGTCTATGCAAGGACATCATAGAAGGCCTGAAAACATATGATATGTTGAAAGTGGATGCTCCCGACATTTGACTGGCAACTGTTCCCTCTTTTGGGATTTCAAGAACAAACATGGAGGAAACGTAGCATTTGGAGGTGACAAGACAGGAGGAAATATTACTTATGAAGAAACAGTACCAAATGGGTTGATCAGCTTTGAGAATGTCAACTACTTCTCCAACCTCTAGTTTAATCTTCTTAGTGTATCCTAAATCTGTGATAAAGGATATGCCACCCTCTTTGACTCCAACAATTGCTACATCCTCAAGATGGGTATTCAAATACCTGAAGACTATATCCTTTTGAAAACACCCCGTCAAAACAACACATACATTGTTGATATGAACACAGTTTTAGCATCAACCCCTAAAACATGTTTATTATCATAAGCAACAAAAGGTGTTTCCTAATTAGGGCACATACGATTAGGACATCCTAATTTTAAAAGAATGAATCAATTAGTTAAAGGTGACATAGTAATAGGTCAAGCAAAAAGAAGAATTCTTCTGCATAGACCACTACAAAGCATGTCTGAAAGGTTATCAACATAGAATGTCTCATAAGTCTAAATTGGTAAACTCTAATCACACACCACTCAAATTGCTTCATATGGACCTTTTTGGCCATACAAACATATTAAGCATAGGAAAGAAGCAATATTGCCTTGTAATAGTGGATGATTACTCTAGATTCACCTGGGTTTTCTTTCTATTACACAAGTTAAAAACACCAGAAATCATCAAATCATTTATCACTAAAATTGAAACTTAATTGGACCATAAAGTAAAAACTTTAAGAAGTGATAATGGTACTGAATTTAAGAATGACATTATTCTTCTTTTTGTCTAGAGAAAGGAATAAGTCAGTAATTCAGTGTGGCAAAGACTCCTCAGCAGAATGGAGTTACTGAACGGAGAAATAAAACATTAGTAGAAGCCGCTAGATCTATGCTAGCTGACTCTTTATTGCCCATATCCTTTTGGGCTGAAGCCATCAACACAGCTTGGTACCATGAAACAGAACATTAATAATTAAAGAACATACCAAAACTCCATATGAATTATTGTTTAAAAGAACACCTTTTACTGGATTTCTAAAAACATTTGGGTGTTTTGTATCAATATTAAACACCAGAGAACATTTATCTAAGTTTGCTCTAAAAGAAGACGATGGATTTATTATTGGATAATCTGGAAGCTCTAAAGCATACAGAGTATACAATCCAAGACTAAACATAGTGGAAGAGACAACTGATGTTGTTTTTAATGAACATTATTTTACTAAGAAAGTCATTGGATTTGACTGGTTGTTTGATATATATTCACTAACAAAATCATTTGACATATCTTATTTTGATGTCTCAGGTACCAAGGATGACATTGAATATCCCATGGTTCCTCTAACAAAGATTGATGCTCAATTAACTGTTGATCCTCCAAGGAGAACCAACATTACTCCTTCAAGTACAACAGTTACAACTCCTCGAGATCAAACAAACACTTTCAGAGGAACTTCAACAAACACTCCATCATCATCAACTGCTGTGACTAATCAATAGCTAAAGAAGGTCAACCACAAGCTTCAGTTGACCTTCAACCAAGCAAACAAACAAGGTCACATCATCAAGTCATAGCTAAAGAAGATGATGGCTACCATTCACTACCAGACACCCATTATGATGATGAAATCTTAGATTTCTTTCATGATTCACCACAAACATTTCATCAAACTACATAGATAGATAATCCAAACACATCAAATACCCTTACTCACCCATCAACACCTGACCAAACAATCACTAATCTTGATTCAACTATCCTGTTGATCAAAATAAAACCACCAGAGCTCATAAATATCATCCCTTAGAGAATATCATTGGTGATCTCCATGTCAGATTGACATCCAATCAATCTAATACAACAACCATTTGTCTGTTTTCCTACTTTCTATCTCTTACTGTACCCAAAAATATCACAGAAGCTGTTGGATTATATGAGGCTGGTGCAACCAAAACAACACTTAGAAGATTTTTATGTACAATTGAAGTGGTCTTCCAAAGACAAAGCTACTCTTCCGAAGACAAGTCAAAGATCTTTTGAAAATCAAGGTTGAAGAACTTCCGAAGTGAGAACTCAGTCTTCCGAGTCTAAGTAGTTCTCCTTCCGATGAGAGAACTCAGTCTTCCGAGATAAAGTAGTTCTCCTTTCAAAGTATACAACTTAGAAGATTCTAAAAACAAAGTCTTCCAGAGAATAAAGTCCTAAAGACTTGCAGAAGGCTTGAAAAAGTTGATTCTTTTGAAGCATAAATGGCCTTGGAAGAACTTATTCTTTCGAAGCCATTTAGCTTCTGAAGAACAAACTATGAACCAGTGGACACAAGTATGGTCTGTCTAACATCCGCTGCAACCTCTGATATATTGCATGGCGCTTTACCAAGCCCATGTAGTTGACCATACTTTAATCCACTGTTCACCCATTATCAGTTAGTACAGTTGCAACTTTTAGTTGGTGACAAAAGGTAAGTCATGGACCTGTCATGACTACCTAATCTAGCATAGTATTTTATCTTAGATACTTTACTTCTAGCAGTGTAGTATTTGTTTACTTGTAGATTCCAGCTGGTTATCCAAGTAAAACCAGCTGTAGAGAGTAGTATATATAGTTTCTCATTGTAACTTTTTAATCATGCTTGTAAGAGTCTTGTAATACTAAGTTGACAAGTAATATATACAAGTATCTTGAAAACTATTCTTGTGTTCATATTGTTTTCATTAACTTATATTATTACTTGTGAACTTAGCTAGAGATTCTGCTTCATCAAAACCGAGTGAGATTAAGTGAGCTTGTAAGATAAACCTATGTTGTGAAACCAAAACCGATCCTGCAATTAGTATCAGAGCTTTTTAGGCTCATGATTGTAAGACCTAACCATCCCAAATCACCCTTGTTTCTTCATACTTACTCACTTTAATCAAATGGCTCTTAACAAGAAATTTTCTGAGTCTAAAATGGGAACCATGACCAAGGCTCCTATCATCACCCTTGATGATTTTGGAACCTGGTGCAAACGTATTGAAGGCTTTATCAAGTATCAAGACAACTACATATGGAGATCAGCCACTCATGGTCCTTACCAACCAAAGGTGGAATCCCCAGCTGGTAATGGTGCCATGATTGAGAAAGCTGTTGAGGACTACTCTGATGAAGACTTCAAGAAGATGGACATTGACTGCAAAGCCATGACTATGTTACTTACAGCTATACCAAACTCCATAATGATAGGCTTTAAGCAATGCGAGACTACCAAATAACTATTTGATGCTTTAAAACTGATGTACTCTACTTCTACTGAATCCAAGGAGACCAAGAAAGATGTGCTGAAGCAAAAGTTTGAGAACTTTACATACATTGTTGGTGAGACTTTGAGCTAACAATACTTCAGGTACATGGACTTGATCACCTTTCTTCAGTCTATGGTAGTGGTTCAAGAAATCCCCAGCCCTAGTTGTACCTAAACAACCCCCAATAGCCATCCTCCTCTTCTGGGCCATAGATCACATTCCCTGACACCCAGGTCTCAACAGGCTTACAAAAATCCTTTTCAGGATAGTTGTGCTATTGTTTCAGGGAGTGAGCACTCTAGAGATTTTCAATTCTGCTTTGATGATCTAGAGTGTTTTAGCCCAGATGATGTTTAGTATATGGACATTGTTCAGCAGATGGCTCTTTTAACCTACAAAGCAAAGAAGTTCTTTAAGAGAACTGGAAGGCAATTCCCTCAGAACCCAACCAACAGCAAATTTGGATTTGACAAGTCAAAGGCCAAATGCTTCAACTGCAACCAACTTGGTTACTTTGCAAGGGAATGCAAGGCTCCTAGATCTAATCCTGGAGCAGCTCAAGCCTCCCAACATCCTGCTACCCCAAAAGCTGTAGTCAAACCTACTAAACAACAGACTGCAGCTATTGCTTAAGAAGTTGACCGGAGCTTCATGGTGCAAGATGTCACTCCTGCTCAAGATCTCATGGCTGGAACTGAAGACAGTAAGGTATATGAACATCCTGTACTCCAGCATGTATTACTAAGGTTAAGTTGTATCAGGACTACAACATGGAGTTTAAATCTAACATTGAGTCCTTAAACATATTAAAATCTGATTTTAAGAGAGCAGAATCTGACTACAAACTCAAAATTAAAGCGTTAGAGAAAACTATGTTGTTTTTAAAACATGAACATCTCAACTACAGGGCTCAAATAAAAGATTTAGTATCCAAGTTGATTGGGGCTCAAGCCCAGCTAATAGTAGCTGAGGCTAAAGCAAAGAAGTATGACATTCAAGAGCATAACTTCAACACCATCATTGCATCATCCTCCCACTCAAAGGTATGTTGTCAAAACAAAAGTGGGTTGTGAACCAATGAAATTGCTCCACCATACTCTTATATGTCTGTTAGACAGCCAAGATGTGGTACTAATGAGCAAGATGTTCCAACTGCTGACCCATAACCCAATGAGCAGAAGAATGATACAACAATGGTGACCACCACAGGGAAGGATAAGGTAGAAAACCTCATCCCGACAGCTGTTGATCAACCCTTAACCACCAAAGCCAGAAAGAACAAAATCAGGGTAGCAAGAAAAACTACTAAGAAGATCGCTGAGACAAAGTTGAAAATAGACCCAAGGCAAAAGGATGTATTCATCTCAGCTGGATTCCAAGTGGTTGGATGTTCTGATTCAGGAAAAGACTATAGTACCAGCACTCCTATCCAGCTGAAGGATTAGAAATTGAAGGGGTAGGTTGTTGAAGAAGAAAAGAAGTGCAAGAAACAATAGCACTCATACTTCATCAAGAATAACATTGACTGCATAATCTGTCGTCTGCATAACCATATGGCCAAAGATTGTTACTACAATCCAGCAAGCTCACATTAAGTAACCAATGTTAAAAAAGAAGTAGTCAAGGATGGTTTCATTTGGACCTTACCATATGGTCCAAGTGTTAAGGAAAGGAAAGCTTGTTTTTGAAGCCAAGTTGCTATCTAAAGAAACTTATTCTTCCGAAAGGAAAATAGCTTCGGAAGACAAGCTAAAGAACAAAAAAAGAACAAAAGGAATCCTTTGAAACCTTCCGAGAAGAAAACTGCTTCGAAAGAAAAGGTGGTGAAAACTTCTTCCGAGAAGAAAGAAGCCTCGAATGCAAGTCATGTTGCTCAAGCCTCTTCAGGCTCATCTACACTGTTAGACACTGAAAGGATCCTACTCGCCAACTCAAGAAGTGGTTGGAGGTTGTTTTGGTTGAAAAACATCAGTTACAGAAAATAACAGAAAACAGAAGAAAAGTATAAAGCACCCGTATTTGTTAATGCGAATGACTAGTGAACAAATGCGGACAAGTGTTTGTTCACCCGCATTAACAAATGCAGATCAAGACAACTAATGCTGAACAGAAGTGTTCATCCCTATTAGTCCATGCGGATGAACTTAAGAAATGCTGACAAGAAGTGTTCACCCACATTAGTCCATGCGGATGAACAACAGTAAATGATGACAAGACTTGTTCACCCGCATGAACTAATGCGGGTGAGCAAACAACAAATGCTGAGAAGACTTGTTCACCCGCATGAACTAATGCGGGTGAGCAAACAACAAATGCTGATGAAGACTTGTTCATCCGCATGAACTAATGCGGATGAACAACTTACACTTATTTTGTACTTAGACTAGATTCTCTTGTATAGATCAGGGTTAGTTTAGTCTTTTGTACAGGCAATGAATACGCCTATAAATAGGGTCACATACCCTAACTTTGTAAGTTTGTTAACTTCAGCAGTAATATTCACAATATTTTACAACATTCACCACGGTTCTTGATTCTCTTACATTCAAGCATTTACCATAGCAGTTAATGTTCTTTGATATAGTAATTTCGCTGCTATATTATTGACTCAGTCCACATATTCGATCCTAGGTTGAGTCACATCAACCGAGAATATCATTCTAAAACCCAGTCATACACTGATCAACCAGAGGATGGAATAGAAGATCAGAAAAGATGCTGTAGCCCAAGCCTCTTCTTCATAAACCATAATTGAACCCCTATGCATACATTTTTTTTCAATTATATCATCTACATTGGAAGAACCCATGATCAACAAGGCTTGGGTTTCCAATAGTAACTAAACATTCACTTTATATGTAGGGACATCCACATGAAAAGAATGGAAATATATGGATTGTGGACAGTGGATGCTCCAGGCACATGACAGGAACAGATCTCTCCTATAACAATTTGAACATTTTGATGGAGGTCCTGCTTAGTAAATTTTTTCAAACAGCCGAACACAATCTCTTATGTTTTTCTCAATTCTATGATCAAAAGCACCAAATGCTTTTCACAGAACATGAGTGCATTATCCTCAAACCCCGGATGACAATCCCTCAAGAATTGGTGCTTCTTAGATCTCCCAGGAGAGGGGATATGTACAAGCTAGATATGAACAATGCTTCCCCACTAGGTGAAGTATCATGCTTTCTTTCCAAAGCTAATGATGATGAGTCAACTCTTTGGCATAAAAGAATGTGCCACGTTAATTTTAAAACAACTAATAAATTGGTTAAAAATAATTTGGTACATGGTGTGCCTAAAAAGGAATTTTTCTATAAAGATAATTGTGTTGCTTGTCTGAAAGGGAAGCAACACAAGATCACTCACAAATCCAAAGAGGTTAACTCCATCACCACCCTGTTACACTTATTACACATGGATCTTTTTGGCCCAACAAGTATAATGAGCTTTGGAAGGAAATCATATTGCCTTGTGATTGTTGATGATTTTACAAGATTTACATGAGTTCTCTTTTTAAGAACTAAAGATGAAACTGCTGAAACTTTAAAATCTTTTATTCTTAAAATTGAAAATCAGAAGGATCACAAGGTAAAAATCATTAGAAGTGATCAAGGGACTGAGTTTAAGAATCAAGTTCTTGACTCCTTTTGTAACTCAAAAGGGATTGCCAGACAATACAGTGCTCCTAGAACCCCTCAACAAAATGGTGTTGCTGAGAGGAGGAACAGGACACTTATTAAGGCTGCAAGAACTATGTTAGCTGTTTCAAAGTGGCCTCTAACTTTCTGGGCAGAGGCAGTCAGCACTGCATGTTATGTGCAAAACAGGGTTCTTATTGTTAAGCCCCATGGAAAAACCCCTTATGAGCTATAAAACAAGAGGCCACTATTTATTGGCTTTCTTAGGTCCTTTGGCAGCAGGTGCACCATACTTAACACAAAAGACAATTTAGAAAAATTTGTTGAAAAGTCGAATGATGCTATCTTTGTTGGATTTCCTCAACCTATATTGCTTATAGAGTATATAACAATAGAATCAACAATTTGCGGAATCATCTAACGTTGTTGTCAATGAGCACACTCCTTGTGTTTAAAGAAATGGTCCTGATCATATCTTAAATTTAGAATTGTTTCCAAACTATTCTAAACCATCTTGTGAGAGTGTTTTAGCTGGAACAGGAACTCAAAGTGACCCTTATAAAGATCAACTATTTGAGTTACCCAGACCTATTCCTAGTTCTCCAAGAAGAATTAAAAATCAAACTCCTTCAACTGAAAGTCCTGAAAACATGAATATCTCAAGAAACAAGGGCGCATCAACAAGTTGTCAGCCAACTGAGCCTAATAACTCAATAGCTGACAACTCCAACATTCAACACCAAGTTAATAAAGACATTGATCTGGAGGAACAGGCAACTTTTGATACTACTTCATAGCAGAATACTGTTGAAGCTCTCAGAAGATAAACATTTTGCCTTTTTATTGTTTTTGTCATAGTATAAGGACTTATTTTGTAAATATATGTTCCTTTGTTTCTTGATGGTACAAATAGGATATTTTATGTATTGTGCAGGGAGAGATCTAAGAAATAGACAAAACACCTTAGAGTGAAACAGTCAGAACAGAACGAACTATAACCCTTACACTTTGTATTCTATGCTTTTGCTATCAATGAAATCTATGAATTTTTTGATGTAATTACATGTGTTTGATTACCTTGTGTTTGAATTGATCATTGCATTATGATATCATCATAGATCGATCCATTGTGAACCTGTCAAATGGTATCAGAGCTTTCAGTTCAGTGATCAGAGCCTATGGACATCGTTTAGCTCTTTGAATCACTTGAAATCTGTGTTGATTGCAATTTGATTGATTAATTGTTGTTTTCAGTTGTGTATCATCCATAGAAACATGATTTGAACCATAAATTGGTGTGTAATTCGTTCAGATCTGAGTAATTGATAAGATTTGTGTTCGAACTGTGTTCTTCATTTTCAGACTTCAATTCAATCAGAAAATAGATTTGTTGTTGTTGTTTGATCATTATGATGATTGCAGATTGTTAATTGATCT
The DNA here is from genome assembly GCA_025506505.1 of Flaveria sonorensis. Taxonomy (NCBI): domain Eukaryota; kingdom Viridiplantae; phylum Streptophyta; class Magnoliopsida; order Asterales; family Asteraceae; genus Flaveria; species Flaveria sonorensis. The sequence goes on from CM046428.1 coordinate 27,897,963, forward strand.
ACTTACAACCTAATTGAAAGTTGTTAGATCAATTGAACAAGTTTTAAAGAATTTTATAAGATCTGAGTTTGTTTAAGAGCATGAATTAGGCGCTTGAGTTGTGAAAAACTGAAGAAATTGACCATGTGTTCAGACGCCTGACAACTATTTAGGCATTTTAGAACTGTTAAGGTGTTTTCAGTTTAGACGTTTTACAACTATTGGAATGTATTGTGACTATTTTGGTTGCATTGAGACTTTGTTAAAACTAAGAAATTCTAGGCACTCTAGAACTGTTTGGGCTTTTTTAACCCAAGAGCTTGATAACTGTTTGAGCGTTTGATATCCATTTAGGCACTTCATCACTGTGTGTGCTTTTGAAAAGTATTCTGGTGCTTTATCAGTCAGGCGTTTTAGAATTTAACTAAGGCATTCCCTTAGGCGTTTCTAGTTCAAAGTTCAAGCGTTTCATAAGTTTCAGGCGTCTGGATATTCAGACTTATCAGCAAACTCTTAGAATTTTTTTCAAAAACTAAAATCCAAAAATATTTTCATTTCACAGTTTCTTTTTAAAATTTTAAAAACAACAAAAACAAGTCATTTTCATTAATTCAAAAATACAAAATGGTTGAGTCTGAAGATTCTGAGAACAGGGTTCCCAAGCTAAAAAATAGAGCTGATTTCAAGAACTGGTCTCTAAGGTTGAAGCATCATCTAAATTCTATTGACACTAACTTGTGGAAGTCAATAGAGAAAGGACCACAAATCCTAATTACATCTGATGGTCCTGACAGAGGATTTGTCTATACAAAAGACTCTCCAGAACCTTATCCAGAGGATGGTCTACAAGGTGATGACATAATAAAGGTTAAGAATGACATCAAAGCTTATTCATTGATGTGCAATGGGTTACCATTGGAAGTCTTGACTAGAATTGAAGGTTATCAAACTGGTTACACCATGTACAGAGCTTTGAAGATCATTTGTGAAGGTGGTAAAGAGATACAAGATCTCAAAAAGCAGAAACTCAAGAGGCAATTGGAGTTATTTGAGCATCTTTCTGGTTAAACAATCAATCAAATGATGAACAAATTTGTGCAATTAATTACTGAGATTTCAACTGTTGGTATTAAAAATGATCTCAAAGATCTAAATTACATACTTCTAAATGCTCTTCCTTCTTCATGGAAACAGACAGTCACTCTGTTGAAGCATACTGAAAAGTTTTCAATGGATCTGGATCTTTTGATTGCCAAAATTAAATCTGCTGAAATTGATGAGAGCTCCAGAAACAATGATAGAGTTGCATCAATGTCTCAGTATAAGTATGTTGCATCTCCAGCTAACACAATGGAGAATTCCATTCTGGCAAAAGATGATAATTCACCAGAAAACGAGGGTGATTTGTTCGTTGGAGCTGGTTTCTTTACAGATTCTTGTTACACAAGTACTCCTGTTTATACAACTCAACCTCAACCTCAGTCTCCTCCTAAAACTCAAACTCCTAAACCTCAAACTGAGACTTCATCTTCTAACTCAGTTAAAACTAGCAAAGTTAATGATGTTATTATATCCTTTTACAGGATGATGAGTCAAAATTTGCTTTTACTGCTTTTATTGTAAGTTTTCATGCTTATCAAGGTAGTCATCTAACTCAGTTAGATCTTGTTTTGCAGGATTTGTTCGAGATGGATCCTGATGATGTGGAAGAGATGGACTTGAATTGGCAGATGGTAGTGATTGCTTACAGAACACAGAAACACTTGTATGTTAATAGGAATTACAAGCCCAGTGTAAACAAATTTGACAAATCAAAATCAAGGTGTTTCAGCTGTAACAGTTATGGTCATTTCTCAAGGGAATATAAAGCTCCTAGAAATCTAGGTGGAAATGGTCAAGCAGGTTCTAGCAGTCAAAGATACCAACAACAGTCTTAGAAGACTTTTCAAAAGCCTTATCAAAGTCATCCCATGCCAAAACTTAAAGATGAATCAAAATCATCTAAGGAGCCAAAGAAAGCTCTTGTTGTTAGCATCAAAGATGGCTATGACTGGAGTGCTTATGCTGAACAATTCACAGCTGATCCTAAGGTCTTGTTGTAGAAATTTAAAATGATAATTGGTTTGAAGAAACTGATCCTAAGGCTGATAGTGATTCAAAAAATGATGATGAAGATTATGATTGGAGTGACAAATCTGACCCAAAAGAGGATTAAGAAGAAATTGCACTCATGGCTGATTCTGAACAACCAAAGGTTGAGCATCCATCATCTGACTCTTAGACTTTTTCTTCAAGTTATCCTGAAATTCCTGTTGAAGTCAGAGAGAAAATGTACACGAAAGCATGTTTTGATCAAGTTGAGCATTACAAACCATATTCATTTAAAATCTATGATAAACTTAAATAAGAAGTAATGCATAACAAACTGAAAAATGATCACCAAATCTCTGATGAAAAGATCCTATCTCTACAAACCTCATGGAACAAAACTCTAAAAGAACTTAAACTTGTTAAAAAACAACTTGAGGAGATGACAAAAAATTTAGAAGAGGAAAAAATAGCTCATGCTGCAACTCCGGTGGATCTAGCTAAAGTTAAAAATTCTAAAACAATTGTAGAACAGATGGTAAGTGAGATGAAAGGAAAAAACAAAACAGGTCTAGGTTTTACACATGAACCAATGCCTAAATCTATCACAAACACTTTGCCAGAAAACTTTAACACACATGATCACTCACCTGAAAACAAAGCTAAGCTAAAAGCCTTTCAAAACAAGAAAAACAATTCTGAAAATGATGAAGAGAAAACACATGTTGAGATATTCCAGGAACAAGATTTTGAAATGATTAAAAATGGTCATCCATTGAAAGAGAAATCTTACGAACCACGACCAAAGAATAAGAAAATGTTCATTCCCAAAGAGTATGTTGTTGAAGAAGTCATTGTTAAGAATGACAAACAAAACCCAAAGAATAAAGAGAAAGCAAAACTAGATGAAGTAACATCTAAAGATTCATTTTCTTACGGATTAAACAATCCAAACTTCATCAAACGGCAGAAAGAACAAAAAGATAAAGAAAATCAAAAGAGTCTTCAACTGAAGATGTTCAATCCTAAAGCATACAAAGATCATCAAGATCAAGAAATCAGAGAAGGAGAAGGAAAAATGCTAAAGCTAACTCCTCTTAGAACAAAAACCAAACCAATCAAAATCAAAGAACAAATCAAGCTAATCAGTTTAAACCTATGAAATTTGTGTCTCCAGGTACTTTTGATATGAACACAATTCCAGAAATCAAATCAAATTCAAAGAACAAATCTAACTCTGATCTGAAACAGGTTCAAGTCCAAAGTCTTCTGCTGTTAACAAAAGATTTGTATCTAAAGAATCTAGGAATGGTGTTAATGAACAAAAGTCAAAACCCAAATATCAAAAGAACATATTCTCAAATCAAAAACAACAGATTAACTTTGCAACTCCTAAATCAAAACAGGGATCAAATCTGGCTTCCACATCTAATGTTAATCAATAGTTTTTTAAATTTCAACAAAGGTACTGTTAAATATATGATATACGCAATCATAAGATTGATGAATGTTTCTTTAACAGGTACTGTCACATTGGTGATATGAAAAACCATTCAATAGCTGATTGTTATTTCAATAAGTATTTTACCATTTGTGATGAAAGAAATCACAACATTGAGAATTTCTACTTCAGAAGGAACTCGCCAAGAAATGGATATGTCAATCCATAATTTCAAAGAAATCAAAGTGTTAGTTTTCAAAGATTGACAAAACAACCTTCCTTAGGCTTCAGATCTTTTCGAAGGATTGATTCTGATTATGATGATTCTTATGCTGTGAAAACAAAGAATTATAATCAAGGAAATTTCGTTCCATGATCTGTGAGAATGAAAAGTGCAAAATTTGGTAATCACAATTTTTCTAAAAATGTTCCTACTGATGGTTTGAATTACCTTGATGATGATCTTGAAAAACGCTATCATGCTTTGTGGATTAAACAAATCAAAGATAATCAAAAATTTGTCAGAAACGGAATTGGTAAAATTAAACAGCAAAAGAAGCCTGATTTATATACTCTTCATTTTAAACAGTTTACCATCGTTGATAAATTTGGCAAGCCCAAGACCATATCGGCTTGGGATGATAACTCAACTTAAATCTCTTTCTATATGCAGGTAAGCCCAAGAAGACCTCTTAACACGTGGTATGTTGATAATGGGTGTAGCCGGCATATGATAGGCAACCATGCCTTGCTTCAAGATTTTAAGTTAAAAGATGGAACTCATGTTTCATTCGGAGATGATGCAGGTGGCAAAATAACAGGCGAAGGAACAGTGTCCAATGGGATTATTAGCTTTGATAAAGTCAATTATTGTTCACAGTTGAACCTTAATCTTTTAAGTGTTTCCCAAATTTGTGACAAATCTTACTCTGTTCTATTTTATGATTATTTTTGTTATATTTTGATGCAAAGTTTTTAGATAAGCAAATAATGGGTAGTTGTTAAAGCTGTTTGAGATCAAGATGTATACAAGTTAGATATGTCTCAAGTAGATCCATCTACAGAAACAACATGCCTAATCGCTCAAGCATCAAATGTCGCAAACCAGTTATGGCATAGATGTCTCGGGCATTCCAATTTAAAAAACATGAACAAGCTTGTAGCAGGAAATCATGTAGTAGGACTTCCAAGAAAGAAGTTTGCTACAACAGATCACTGTTCAGCATGTTTAAAAGGATGGCAACACAGAGCATCTTATAAGTCCAAGCTGATAAACTCAAATTCCAAGCCTCTACAGATGTTGCACATGGACTTATTCGAACTAACAAATGTGCAGAGTATTGGAAAGAAATCTCATTGTTTAGTTATCATTGATGACTTTATAAGATTTTCATGGGTTTTCTTTTTGCCTGCTAAATCTAAAACAACTGAATTGTTAAAAGAACTCATTATTAAAGTAGAAAATCAATTAGAACAAAAGGTGAAAATTATCAGAAGTGATAATGGAACGGAATTTAAAAATGCTAATATTGACATGTTTTGTGCAGAAAAAGGAATTGCTCATCAGTTCAGTGCTCCTAGAACTCCACAACAAAATGGAGTTGCTGAAAGGAAAAACAAAACTTTGATTGAGGCTGCATGTTCCATGTTAGCAGATGCAAAGATTCCAATTAATTTCTGGGATGAAGCCATATCCACTACATGTTTTGTGCAGAATCGTACATTACTTGTGAAAAATAAACAGAAAACCCCTTATGAGTTGATGTTTGGCAGGAAACCTAATATAGATTTTCTTAAATCTTTCGGTTGTCCAGTTTTGATTTTAAACTCAAGTGACCAGCTTGGAAAATTTTATGCAAAATCAGATGGCGGGATTTTTCGTTGGATATTCGTCGGTTTCAAAAGCCTTTAGAGTTTATCACTCTAGGACGAATGTTATCCTTGAAACATTCAATGTTAAATTTCATGAAAACTCTTTTTCAACAGTTGCAAACAGTCCAGCTTGGTCATTTGATTTAGATTCTTTGTCAAACTCTTTCAATTCTAACTTTTTTGAATCTCTAAGTGAGATGAAGAAACAAGGAGGAGATCTAGGATCTTTTAGTGATGATTTTGATTTTGATGATATGGATAATTCTAGCACAGATTATCCATTCTTCTCTTTTGTTAAAGATCCAGTATTTCGTTTTGAATCTGATGATCAACCTAGCTCTCAACAAGCACAAGAGCATTCCGTGTCTGAAAATACCAATGTTTGACAACCTACTCCTAATTACTTTATGAAAATACCAAAGGTCCTGAAATTGTACAACGTGAGTCTGGAATGTCATCAATTTCTGATGATATTGTTGTTACTGATAATCTTGATTACTTTATCAACTCACAAACTCAAGTTCCTAATTTCAATCCACATACTTTGAACTTATTGCATCAGCTTTCCGACTAGAACCAATCTAATGTGGATGTTCATGTTCAAGGGAATAAGATTCCAACATCTCGTATTCATAAGAACCATCCTACATCTTAGATTATCGGTCCATTAAATGAAAGAATGATGAGAAGTCATTTAGAACAAGCAAACCTCTGCTTATACACTTGTTTTCTATCTCAAATAGTTCCTAAAAACATCATTGAAGCGTTAAAGGACAATATTTGGATTGAGGGAATGCAAGAAGAGTTATTGCAATTCCGCAAACAGGAAGTATGGAAGCTTGTGGATTTACTTGAAGGAGAAAATGCCATAGGCACAAAGTGGTTGTTCAGAAACAAGTCTGACGATCGAGGAATTGTTGTTCGTAACAAAGCGAGACTCGTTGCACAAGGTTACACCCAAGAGGAAGGAATAAATTATGATGAAGTATTTGCTCCAGTTGCAAGACTTGAATCAATTTGTGTCTTCCTAGCTTATGCATCATACATGCAATTCAAGGTGTATCAGATGGACGCTAAAGGTGTTTTCTTGTATGGACCAATCACTGATGATGTGTATGTCAAGCAACCTCCAGGTTTTGAAGATTCAGAATATCTTCATCATGTGTACAAGCTTAGTAAAGCATTGTACGGTCAACATCAAGCTCCTAGATTTTGGTATGAAACGTTATCATAACATTTGATCCAACATGGATACACACGAGGGAAAATTGATCTAACTTTGTTTATAAAGAAGGATTTAAATGATCTCTTATGTGTTCAAGTGTATGTTGATGATATCATATTCAGTTCTACAAGTCCAAAATTGTGTAATGAATTTGAAGAAATCATGAAGTCTCGTTTCCAAATGAGTTCTATGGGAGAAATTAACTTTTTCCTTGGACTTTAAGTGAAACAGTCTGCAGATGGAACCTTTATCAATCAAGAGAAATTCGTTGAAAAACTTTTGAAGAAATTTAAACTGCAAGATTGTCAATCCATCAGAACTCCAGCTGACATAAATACCAAGATTGAACCTGATTCGAAAGGAAAATTAGTTGACCAAACTCTATACAGATCTATGATTGGATCTTTGATGTATCTTACTACATCTAGACTTGATATAATGTATGTTGTTTCTGTCTGTGCCAGGTACCAATATGACCCAAAGGAATCTCATCTAATCGCTGTTAAATGAATATTCAGGTATCTCAATGGAAAATCGGATTTAGGGTTATGGTATCCTTATGAAGGAAACTTCGAGTTACATGGATATACAGATAGTGTTGCTATGTTTATTATAGCTAATCCTATCCAGCACTCAAAAAAAAAAACATTTCGAAGTTCGATATCATTTTCTCAGAGATAACTCTAAAAAAGGTTTAATCATTTTGATTCAAATCGCAACTGAAAAACAGTTGGCTGACCTATTTACAAAAGACTTTTTACCAGGTCGGTTTGAGTATTTGGATGAGCCAATTGGACTTGTTAACCATATTTAAAACTGGTTTTAAGTAATTGAGTTGTCTGAATCATAAAAATAATAAGAACCCTCACTTAGCTGAATAAAAAGATTTATAGAGAAAACTGTCAAAGTTAATTGCCTGATTGTATATATTGTTTGTGCATGTTCAATAGAAAATGAAAAATCAAATACAAAAATAGAAAATTACCCAATCAAAAGAGAAAAGTACAAAACAAAAATAAAAAATAGCATTTATTTGTCAATTAAGTATCTAGAACTGAATCTGTCTTTGCAATTTGTGAGAAATTATAAATACATTAGTTCTGATCAGTTGCATACTTTGCTCGATTCTAAAGTCTGACATGATCAGATATGATATGCAGGTAAACTCATGCAATTATACTGAAAAAGTAAATTCTAGTGATTAAACTAAATCAATCATGCATTCGTGTTTGTTCATCTTAGTACCAATGAGTAGTGTTGAATTCTCAAATTGATTGCTTGTTAAGTCACAATCTCACACCTGGTGGTGATATGATTAACCATTGAGCTCTAATTATTTAAAGCATCTATTCACTTCTTTGTTATGAGTAATCATAGACTTGAAGTGATGAGATATCCTTTGTTGTAAATCATTACAGACCTGGATATTCTCATCTGATGCAAAAAGATGCCAATGTTTATAACTTAACATGAGATCTGGTTATAAATATATGTCAGGTTAATAAGTTGAGAAAAGTGATTTCTTGCATATATTTATGAGAGTTGAGCTCTATAAGTCTAAGTGTGACTTACATAATGTCATATCTAATCATACCATAATCAATCCAAGAATTGAAAAAGTAAGTGTGCTGATTATCTTGCCAAAAACACTCATTTTCTGTCGTTAGATCTCGTGTCTCCTTTGCTGTGGGAACGCTGACCTGGAACACACTTGATCAGGATTTAATCACTGTCTATGACTATCCACCATTTTATTTTATTTTAATGTCCTGATCTGAATTCATATGATCTCACTGCAGGCATATGATTCAATTTGTATATAGTAGATTTTTCCTCTGCTTTAATTTTGATTTTTGCATGATTTTCTGTGTCCAGACATGTTGATAATGATTAGTTTGCTCTATTTGCAAAATAAAAGAAACTTCTAAGTTTATGAACTTAATAGTTTAGGGGGATTAAAAATGTAAAAGAGAAAATCAATAAATCAATGAGATGTGTTAAAATATGAAAAAGATATAAAAAATAAAGTGCTTTGGATGGAAAAAGATAAAGCTGAAATTCAAGCATGTGTGTGTTTGATATAATGTAAAAATGAATCTTAAAAGAATTCAAAATCTGTGGAAAAGCTTCTTGCAAACAAAACAAGACTATTTGTGTTGTAAAAATTTTTAAAATAAAGACTAAAATGATGGGAAATTGTTTAAAAAAAATTGATTCAAAGTTGATTTTGAAAATGTGCTTGGTTGGTGTTTAATTTGAAAATTCATGTTTACAAATAAAAATTTTGAATTTCACATGATGTGTGATTGAGGGTAATTAATGTTCATTTTGAGTGATAGTCAAAAATTTGACTAAGTGTTGAGATAATGTTCATAAACAGTACTAATACGCATAAATAGTGTTCAGATGGATGTTGTGAAAATTTCAAAAGTTAAGACTCATGGAAGGTTTTCATGTGCCTAAATAGTACTCAAAAGTCCAAATCAGGAGTATGATGAATTTTAGATATTTGTACAAGTGTTGGGCGTTTTACTCTAGTCCATGCGCTTAAACATTTGTCATGTTACTAAAAATGTTTAAGTGTTGGGCGTATCAACATATGCTCATGCACCTGAACAGTCTGACTTTCCAATGTGGTTAGACGTTTGAAGGTGATGATTACTCTAAGTGTTAGGCATTTCATCAAGTCTCATGCGCCTGAACAGTGTCCAAGCGCCTAAATAGTGCTCAAGCTTCTGAACAGTGCTCATGCGTCTCATCCATATGTGTCTTCACAGTGCTCATGCGTCTAAAGACTTGCTGTGAAAATTAGTCTCATGTGCCTTAACAGTGCTCATGCGCCTAAGAATTTTTACACATATATATACAACACTGGCAGTTTTCATTCACTTATTTCACTCAAACTCTCTGATTATCTCACCCGATACACTCATTCTCCCGATATCTTCATACTATTGTTTGTTGATTGATTCCTGATAATCCTTGTGATTTATAGGTATAATCATTGAATCTAAACATCATGTTGAGCTTAAATCATCTGATTTCATTACCTATTTCAACTTTTGATTGGGCATTTGATCTCTATTTAGACGTTCGAACCCTAGTTGTTCAGAGATTTGAAATTTGTGATTAAAATGTGTTTTAACATCTGAAATTGAACATTAAATGATTGTTATAACATGATATCGAACAGATTGTTAGAATCAAATCTCAATTTCATAAAATTGTGTTCTTGATGATTAGGTGTTCATCTATAGTGTTGAGTTAATCATCATTATTCATTCATTAAACTGATATTGAGAAGATTTTAATGATTCTAGTGTACTTTAAATCATTTGAACCTTAACCTAAATGTGCTCTACTCTTGATAGAGTATGTTTAACACTTAGAAAATTTAAGTGTAAAAGTTAGGTTTAAAAATTGTCCAATGGAGGTTCGATGAAGCCACATACAGCTTTGCTGTGGAAAGAGAGAATGGTCAAGTGAACAGACTTGATACATCTGCTCTGCTACACTCAAGCAGGTTTGACATTGTTGAGTTAGCAGAGAAGCCATTCTCCAATCCCTCCAACTCTCAGATAGCTACTCACATTAAGAATCATCTGAGCAATCCACGTGTTGAGGCGCTTACAAAGAAATCCATGACCGAAGAAGAGTTGAAAAAAAGACCAAAGGAAGAAGAAGAATGTGCAACCAGAAAAGGAAGAACATTCCTACAGATGGTTGAAGGTCCAACTTCGGATCCTATAGTTAGATGGGAATATGACTACAATTCCCATCAACTAACTCTCTTCAAAGGGACCCAGCAAAGAGTACACATCATCCCGAGCAACCGATTGGATTTATTATCTACGGATGATTTGTACAAGGTACTCACCACTGCATTAGCGAAGAACAAAGAGACAGAAAAATATCTACTCTCCCTGGTGTTAAAGACATTGAGGACTAGAAGGAAGTGATGTTTTGGTAGCATCAGCCTAGTGGGAGTTTATTGGATCATATGTGGCTCGTGCAATCAAAACAACACTTAGAAGATTTTGATGTACAATTGAAGTGGTTTTCCGAAAACAAAGTTGCTCTTCTAAAGACAAGTCAAATGATCTTTCGATGCTCAAGGTTGAAGAACTTTCGAAGTGAGAACTCAGTCTTCTGAGACTAAGTAGTTCTCCTTCAAAAGTATACAACTTAGAAGATTCGAAAGACAAAGTCTTCCAAAGAATAAAGTCCTGAAGACTTGAAGAAGACTTGGAAGAAGTTGATTCTTTAAAAGTATAAATGGCCTCGGGCGAACTTATTCTTCTGAAGCCATTTAGCTTTTGAAGAACCAACTATGAACCAGTGGACACAAGTATGGTCTGTCTGATATCCACTGCAGCATCTGATACACTGCATGGCGCTTTCCCACGCCCATGTAGCTAACCATACTTTAATGCATTGTTCACCCATTATCAGTTAGTACAGTTACCATTTTTAGTTAGTGACAAAAGGTAAGTCATGGACCTATCATGACTACCTAATCTAGGATAGTATTTCATCTTAGATACTTTACTTCTAGCAATGTAGTATTTATTGTAAACAGGCTGTAGATAGTAGTATATATAGTTTCTCATTGTAACTTTATAATCATGCTTATAAGAGTCTTGTAATACTGAGTTGAGAAGTAATATATACAAGTATCTTGAAAACTATTCTTTTGTTCATATTGTTTTCATTAACTTATTATATTACTTATGAACTTAGCTAGAGATTCTTCTTCATCAAAACTGAGTGACATTAAGTGAGCTTGTAAGATAAACCTGTATTGTGAAACCAAAACCGATCCTGTAGAAGCACTCAAAGACAATACTTGGATAGAAGCCATGCAAGAGAAACTGGTTGATCTGCGAAAAGGTCAATATGCTATTGGAACCAGATGGCTGTTTAGAAACAAAGCAGATGACAAAGGAATTGTCATCAGAAACAAATCAAGGCTCATTACCTAGGGTTACACTCAAGAGGAAGGCATAGATTATGATGATGTCTTTGCTTTGGCAGCTAGATTAGAAGCCAACAAAATGTTCCTTGCTTATGCCTCGTCAAAGAAATTCACTGTCTTCCAAATGGATGTGAAATGTGCATTCCTATATGGAAAGATAGATGAAGAGGTATATGTTTCTCAACCACCAGTGGTATGAAACTTTATCAAAGTGTCTACTATAGAATGGTTATACCAGAGGGAAGATTGACCAAACAGTGTTCTTAAGGGGAAAAGGACGAGACTTTCTTGTTGTACAAGTCTATGTGGATGACTTCATATTTGGCTCCACCAACATACGGCTTTATTGAGAGTTTGAGGCTCTTATGGAATCAAAATTCTAAATGAGCTCAATGGGAGAACTTACCTTCTTCTTTGGACTTCAAGTTCAACAATCAGCTAAAGAAATTTTTATTAATCAAAGAAAATATGCGAATCAGATCTTAAAGAAATACAACATGACTGAGTGCACATCAAGAAAAACACCATTTGTAACTTGAAATAAGTTTGGCCTAGATCTAGAGGGAACATCAGTTGATTAGAAGCTTTATAGATCTATGATAGGCTCCTTGATATACCTTAATGCAAGCAGACCAAACATCATGTATGCAGTTTGCATGCGTGCAAGATACCAAACAGAGCCAAAAGAATCACATATCAATGTTGTAAAGAGGATTTTTAGATACTTGAAACACAAACCATCACTTAGCCTGTTGTATCCTAAATATGGAGATTTCTCTTTATTTGCATACACAAATAGTGAATATGGTGGATGCAACAACAACAGAAAATCCACGATAGAAGGATGTAAATTTCATGGATCAAGCTTGATCTCCTGGTAGTGCAAGAAACAAACAAATGTGTCTATGTCAAAAACTAAGGCAAAATATATAGTTGCTTCTGCATGCTGTTCTCAAGTGCTTTGGATTCAAAACCAAATGCTTGACTATGGCTTTAATTTTCTTAAAACACCTATACACATAGACAATTCTGCTGCCATGTTCATAACTGATAATCATGTTCAACATTCCAAAACAAAACATATAGATATCAGATATCACTTTCTAAGAGATTGCTCAGAAAAGGGTTTGATAAAGTTGATCAAAGTACATACTGACAATCAATTGGCTGACCTTTTTACAAAACCATTTGATTCAATAAGATTTGAATTTCTGGTTCCGTCTCATGGCATGATCAACTATGAACCAAACAAGTAATGTTTTTTAAAATATTAAATTAATACAAGCTTGATTTTGTTAAAGTCCAACTTTAAAAAAAATATAAACATTCATCTTTTCAAAATTAAGATATCAAACAAAATTCACGTTTTCATAATGACAGACAATTTTGAATCACAAATGACTATTCATGAGAAATTATAGTACTAGATTAATTTTTTATTTGAGTCATTTTCCACCAACAAGGACTGACAATACTTTGTTTGATGTGTGGATAGGCTTAGAATGGGACACCGAACATAACATACAAAAGTGAAGAACTAAATTCTCATGATTGTGTGCTAAGTAATATCCATCTTGGTTTATGATAAGTATTGGTCTATCCAATATAAATTCCTTGTAAAGTAACTGATATACACCAAGTGAAATAGTATATAAATTGCTAAACCATAAAAGTGTCTCCATTGTTATGATTATCATATACCTAGAATACACTAAGGCATTCTTTGTTATCCTAAGCATAGACCTGAATGTGCAAGATCATGATCCAAAAAGATTCCCAATGAGGAACACATATATCTTTGATGAATCATTAATAAAGTCATATAAACTACATTCCTTGTGAACGAATCAAAATAATCCCAAAGAGGGTCACCTTCCAAAGTGAAGTATAAAAGAATCCTACTATGAATCAAACAATAAGGATCAAATTGAGGATTTATACTCCTAACTAGCTAGGTCTTAAGTATTGAGAGTGTTTTCCGGCATATCTTGAAGAGGGTTGATCTTAATATACAATCAAGTGTGGGGTATATACAAATCATCTAAATATACCCAAAACATGATAATCACTCATTGTTTCAATCAATCATTAATACCATGCATGAGTTTAAGTGGATCAACATATCTGTAATCAACATTGTCTAGTCTATGTCTATTCTTAAAATCATCAAATCAACTCAATGAAGCTTTAAGACTAGTATGATCTCATGTCATGTGAAAATGATTCATGTCCAAGCATGCAAGTCATACATTTCATTGTTAGATAAGGTGTTATCTTTCTAAAATTCTATCATGCAAACCAACAAATTGGACTTTGATAATTTCCATACACCAATTTCAATTTTTTGTCATTTTATAAAGGTTTTTTATAAATATGCAAAAATTTATGGGGAGAAAAATGAACATGGAAATATCAAAGGCAGCAGAATATGTGCTTAATCATACATTTTAAAATTTGAAATATTAAAATTTTGAGGATTTTAAAATTTTAAGTTTTAAAAATAAAGTCAAGTCAAGTCATCACTCAAAAATAGTAGTTTGACATATATACATGTAGAATATTACTTGTAAGTGATATCTTATCATCCATATATTAATCATGTTAAAATTATAGAATTTTAACAAACATTCAAATTTTGAAACATTTCACAACAATTTAAAAAAAAAATTAGAAAAACCAAGTGTACATAGTGTATGGATTAAGTTATCTATCTGATGAGCAAAATTTCCAAAATAAACAAAAAGTTTTCAAAATTTTGTCAACTGTAGACACAGCGGACATACAAACATACATCCGCTATAGATACAATTAACCAATAAACATGAAAAATACACCAAGTGTATATAGCGGACAAAGAACAATACATCCGCTATGCATCAATCATCATTCAAGTGTTCAGAGCGCATGATGTCAGTAAAGCATCTGCTGTGAATGTAGTGGCATTCCACAATGCATGACTAACTTTAATCATCCGTTGTAGAAACAATGTAAGTATACACAACATATGTACACAGGTAAGCATACCCTGTACTCAATCATACAAGGGTTCACAACGCAAGACAATAAGTCATCCAGTGTGAATATTCCTTGAAAAATTTCAAAGTATACATAGCGTATGACCAATCAGGCATCTGCTGTGAACATCCAAAATAATTGTTGGTCCATACGATCGATAATCAGTGCAAGTGATTTAGAAAACTCAAATAAACCCACTGAATAACAACAATCTATCAATCTAAGCAATGACAAGTTTCATATATTTGTCTTTAATCTCCAAACAATAACAATCTAGATGATATAATACTCAGCCATCACACACTTACAATAATAAAGATTTTGTATTAGGATTTGCAAAAAAATGTTCCTTACAATGAGAGAAACATAGAATATATATACAGACTCCAGTTTCACTGACCAGCGAAACTATCTTGACCCATAACCTAATTTCACCCAGCGACGAAACACAGTTTCATCGGGTAACACAAACAAGCTTACTACAAGCGAAACTCAGTTTCGTTCATTGTTTCGCTAAGACAGAAACTACCAAATTACATATGAAATAAACTAACATTTGTCATATTACAATAATAACCAAAACATAAATGATATTGGTGAGTCCAACCTATTCTTGATCATCAATACTCGCCCTAGGTTAGACGTCACCCTTTGGATGTTCTATTTGAGCTCCTGTTGATTCTTCAATTTGCTGAACATCTTCTATAGCTTGGCCAGTTGTTTCTTAATCAACTCCAGCTATACTAACTTCCTCTGCCCCTGCACTAGCTTTTTCTAATTTCCTTGTCGGATCCTGCAGGTCCATTCTATGCTTGTTAGCTTGAAATACTTTATCTGCAAGCTCCCTGACCTCAGTCCTTACCCCACGAGCCCTGTTTGCAACCCTCATAAAAAGGCTAGCTTTAGTTCTGGTTCTCGCTCCAGCTCTTGCTTAATGTGGTTCTCACATAGAACCACAAGATCTTCATCACAAAATGAGAACACCTCTATTGGGTCAAACAATATGATTTCCTTAGCATCCTTAACTCTTACCACAACTTCCCTAGACTTGTTATCATAGAACCACTTTTCAAATTTTTGCAACCTTGGAGGTTGAGGATCTTGTAGTCTAACTCTGTCCTAGGTCTTGGTAGGCTTTAATTTCAGTACGACCTTCCCGTTCCAAGACACCGAATATTTATCCTGCTTTAACATCATTCTAATAGGTTTTATGTACCCGAATGAGTCAAAGTTCTTTGTAGTTCAATCTCCAATACCTTTGCCTGAAGTCTTTCATCTGCATTAATAAGTGGGAGCTCTACAAGCCTCCCCAGATCCCATCTAAGCAGTGTTTTAAAATTCTTTTGGTGGTTGAAATAAGTTATACCACCACCCCTCCTCTTGATCATAAACAGTCTTTGATAAAGCTTGTACTTCCAGCTTATAATCTTACGTTCCAACTATTTGATAGTCGGTTCGCCATGATTTTTGAATAAAGTTGTCTCTTTAGGCACCTCTTCATCAACCTTGAACTAGTCAGACTTGTCTAAATCTACAAAATCTCCCCCAGTCGAGCTTTTGTAGTACAAGTAAGTAAGCTCCTTATCCTTTGTTTCATATAACTCTTGCTCATTATCTGAATCAAATTCTTCATCATCCATAGCTTAAGGTTCATCCTCCTTATCTATCAGCCTGAACTTAGTTGTTTTCTTTCCCACATTCTCATCTCTCACAAACTCAGCACCGGTGAAATCTTTCATGTACAAACCTTGGTCATCATAACCACCCACATCTACAAACCCTGCTTCAAATATTTCTTTTGTTTCAGCACCTGCACCACTACTACGAGCACCAACACCCATCCCACTCATGCCCTCTTCTACCCATGTCGAACCACCAACTTGCAGAAAAGAATACTTGGATGTATTAGTAAGATCATCCAACTCTGCTAGGGTTAACTGGTTGTGCAGGCTTGCATTTGCCTTCAGCTCACTTCTCTAATTAGCCTCTTGATTAGATGTTGTTGATCCAGCATCAATCTCTTCGTACTTTCCATCTCTTTATCCTTCTCTTTCTCTCTTAACTCTTGATTCAACAGTTTTGTCTTAATCATCCCCAACTAGTTAGCCAACGATGTATTTAGGTTTTGAATAACATCCTAGTCTAACTCTGATCTTGGATCCCTCCTTTGAGAAGTTTCAGAGAATACTTGCTGCTTGTGTTTGGATCTCCTCTCAGTAACAACAACCGACTCTCCCTGGTCTACCTTTTTCTTGGTCCTTTTCTCTCTGTAAACCCTCATTTCTTCATTAACCTCATCTATCTCATCCTATAGATTATAATATTTATCCTTGGTATATCTCTTCCTTTTCTTTATTGCCTTAGCTTGCTTTCCCTGATTCTCTGCAGCCCTTTGTTTTCATTTTCTATCAGCTTCTTCATATAAGTCCACCTTTCAGCTGGGTACATATTCTCCTAGAGATATGTTATTTTTCAAGTGAAATCATGTCTCACATGTAAGGCCCCGCTCCCGGGAAACCCCATAGTTGGTCATTCATAGCACATTCCATATCAAAACACATTCAAATTCATCAAAACAAGAAAACTTTACAGCGGAATAATTTAATAAAAACCATGGCATTCATTAACCATTAATTTTGCCATGAAATACATTGTTGATTAAAATCACAAAAGAGTACGTACTACAAAACAACAACAGTATTCTTGTGTGAGATGGATGCCAGTCTTTGCTTGCCAATTAGCTTCAACTCTATGCCACCCTCAGCAACCACATTACCTGCCAACTGAAAAAATGCATATAAAAAGTCAGCGTTGCTGAGTGAGTTCTGGTTTAATAATATAGAAAATATACTTTTGTAAACTTCACTTGGTGATCATTCATCATCATACATAATCAATCATTGAGAGATTCTTTACCTTTCTTTCTTTCATTATCTTTCTTTCTTTCATTATCTTTCACTTTCATTAACTAGGATTGCATAAAGCAAGAGCCTACATTGTTGGTTGACAACAGATGTTGAACCCCTACCAACAAACGTTTATCATGGTAGCTAACCCATGGCAGTTGATCCACACTGGTAGGCACTAAGCCTGCTCATGAACTTGGATTCCATTTATCTATTGGTCAATCCTAAGAATTAGACCCCAGATGTGCCTTACTTGGGCTGAACAGCCACACATCAGTTGAGCAAACATCAACCAGGGTCGCGAACCAAATTTGGAAAAACTTGCAAGGCTTTTCACCTTTTATCAGGGCCAGGGGGTAATATTCATTAAGTTCCACTGTCCTTCTTTTATTCCTTTATGTCCACTTGGTTATGAATAATACTTTTAAGATATCCATTACCTTATAATCACTTATCATGAAATATAATAATTAACATTGATAACAGCAGCATATAAGAAAGGATCAAACATTAGAAACATGGAACAAGCATAATCTTTCCTTATACATAAGTTCTTAACAATTAAATTCTATTTCCAAAATTTTAGAATAATTCTAAGTACCCAAAGAAATGCGGATGAGTAAGAACAAATGCGGATGAACAAAAGTAAATGAGGATGAACTGTAGCAAATGCGGATGAACAAATGCTGATGAAGTCTTTAGAAAATATTCTAAGTGTCCAAAGAAATGCTGGTAGAACAAATGCTGGTAGAACAAATGCTGATGAACATAAAGTAAATGTGGGTGAACCGTAGCAAATGCGGATGAATAAATGCGGATGAAAGTCTTCAGAAAATATTCCAAGTGTCCAAAGAAATGCTGGTATAACAAATGCGGATGAACATAAACAAATACGGATGAACTGTAGCAAATGCGGATGAACAAAAGACTTAACCGCTGAATGCGGATGCACTGTAGCAAATGCGGATGAACAAAACTTAATGCGGATGAACACTGTAGCAAATGCGGATGAACAAAAGACTTAAACTGCTGAATGTGAATGAACACTGTAGCAAGTGGGGATGAACATTCATCAAACACGGTTAAACTCCAACAAATGCGGATGAACAAGGACAAATACGGATGAACAAATTAACCTGCAATGGAACTTATGCTATTTCCAGTTCCCAATCATCATTCTAACATATCCTTAGCACAGATCTAGCATGCTAAGCACTTAAAACAGAGCTTACAACTATGCAACATCAAATAAGGCATTTAAAACACACATCACATACACATCAGATGCAAAAACACAAAAAACTCATGCCTCGGTTGTAAAAATTCAATTAATATGCATTTCAGCTCCAAACGAGTTTAAAACCATAAAATAGGGGAATCTAGAACTCACCTCTAACAGCTTTTGAGTGAAAACTCCTCAAACCCGAGAGAAACCTGAAGTTCTAGCACTTAAACACACAAAAACAAGCTACCAAACACAAGAAACAGGTAAGAATCGGTCTAGCAGCATAAACACAGCTGAAAACCGAGCAGAAAACTCAAGAAAACCTCACCTACAAGCAGATCTTCCACCTCTCTCTCTCTAGAAACTGATTGCAACTTCTTCTTTCTTTCTTCTGTATCCGAGAGCAAGTTCTGTAATAGAAGAGGTATGGCCTGCCATGCTTCTTTTAAATCCTATAGTGGGTAAGTTTGCCACTTGCATAACTTTAACCCCTTGACTTGGGATATTTCACCTTTATTTCTTTTTACTCTTCTTTCCTTTTTCCTCATAGTAAATTTCCGGGTGTTATAAGTCCACATACATCTGGATCCTTTCTTGTGCCTCCACTGTATTCGCACCAGTGGAACCACTTTATTCCGCAGCCTTTTCTCTTTTCTATCGATGATGGCCACTGGCTACTCCATATAATTGAGCCGTTCCTCCACCTTGATGTCCTCGAGTGGCACAATCATATCCTTGTTGGCTAAGCACTTTCTCAATTGTGATACATGGAATGTCGGATGGATTCCACTTAACTCATCGGGTAGATCAAACTTGTAAGCCACCTCTCCAACTCGAGCAATGATTTGGACAGTCCCTATATACTTTAGGCTTAGCTTTCCTTGCTTCCTGAACCGGATGATCCCTTCCTAAGGCGAAACCTTCCACATAACTCTATCGCCAGCTTGAATTCGATCAATCTCTGTCTCTTGCTGACATATGATTTATGTCTATCCTTTGCTGCTTCCATAAAGGCCTTGATCTTCTCTAACCTTCCGGTCGTAGCCTCGATCACGTCAATGCTCTCCAACTCCTTCTGCCGGAAGTCACCCCAACATACGGGCATTCTACACTTCCTACCGTATAGCATCTCGTAAGGAGGTATACCAATGCTGGCAGGATATCCATTGTAATATGAGAACTTGGCTTATGGTAAGTGTTCGTTCCAACTTCCTCTGAAATCAATGACCTAGGCTTGTAGCATAACCTTCAGCGTCTGAATCATCTTCGACTGACCATCTGTCTGAGGATGGTAAGCCGTACTGATATGTAGCTTCGTCCCCCTCGCATTCATGGAATCTCTTCAAAAACATAGATGTAAACTGGGTGTCATGGTTAGACACTATAGACACCGGTACACCATAACGAGTCATAATCTCTTTGATGAATAGATCCGCCAACCTCTCAGATGCATACGTCTCGTGGATCGGTAGAAAGTGAGCACTCTTTGTCAGGCGGTCAACTATCATCCATATAACATTCTCATCTTTACAGGCCGACTTAGTCAATGGTGAAGCTACCTTGGAGAAGTCTTGGATGAATCTTCTGTAGTAGCCCGCTAAACCCAAGAATCCACGAATCTCAGATGGCATCTCTGGAGACTTCCATTGCATCACCGTCTCAACCTTCGCCGGGTCCTCCATGATCCCTTCATGATTAACCACATGACCCAGAACTAAACTTCACATAACCAGAACGTACACTTAGAGAACATGGCGTACAGCTTCTCCCTTCTAAGGGTCTCCAGCACCTCCCGAATATGTCCGGTTTGCTCTTCTTCGCTCTTCAATAAATCAGGACGTCATTGATAAACACAATCACTAATTTATCTAGTATAAGCCGACACGCCCGATTCATCAGGTCCATAAACGCAGCTGGCATGTTGGTTAAACCAAAAGACATAACGAGAAACTCGTAGTGTCCGTAACGTGTACAAAGTGTTGTTTTGGGAATAAACTGCTCCCTCACCTTTAGTTGGTGGGAACCAAATCAGAGATCTATCCTCGAGAATCAACTGGCACCCTGAAGCTGATCAAACAAGTCATCGTTCCTTGGTAACGGATACCGATTCTTCACAGTCAACTTATCTAGCTCATGGTAGTCGATACACATCCCAATGCTACCGTCCTTTACAAACAAAACCAGAGAACCCTAGGGAGAGATACTCGGTCGGATAAACTCCTTATTTAACAACTCTTACAACAGAGTCAACAATTCCTTTATCTCAGAGGGAGCGAGACAAGACGGCGCCTTCGCAACAGGTTGGGCACCCGATATCAAATCGATCTGGAACTCGATCTCGCGGTCCGGTGGCATACCTGGTAAATCCTCCTGGAATACGTCTGAGAAGTCACACATGATCGGTACGCTAGACAATCATGGTACTGATGCATCCACATCTTTCACATAAGCTAGGTAGGCACTACATCCACATCTCATGCACCTCTCGCCCACCACCATTGAAATTACCTTCGGAACCGTACTGACCCTATCACCATAAATCGTCCCCGGATTCCCATCAGGCTCGGTCAATCGAATCATATTCTTACGACACACACTATTTGCCTCATAAGCTACTGGCCAACCATCCCTAGAACCACATCGAATCCTCCTTGGGGCATCAAGAATAATTTCAGAGAACCTATGGCCTTCCAACTCTATGTCACAATCCTCTATCAAATCAGAAGTCCTGGTAGACTTACCAATGGAAGTTTCTATATCGAAGGGCTCATCAATACTTCTACTTCTATTAGGCAACTTAGCACAGAAGGCAGTAGAAATAAAACTCTTACTAGCACCAGAATCGAAAAGCACAGAGACACGAATTTGGTTTACTAGAAGTGTACCTGACACCGCGTCGGGGTCCACCCTAGCCTCCACCCAAGTTATAGTGAATGTTCTGGCCTTCGCCTTCCATCCGCCTTCTTAGTCCCCTTCTTCGCCCCGGAGCTCTCAGCCCTCGGCTTCATGCAGTCCTTGCTCATATGCCCCTTCTCACCACAGTTATACCATTTCACCACACGACAACTCCTTGCCATGTGGCCCTCTTTCCCACACCCAAAGCAGGCGTTTGATCCCCACCTACATTCTCCTACACGCCCCTTCCCGCACTTCTCGCACACCTTCACTCCTATCTCGGTTTCAGCCACCTTACGTCCTCTACCTTCGCCCTTTTGCCTTTGGGAGGGAAACCGCCACTACCAGCATGTTTCCTACCCCAGTTCTCCTCCCTCCTCTTATCCTCCCTTACAGCCCTGATGACCCCAGTCACTACAGATGGTAAAATCATATACATGACTTAGTGAACTCCCTCAGCTACAGCCTCCTTCACTATTGTCATCAGGTTAACGCTCTCATCCCCACCACCATGGTGATGAAACTCGGGCTCTTCAGGAGCCGCTTCAGCAGTCCTAGCCCCATTCATTGTGCCAGGTGGTCCAACACCACATCCACCGCGACCTCCACCTCTAGAAGCCCCCGAAGATCTACCACCAGCCATCCTCTAGACACTATAAGATTCAAACACTAACACAATCATTCAAGGTAATTGCTCCGATTACATCAAGTATAGTAAGTCCCTAATTATAGTGGCCAGTTGTAATTAGCCACTTACTTTACTCTTCATCCCCTAAGCATTCCCTATCCAGAATAGATCGGTATCCAAATCTACTAAGCACATAAATCAAATAGCACACGTACGTAACACTGGTTAATGTTATGAAAAATTACCTGATGGCACGTAGCTACTTAGGCTGGCATCCTTCCATTCGGTCCCATTCTCAGTTTAAGTTTAGGTTTTGAAAATAATTTACCCAATTCTCTTAAAATTTGGCTCTAATACTAACTTGTAAGGCCCCGTTCCTGGGAAACCCCACAGTTGGTCATTCATAGCACTTTCCATATTAAAACACATTCAGATTCATCAAAACAAGAAAACTTTGCAGCGGAATAATTTAATAAAGACCATTGCATTCATTAACCATTACTTTTGCCAAGAAATACATTGTTGATTAAAATCACAAAAGAGTACTTAATTGTATTACAAAACAACAACATTATTCTTGCGTGAGATCGATGCCAGTCTTTGTTTGCCAAGTAGCTTCAACATTGTGCCATCCTCAGCAACCACATTACCTGCCAACTAAAAATGCATATAAAAAGTCAGCGTTGCTGAGTGAGTTCTAGTTTAATAATATAGAAAATATACTTTTGTAAACTTCACTTGGTGATCATTCATCATCATACATAATCAATAATTGAGAGATTCTTTACCTTTCTTTCTTTCATTATCTTTCACTTTCATTAACTAGGATTGCATAAAGCAAGAGCCTACATTGTTGGTTGGCAGCAGATGCCGAACCTCTGCCAGCAAACGTTTATCATGGTAGCTAACCCATGGCAGTTGATCTACACTGCTAGGCACTAAGCCTGCACATGAACTTTTATCCCATTTATCTATTGGTAAATCGTAAGGATTAGACCCCCGATGTGCCTTACTTGGGCTGAAGAGCCACACATCAATTGAGCAAACGTCAACCGGGGTCGTGAAACAAATTTGGAAAAGCTTGCAAGGCTTTTCACCTTTTATCAAGGCCCGGGGGTAACATTCATTAAGTTCCACTATCTTTCTTTTGTTCCTTTATGTCAACTTGGTTATGAATAATACTTTTAAGATATCCATTACCTTATAATCACTTATCATGAAATATAATAATTAACATTCATAACAGCAGCGTATAAGAAAGGATCAAACATTAGAAACATGGAACAAGCATAATCTTTCTTTATACATAAGTAGTTAACACTTAAATTCTATTCCCAAAATTTCAGAATAATTCTAAGTCCCCAAAGAAATGCGGATGAGCAAAAACAAATGCGGATGAATAAAAGTAAATGCGGATGAACTGTAGCAAATGCGGATGAATAAATGCGGATGAAATTCTTTAGAAAATATTCTAAGTGTCCAAAGAGATGCCGGTAGAACAAATGCGGATGAACATAAAGTGAATCCGGATGAACTGTAGCAAATGCGGATGAACAAATACGGATGAAAGTCTTCAGAAAATATTCTAAGTGTCCAAATAAATGCTGGTAGAACAAATGTAGATGAACATAAACAAATGCGGATGAACTGTAGCAAATGCGGACGAACACTATAGCAAATGCGGATGAACAAAAGACTTAACCGCTGAATGCAGATGCACTGTAGCAAATGCGGATGAACAAAACTTAATACGGATGAACACTGTAGCAAATGCGGATGAACAAAAGACTTAAACTGCTGAATGCGGATGAACACTGTAGCAAGTGCGGATGAACACTTAACAAATGCAGATGAACATTCATCAAATCCGGTTAAACTCCAACAAATGCGGATGAACAAGGACAAATGCGGATGAACAAACTAACCTGCAATGGAACTTATGCTATTTCCAGTTCCCAATCATCATTCTAACATATCCTTAGCAAAGATGTAGCATGCTAAACACTTAGAACAGAGCTTACAACTATGCTACATCAAAGAAGGCATTTAAAACACACATCACATACACATCAGATTCAAAAACACAGAAAATTCATGCCTTGGTTGTAAAAATTCAGTTAATATGCATTTCACCTCCAAACAAGTTTAAAACAGTAAAATAGGGGAATCTAGAACTCGCCGCTAACAGCTTTCGAGTGAAAACTCCTCAAACGCGACAGCAACCTGAAGTTCTAGCACTTAAACACACAAAAACAAGCTGCCAAACACAAGAAACACGTAAGAATCGGTCCGGCATCTTGAACACAGCTGAAAACCGAGCAGAAAACACAAGAAAACCTCACCTACAAGCAGATCTTCCACCTCTCTCTCTCTAGAAACCGATTGCAGCTTCTTCTTTCTTTCTTCTGTAGCCGAGAGCAAGTTCTATAAAAGAAGAGGTGTGGGCTGCCATGCTTCTTTTAAATCCTATAGTGGGCAAGTTTGCCACTTGCACAACTTTAACCCCTTGACTTGGGATATTTCACCTTTCTTTCTTTTTACTCTTCTTTCCTTTTTCCTTTTAGTAAATTTTCGGGTGTTACATCACAACAGAGAAGTTAGCAAAGATTCTAGTATTCATTTGAACCAGATTCTTGGTTTCTCAATGTTTAGGCATATCAGGCTTCAGATCATCCAACAACATCTGCACAAACCTAGGATACAACAACCATTTCTCCTTCTTCAGAGCCATTATGTTTTCACCCATATAATCAAAGATCAGCTTAGCTATATTGGCCTTTTACCCTCTGCAGAACACTATCATGGCCATGGCCCAATGCAGATTCAGTCCAACTGATCCTCCTTTCCTGTGGTCCGAGCACATAATGAAGAGATGTGCAATGTACCTCCATTCCTTAGTCAGCAAGGAGATCTTAATCTCTTTCCTTGAACCAAAAGGTGGTCCCTCATATCTGATGCTCCTAAATACTTCCAACACTTGTGCCTCAGACATCACTACCTCATCTCCACAATCCACCTCTAGCTTCAATATTCTAGTAATAGTTTCCATAGTTATAGCAATGTCATGACCATGGACCCTAGCTTTGATCTGGTATGGACGAGACCCAAGGTCATACTCTACTGTCGTCCAAAAATATCTGATTTGAAGATCATAGATAACAGGCATGTTTGAGATAGCATAACTGATCTGAGAATCCTTTAGCCATTTGATAGAATCTCTGAATCCAATAGTCTTCGGATTGTTGTCATCCAGTAATGCGACTATATTGGTTCTATCATCAAACTTTAGGTTTGCCATTTGAACTGAAAAACAAATGGAAGTTGGTCAAGTGAAGCATTGGTATAAGACTTGATTAACAAAATAGAACAAAAGCATAAAAATTCTGAAAATTTAGCAGTTTCACTGATGCCGAAACTATAGTTTCGCAGGTGGGAAAGTATAGATTCGCTATGATTCAGACATAAAATAATATGTCCGAGCGAATCTATAGTTTCGCTGAAACTTTTCCTAGCAAAAAAGTCAAGTGCGCGTGGGCAGCATGACTAGATAGTTTCTCTCGGAAATTTTGAACTTTTGTTCAGTTTTGCTGGTTAAAGGCATAGTTTCGCTAAGCGTATCAGCAAAACTCCGACGATGCTAATCAACATAAGTCACATATTTAATGGTTAATAGCTTGATTAATGTTATAAATCAGGTTCGAAACACCAACCTTGAAACTTAGAAACGGTAAAATGCTACGAAAATCAACAAGAAATGGATTTGAATGCAACGGCTCAATATAGGGCATAGTTTCGTAGATAGCATGAATATGAGAAACTGATGCAACACTGTTATATATCTATACCCTAGTTTCGCTCGGCAGAACATATGAAATCATGTTAACCAATGCTGAGCGAATTTGCCGGCGAATCTATTGATTCGCTGAGCGAAAGAGCTAGCGAAACTTAGTTTCGCTAAAACTTAACACTTAACAGATTTTTTTTTTAATTTTTGAGATTTTAATTTTTTATGGAATTTTTAAAGATTTATATAAAGAAGAGTATTTGGAAACTTCTGCGCCACACAAAACCAACGCAAAACTCAAAACAAAATGAAATAAAATTAAAGATAAAAACAAAAAAAATAAAAGGATATAAGCACTTCTATTTCAAGAAATTTTCCAAAGAGTTATAGATTGTCGGGATTGCTGATATGTTTCTCCTTTTAAACCCATTCCTTTTTCTTTTCATCAAGTAATTTGCAACTGTCTTTATCATGTTTTGGGTTTGATTTAAAGAAGCTCTAGTAACTTGGTCCACACAAACATTTAGAAAAGAACTTATCTTGTCATCATGGATTATTAAGCAATATGATTGACTCTGCTTGATTTTCTTTTGAGAGACATAAAATCATTTGAGAATTCAATATTTTATTCTTCTGAGATGTAACATAGATAATGATCATTTGAGAACCATTGTGAATGTTTTTCTTGATGAATTTTGTTGGTGGAGCTTTCGATAATGATCTTGATTTAAGAAACATTGTGACTTTATTTCGGGGAGCAGATGATTAGAGCTCCAGGCCTATACTCACGTATAATAGAGGAGATGATCATCTGAGCGTGCTTACAAAGCTTCAGGTCTATAATCATGTATAACAGAGAAATCATCACTACAGGTCAATGTTCACACATAGGAGAGGAGATAAGCACGAGATATAATTCTAAAGGGTTAACGAGAAGCATCAATTCAGAGGCTTTTCTGAAGAGCTAGACTAGAAGCATTTGTTGTGCTAACTAGAAGCATCATTCAAGACTTAGGGATAGGGGGATTTTGGAATTTTGGGGAAATCAAAACAGAGATTTGAAACTTTCAACCCGTTTTTGACAAGGACTTTTAACTTTGTGCAGGCCAAGATGTCATGGGGATAATCTTTATCACTGAGTTCTTGAACTTTAGTTTGGCTACATGATCTCTGTTTACTTTGTTTTTGGGCTGAGCCTACCATGCATTTCCCACACAAAGTTGTTGACCTCCTTCAAACTCTTTTTTGGGGTTCCTGAAAAGACAAAATTGAAAAACTTTAAGAGTTTATTCTTTATTCTCCCCCAAAATTTCAATTTGATTGCCATCTAAGAGAAATTTCTATTTTTTATATTTCTAAAGAACAAAAGAGTGAAGGAGTGTGGGTCACAAAGTTTCTCACGCTTAAAAGAAAGAAAATGTGAACATAAAAGAAGTATTTACACTTTTTACACAACTTTTTATGAAAAGAGTTTTCAAAAAGATATTAATCCCAGCATGGAGATCAATTCATAAAAACGAGGTTTGTCGAATGTTTTATTGAAAAGATCAGCCTGTTCATTCTTTGTATCAATTGGGATAATATTAATGAAACCCTTTTCCTTAGCATCCTGGATTGCATGAATCCTTGTTTCAATGTGCTTGGTACAAGTGTAATGAACTATATTTTTGGCGATTTCAATATTGCTTCATTATCAAAAAAGAGTGGTGTATGAAGGAAATTGATTCCATAATCAATCATTTGATGTTGAATCCAAAGCACTTGGTAGCAGCAGCTTGATGCAGCAACATATTCAGCTTCTCCTATGGATAGAGATACTGTTGTCTGCTTCATGCTCTGCCACGAAACAAGACAATCCCCAAGATATTGACATCCACCAGTGATGGATTTCCTATTAATTCTATAACCACCATGATCACTATTAGAATAAGCACGTAAATAAAAGTTCCCTCATTTTGGATACTAAAGACGCAAACGAGAAGAACTCTTTATGTAACGAAAGATAAGTTTAATAGCTTTTCATGTGATTCTTTGGGATTGGCTTGATAACGGGCATAATAGCACACGGGGAATCTAATATCTAGATGGTTTGCAGTGAGATACATGAGAGATCCAATCATGGATGATAACGATGAGCATCTATGGACTTCCTATTATCATCTGGACATAAGCAGGTTTGAGCAGTGAATGGAGAGAGTTTTTGAGAAGGATCATCCATCTTGTACTTCGTGAGAATCTCTTGAATGTACTTTTCTTAGTGAATCAGAATACCATCAAGCTTTTGTTCATCCTGTAACCCTAAGAAAAAGCATATGTCCCCCATCATGCTCATTTCAAAGTGATCCTTCACTACCTCTTCAAATTCTCTACACAACTTCTCATTTGTTGACTCGAAAATGATATCAACAATATAAACTTGAACAATCAACATCTCACCATCAACCTCCTTCTTGAATAGTGTCATATCTATAGTACCAGATGCGGAGAAAAACCCTTGCGAAGCAGATACTATGTTAGAGTTTCATACCAGATGCGGAGACCTTGATGCAATCCATATAAGGATTTAATAAGTTTATATATTTTTTCTGGAAAATCTGGATCCTCGAAACCCGGTGGCTGACAAACGTAAATCTCCTCATCAATGTTCCCGTAGAGAAATGCGCACTTCACGTCCATCTGAAAAACTTTAAAGTTCTCGTGAGCAGTGTGAGCAAGAAAGATTCTGATGGCTTCAATGCGGGCAACCGGAGCAAACACTTCAGTGCAGTCAATTCCCTCTTCCTGAGCAAATCCTTGAACAACCAGTCTTGCTTTGTTTCTTACTATCACACCTCGATCATCTGGTTAGTTCTTGAATAACCATTTGGTACTGATGGGAAACTTGTTTGGAGGAAGATCAACTAACTCCCAAACTATCAAATTTCCAAACTGCTGAAGCTCCAAGTGCATAGATTCAACCTAACTTGGGTCTTGAAGTTCTGCTGAGATATTTTTGGGAACAATTGAGACAATAAAAATGCATAGAGGCAGTCATTATCAATCCAGACTGACTCTGAGTCCTCATACAATCTGTAATGAATCTGATGATATAATCAAGTAGGTGATCTTTTAAGGTTTTGAAATTAGTGGTAAGGGTTAATGGTTTGGATTGTAATGAAGATGCGGTTTGTGATAGTTATGAAAGGGGAATTGGTTATGATGGAGGTGGAAGTGGATGATCAAATGGAGGTGGAGGTGGAAGGTCAGTTGGTGGTTGTGGATGGGGTTCAGATGGAGAAATGATTTGCATATTTGTTTGAGGAACAACATCTTCATCAAATACTAGAAGGTTGAATGATTTGAAGAAACTGTTGGAGTCATAGAACCATTCTGGGTCAGACCCAATGCTTGGTGAATTTGAGTCCTTCCAATCAACATAGAAGGACTCCTGCACAATAAGCTTTCTTTTGTTGTACACCCGATACGCCTTTTGCAAGGTAGAATAACCAACAAAGAAACATTCATCAGAAACTACACCAAACTTTGACTTCTGAGCTTGAGTATTCAACAAAGTGCATGAGCAGCCAAATGGACGGAAGAAGTCAATCAAGGGTTTCCTTCTACGGAGAAGCTTATAAGGAGTCTTCATCTTGTCTTTCACAATTAGAACCCTATTTAGTACATATGATGCATAGTTGACTGCTTCTGCCCATAAAATAATTAGAAGCTTTGACTTAATCAGCTTAGTCCTTGCTGGTTTAATAAGTGTCCAGTTCTTCCTTTCAGCAACACCATTTTGATGGCCATAATCTTCCTTTTGCTGATGTTTTCAATTGTGAGGATCAGCTTCTGTAACTCTTCTGTGGTTTCTCCATTATGTTCTAGAAATCTTACCCAATAGTATCTTTAATAATCATCTGTAACAACCAGATAATAAGATTTCTTAGCAATGGATTTAACACAAATAGGACCAAATAACTCTGTACGTAACAATTCAAGGGGTTTTGAAATTGTATTTTCATGTTTAAGCATGTGTGGCTTTTTGTATTGTTTTCCTTGAGCACAAGCCCTGCACTTTTCTACCACTAAGAAATCATTAAGTGGTAGCCCCCTGAAAATATTGTTCTTAACCAACTTATTGTTATTATTAAAGTTAACATGTCCTAAACGTCTATGCCATAAAAAAGATTCGAAAGATGAAGCTTTTGATAGAAGACATGTCACAGTTAAGGTGGATTCTTTTGATCCCATATCCAGCAAATAGGTATCATGCTTCCTTGGAGCACGCATGATCACTAACTCTTCTGTGATAGTAAACTCTGGTTTAAGGAACAAGCATTCGTTGGACATAAACAACACTGGAATATCTTTATCACAGATTTGTGATACACTTAAGAGATTGAATACTAGCTCTGGGACATAGTTTACTTTCTCTAGAGTTAAAGAACCATTCGATACTTCCATTTGATCAATCATCTTTCCTCTTTTCTTGTATCCGGCAAAGCAACATAACCTCCATTTATTATACGATAGTTAGTAAGTATGTCCTTCAACCCGGTCATATGCCTGGAGCATCAACTATCATCATGCCAATAGCTGTCGATAGCTTTTCTGGAATGATCCTGCATTTGAAGAGAAATTAGTTAGAGTTGGAAATTGGGACCCAAGTTAGGTCTCGGAACTGAAGATTTGTTGCAAAATATATCATTGACGAAATGTTTTGAACTACTTCCTAATGAACTACTATTTACATTTCTACCATTAATCTCAGGGTAATATTTAACTACATGATCATCCTTCCCACATCTAAAACAATGAGATTTTAAACCTCTCTTCTTACATTTTATAATAGGAGCTTGATCTATTGATATCTCTTCCTCACATTCAGACATGAATGAATCAGAATTGCTATAAGAGTCATATATTTCTTTTGATTTTCCTTTTGTGACCTTAATTTTAGCAAGTTCTGATTCATTTACATTATTGTTACTAACATTTGAGGAAGTTGTTTCCTTTTCCTTAGGTTTAGATATCCGAATTGGTGTAAAAGAGGGAATTAGATAAGAAAAGAACTTTTCAAAATAGTTTGATTTTGTTTGTCTGTCTGAAACTATACTCGAACAAGCATCATTTTCATTAACACAACCATTTGAAACATCACGATTCGATTCATAAACATTTGAAGATAAACAAGCTAAACCAGAACTAGAACTAAACAAACCATTGTCTGTAACAGACTTTTGGGAAACAAATCAACTTAAACCATTGTCTATAGAAGACTTCTTGGAATCAGAAATACTAATACTTCAGCTGCCAAGGTGTAAGGCCCCATTTCCGGGACGCTTACAGCTGGACCGTCATCGCATAAATTATTTAAAATTACTCATTTCTTTGCAGTGGAAATTTAAGACTTTCGTTAATAATCAAAAATATATCATTTCAATACATTACATTAGTTTAAAATACAATGATATGTCAAAATATGGATGCCAATCTTCAAAACACTCCAGTAGCGTATGCATCCATGCCTGCAACTCCTCAGCATCAACAAAATACCTGCCAACTATCATGCATACAAAAAGTCAGCAACGCTGAGTGAGTTCTAGTTTTATAAATAAAATACTTTACTTTCTTTAAATCATAACCTTCGTAATCGTATGCGATCACACAACATACGTACACATAGAAAATAATATTTATTATCTTTATCATTGTTCATCAAACAATACATACCATCATCCTAATACTGTCTCATGCAATACTCCCGACTCATGTCCAAAGACTGATACTGCGCCGGGGCCTGTAAACAAACCCCCGACTCATGTCCGTAGACTGACACAGTACCAGAGTACGCAACAAGGATCTCATCTTCTTCACATACCATCGTGTCTCATGCAATACCCCCGACTTATGTCCGAAGACTGATACTGTGCTGGGGCCTGTAAACAAACCCCCGACTCATGTCCGTAGACTAACACAGTACCGGAGTACGTGACAAGGATCTCATCTCCTTCACATACCATCGTGTTTCATGCAATACCCCCGACTCATGTCCGAAGACTGATACTGTGCCGGGGCCTGTAAACAAACCCCCGACTCATTTCCGTAGACTGACACAGTACCGGAGTACGCGACAAGGATCTCATCTCCTTCACATACCATCGTGTCTCATGCAATACCCCCGACTCATGTCCGTAGACTGACACAGTACCGGATTACGCGACAAGGATCTCATCATGTGTTACTTCTATTCTCATCATTCGTTATCTTCCACTTTCATTACATAATACTTTACTCACATTCATACATCATACCACGTAAGGTCACAACATAATACACAACAGATATTATAACATAATACATACATTTTGAAAACCGTTTAACGAAGAAAGATATCACATACATACAACCGCAACAATCACAACATAGACTTCATCACGAGCCACCACCTCATAAATAAGCATAAGCCACCCCGAGACATCATTTCTTAGCACTTAAATTCCACTTCCCAAAATTCCAGAAAAGAAACCTAAGTCCCCAAAGAAATGCGGATGAGCAAGAACAAATGCGGGAGAACAACACTAATGTGGATGAATGCCTTCAGATTATTCCAAGTGTCCAACTAAATGCTGGTAGAACAAATGCGAATGACTGAAACAAATGCGCATGAACACTGTAGCATATGCGCATGAATAATAGAAATGTGGAAGAACACTTAGGCGCATAAGTATCTACAAATGTGGATGAACAAACAACAATGCGCATGAACAAAGTACTTAAATGCAGATGGGCAATGCGGATGAAGTCTTAATAAAACATTCTGTCCAAAGAAATGCTGATGAAACAAATGCGGACACTATAGCAAGTGCGGATACTATAGCAAATGCGGGTGAATAAAAGAAATGCGGATGAACAGATTAACCCGCAACATACTTATGCTATTTCCAGCTCCCAATCACCATCCTAATACATCCATGGCTCAGATCTATCCTACCACACACTTAGAACATACTAAACATCAAGTCTGACCCATAAACAACCTCTAAACAAACATTCACAAAACATCCCTCGAACATAAAGCATAAACTCACGGTTATCTTTTAAAAATGTTTGTTTGGTATGCATAATAGCCCTAGCACTTTAAAAATTAGTAAAAGAGGGGTCCTAAAACTCACCTTGAAGCAGCTCTTCGAACCAAGCACCTCCAACTCGAAACCCACTTGCAACATCAGCTTCAAAAATCCCGAGCACAACCTCTAAACACCGAGAAATTTGGTTACAAGCTGCAAACTAAGCTAAAACCGAACATAAACCCGAGAACTAACCTTTTTGAAGCTTCTTCTTCCTTCTTCTTCATCTCCAAAAACCGATTTCTTGCTCTCCTTCTTCTTCAGCCGAGGCCAAAAAGCAGATCTGCTGCTTTATGGGGCGGCCATACCCTCATTTATATTAAAATAATGAGTTTGTGCACCTTTTGCACTTTGCCCCCTTCAACTTGTGCCCATTTACTTTTCTTTCTATTTACTTCCTTTTTGTTTTTCTTTTAAATGAAAATTTGGGGTGTTACAAGTCCACCCCCCTTGTATAGGTTTCGTCCCCGAAACCTGTCGCTTCTCGTACAGTCACGGGTAACGCTGTCTCACGTCTTCCTTGATCTTACATGTAGGCTTAGTCCCCTTCTAGGCTCCATTGTACTCGCACAGGTGGAACCACCATTCTCTTTAGCCCTTCTTTTCCTTCTATCATGAATGACCCTCAGTTGCTCCATGTAGTTGAATCCCTCATCCATCTCGGCATTCTCAAGTGGCATGATCGTATCCTCAGTGATTGAGCACTTTCTTAGACGAGATACATGGACTGTCAGATAACTCCACTTAACACGTCGGGTAGCTCCAGTTGACATGCCACTTCTCTTACCTGAGCAACAATTCAGATTAGTCCTTTACACCTCAATAGTAGCTTCTATTGCTTTCTGAATCAACTGATCTCCTTTCCCAGGACGAGACCTTCATCGTTACTCCACCGCCGCAGATCGGCACCAAACTCCTATCGGGCGCGATTTCTCAAACCTCCTTCTTGCAACACTAGGTGTTTGCTTCATAGGTTGCTAGCCAATCCTTCCGAAGGCACATGTCTATCCATCAATGTATGTCCTGAACAGTCTGGCAGGAAACACGCGCTCTCTCAAAACTATCATGCAATTCTCTAGGACATCCGGTAACATAGTGGACTTACCAATAGCAATTTCTACATCTAAGGATGAATCGATCTTCCTACTCCTAACGTGCAACATAACACAAAGGCAGCAGAAATGAAACCACTACTAGCACCATAATCAAAGCACAAGGCATAAATTTAACTTATCAAAAACGTACCTGACGTCGCGTCGAAGTCCGCTCTAGCCTCCCCCTGGTCGTAGCGAATGCTCTAACCTTCATCTTCTGCTCTCCTTCCTTGCACCGGAGCTTCCAGCCCTTGACTTCATGCAGTCTCTGCTCCTGTGTCCACTCTCACCCCACCTGTAACATCTTATTGCATGACAATCTCTCGCCAGGTGGCCCTCCTTCCGGCATTGAAAACAAAGATTCTATCCCCGCTTGCATTCTCCTGCATGTTCCTTCCCACATTTCTTGCATACCTCTTCCCTCTCAGACATCCTCTTCCGATCATCGAACCTCATCATCTTACCTCCAGCCACAAATTCACCATCATCATCATCCCGCCTTCCGTTCCCATTCTTAACATAACTCTGCTCTTCCTCCTCATCCATCATCGCCACCGCCTCTCGCTCATCATACAGCCTCCCCGCCAAATCGACCGCCGACCTAAACGTGCTTGGCGGGGCAACGACCAGATGTCTGCGGATATCTACCGGCAGACCTTGAATGTACCTTTTGATCTTTCGTGACATAGGCGTCACTTGATCTGGAACCAGTCTTGCCATCTCGTTAAACATCATGGTATACTGCTGGTGTGTCATCGTTCTCGCTTCCAGCTGCAGGAACTCCTTCTCGACTTTGTCCAGCTCCCTACTAGGACAAAACTCCTCAATCACCAACCTCTTTAGTTCCTTCCACCTCATCCTCCCGACTGTCCTGGTACCCTCAGCATGGACAATATTGTCCCACTAGCATAAGGCTAAATCCACAAAAGAGTGGGTAGCAAACTTCACCTTTTGATCCTCACGGCACTCGCTGATGTCAAGCACCTCCTCCATTTCTCTCACCCAACGCTGAGCAGTAGCAGTACTTCCGTTTCCATCAAACGTCAGGGGCCTGCATCTTTGGAATGCCCCATAACTGCATCCCCTCGCAGTTCCCGGCACTGCCTCCTCGTCATCATCGGGGACAACCATATCCGCATCGGGTTGCTCCATATCCCCGAAACCTCCAGCTTCACCCCCTCACCGGGCGGTTCTCCTATTCTCCTCCTTCTCCTTCTGCTCGTCATCCATCATAGCATGAATAACTTCGGTCACTACAGACGGTAAGATTGTCTGCATGACCTGATGAACCTCCTCAACCACCGCCTCTTTCACTGAGGCCCTCAAATTGGCACTATCATCCACACCTTCGTGCTGATGAACCTCAGGACCTATAGGAGTCGTCTCCGCATCCCTAATTCCTCTCCTTGTGGCACGTGTTCTAGCACCACGTCCACCACGTACTCCACCTCGAGAAGCCTTAGAAGATCTACCACCAGCAATCTAAACACTACAAGATTCAAACACCAACACAGTCAATCAAGGTAATAGCTCAAGATATGTCAAGTATAGTAAGTCCCAAATTAGAGCGGCCAGTTATGATTAGCCACTTACTTTACTCTTCATTCCCCAAGCATTTCCTATCCTGACTACATCAGTATCTAAATCTACACCAAAGCACACAAGTCACATAACATGCGCACATACTACCGGTTAACATTAACTTACATAAAACCTGATTACATAAAACTTTTACATAAAACTTTTACCTGCAAGCACGTAGCTACTAGGACTGGCATCCCTTTTCTTTCCGTCCCATTCTCAGTTTAAGATTAGGTTCTTTTGAAAATATTTACCCAATTCACTTAAACTTTAGCTCTGATACCAACTTGTAAGCGTCCCGGGAACGGGGCCTTACACAAGGCCACTACTTGCAGCATAACCATACTCCTCCTGAATCTCCTTATGATTTACTCCCTCTAAACCTGCAAACAAATCGTTAGTATCTTTCTAAATTAATTCATTAGTTGGATGAGGTGTAGGCATAGGAGAATAACAATAAGTACTCGGAGGAGGATAAACATGAGTAGTTTCTTCACTTCCCAAACCAGTCTTAATTTTAGCCCCCCGTTGTTTCTTGTGAAGGACCTCATGTTTCATCCCAGATATGGTCCATCTTTCAAGTTTTGTTTCCAATTTGCTTGTTTCAAATTCAGCAAGTGCCACATGTTCAGTTAGAGCATTTATTTCAACATTTCTTTCCAAAAGATTTCTTTTTAAATGCTCATTTTCCTTTAAAGACTCATTTAATTTTACAAAATATTTAGACTCATTTGTTTTATGTTCTTTGTTGATTTGTTTTAATTCATTTTAATTTTCTAATAATAACCTTTTAGCTTTATAAACCCCGAACAAATGAATTTTGAAGGGAGGAGAACACATGTCTTGAGTTACCTCATAGGGGAGTCCCATAACTACTTTTTCAGCAGCTAGGGCTTTTTCATATTGATAGACGAGAGTGTTCCTTTCGTATTCTTCCTCCTCAGTAGCTTTCTTCCTTGCTTCCTCAGCTTGACTTGCCTCTTGCTCTTTTTGATCATGAACCTCCAGCTTCACTCCACTTGTTTCACTTTCCTGTTGCTTCTGAATCTCAGCAACTTCACTATTTTGAACTTGACCACTTCCACATTCTCAGAAGCTTCACAAACTTGCACCCTTTCCACATCAGCTTCACAACAATCCTTTTCTTCAAGAAACTCACCAACCTTTACCTCTTGAGCTTGAACATGTTGCACACCAGCTTCACAAACACCTTCATCTTGCGTTTCGCACTTAAACTCCCCAATCGATTTCTGTTCCAAAAACACAAAAAACTAGATCCAAAATGAATGAAATAGTGTTTTAGCTAAAACACAACCAAAACTCCACATTTCAAGAGGACTAAGGCTCTGATACCATATTGTTGGTCCATATGATCGATAATCAGTGCAAATGATTTAGAAAACCCAAATAAACACACTGAATAACAACAATCTATCAATCTAAGCAATAACAAGTTTCATATATTTGTCCTTAATCTCCAAACAATAACAGCCTAGATGATATAAAGCACAAAAGATGATAACAATATGCTCTTAGCCAATACTCAGCCATCAAACACTCACAATAATAAAGAATTCGTATTAGGATTTGCAAAAAAAAAAATATTCCTTACAATGAGAGATACATAGATTATATATACAGACTCCAGTTTCGCTGACCAGCGAAACTCTCTTGATCCTAACCTAGTTTCACCAAGCGATGAAACACAGTTTCACCGGGTAACACAAACAAGCTGACTACGAGCTAAACTCAGTTTCGCTCGTAGTTTCGCTAAGACGGAAACTACCAAATTACATATGAAATAAACTAAAATTTTTCCTATTATAATAATAACCAAAACATAAATGATATTGGTGAGTCCAACCTATTCTTGATCCTCAACAATCATTCCAGTTTGCACAGTTCATGAACAAATGTTCATCCGTTCTGTGCATAGTAGTGCGAATTTTTGTCATAAGTTGTGAATTTTCATATAATACTCAAGTGTGCACAGCGCATGGCCAAATGGTCATCCATTGTGAACACATATAATCATTCAAGGGTCCACAACGTAGAATTTATAAATTGTACAGCGGGCACACTGTTCACACAACGCATGTGATACTCATCGTGCATGACTTAAAACTAATTTTTAAGTTAAAACTATTTACACACCGTACATTCATATTGTATACACATCGGACATTTGTTTTGTTTGTTGTATATATAGATCAACACTTCTCATTTCACATTCATCTCGACTGTGAGAGGCAAAATTAAATCTTCTGAACGTTGCTATAGTACGAAAATCCACTGATCATCCAAACCTATATCTGTTTGATTTTATCAATGACATTAGATCTAATAGGTATAACAACATGTTTTTAATCATCAAACAATCATCAAAACAATCAGGTTTTTCATTTTTGTTTCAAGCATTATTAAGCCCTAAGTCGAACTATGAACCGTGACCTAACATAGAATCATTTGTTGTTATAAATAAAATTAAACATTGAATATATGTTATATGATCACCGTCAAATGCATTAGGACTATTGATTGGAAGAATTTTGATTTAGTGTTCATCGGTCAATGACCAGTCAATATGTTCATGTTGAAATTTTTTTAAAAAATTAACTAGTTGATCCTTGAAAATGTTGAAAAGGTTTTGAAATATTATATAACTTAGTAAACATGTTTAAATTTCATTAACAAACATGAGATGGCAGTTAATTTGAAATGGCATTTAACAAAACTACATTCAGCGCATACACATTCAATGTGCATTAAATAAACAAGTTTGACTTTAAAAGTCAACTGAAAAACATTAATTAATTTGTTATGAGTACAATCAATGAATGTTTTGAACAAATTAACACTTTGTTATGAATCAAACGTGATCAAAATGAATTTGGATCAAAACAACAACAATTTAGTGAGATATACAAGTGCAAAGTTGACTTAAATTGACTCTCACTCAATTCCTTAAAAGTCAACCTGTTCAAAATGTCAAATATCAGCAAACAAACATTTTGACACAAACAATGTGCCCAACATACCTGTTTTACCATCTCATATCATACACAATGGCCAATGAACACATAATTAAAATTTCATCAGATTAACATCTTTTATTTCAATCACTCGAATACTAACATAGATTTCTTCTTTGCACATATGGCAAATCTTGTGTTTGTCAGAGATCATAACTTATGTGCCTATCTCAATCTAGACTCTCCAAAGGCAGAGAATTACAGAGATATGATACAAACCATAAAACAAACAAGGCTTTTACATGCCATGACTCTCAGGCCAGGGATAATAGAAGACCACATTGTCTAGTTTTGGATCAATGCTCATCTGGAACAAGATCAAGATCAGCAACTTGTGGTTTCTACCATTTATGATCAGTAGATCACTATCAGTGAAGAAATGATCAGAAGAGTACTACAACTAGGTGATGAAGATTCATAAGGCCCTATAGAGTTTTATGAGAACTCTGTTCTCCATGTCTTCCGACAGATTAGCTACATAGGCACCATTGATAGGAAGCAGATAAAGAAATCATACATGTGTGCACAGTTTAGATTCTTCATGCACACATACGAGAAGACTATGTCCAATAGAAAGACTAGTTGGAATGTAACATCACTGAGAAGCTCATATGCTATTACAAGTATAATAGCTAGATGGCCTTTTAACTTTGCTACTAAAGTACTTAATGGGATGATTTATAATTTGACTGATGTGAGGAATAAGTTTCATATGTATCCTAGATTTCTTCAAATGATCATTGATGATCTTCTGCCTAACATTCCAAGGGAAAGAGTTGTGTTTAAGCCTATTCACTTTAATGAACATGTCTTCAACAGAATTAAGTCAAGCTCATATCATGGTGAGGAAGTTGTTATGCCACCTCACATGATCAACCATGATCTCCCTGTACCAGAAGTCTTTCTAAGGATACTTGTCAAGGTGAACCTCACATGCTCTTCCAAAATGTGATTCACCAAGATCCAATCATTCAACTAGTGCCAGTAATTTAGCAAGAAGTTCCCATTACAGTTGAGCCAGAACCAATCATTCAACAGAATTACATCAAGCTCATATCATGGTGAGGAAGTTGTTATGCCACCTCACATGATCAACCACGATCTCCTTGTACCAGAAGTCTTTCTAAGGATACTTTGTCAAGGTGAACCTCACATGCTCTTCCATAATGTGATTCACCAAGATCTAATCATTCAAATAATGCCAGTAATTTGGCAAGAAGTTCCCATTACACTTGAGCCAA
The DNA here is from genome assembly GCA_025506505.1 of Flaveria sonorensis. Lineage (NCBI taxonomy): Eukaryota > Viridiplantae > Streptophyta > Magnoliopsida > Asterales > Asteraceae > Flaveria > Flaveria sonorensis. The sequence continues at coordinate 27,938,053 of CM046428.1, forward strand.
AAACAATCATTCAAGAGCAAGACAAGCTCAAGAAGAAGCACAAGAACAAAAACAATTTTACTTTAAGCAAAACATTCCATCTCTACCACATAGCCTAATCCTTTCTGACCAACAGACTTTGTCATCTCTTTTAAGAGATATAGATGCATCTTTGGCTAAACAAACAACTCATCATAAGGAAGTGGGAACATCATCATTACATGAATCAGAACAAGAAGAGTAGAGTATTCATGTTGAGCAAACAGAAATTAAAGAATAAGCAAGTGATGTTCCAACAGAAGAAGAAATAGAGTACTCCAAAGTATTCTTATTCACTGAGTACAACAAGTTGATTGAAATGTCAAACAACAGAGCTAAGAAGTTCAAAGAAATGCTCAAAAGAAAAGATGATGAGATAGATAAGCTTATTGCAGATCAAAAGGCACAAAAGTTAATTGTTCAATTTCTAGAACAACAACTAAAATAATCAAAGGCTGAAATAAAAGTGAAATATCAAGATTTAAGTAGTGCAAGGATGGATATAGCCTACTTAACTAAACAAACATATGCCAAAGACAGCAAGATTGATGATTAGAAAAATATAATCTTTGAGCAATAGGAAGAAATAAAAATATTAAATAGAGGGTTGGAGCATGCAAAATAACAGCTGAATGAGGAAAAACATTTAGAAGATCAAGAACAAAAGTTGAGTGAAGAGTTCTTTGATCAAGAAATGTCTCCACTTGAAGAAACAAGCACAAGAGAATCAAAGCAAGCAATCATCATCACAGAGGAATCATACTTAATGGATCAATTATTTGGTGAAACTAATCCATTTGAGAACATTCATTTTCCACCCATTTTGAGACAACACTTCCATACACCAAACACATAACAAGCTCAGTTAAGCCTTATTCCTATTAATCTTTGTCTGAGAAGCAAAAAGAACTAATAAGACAGTTTGCTGAATCTCTAAAAGTACAAACTATACCTTCCAAGCACCAAGCATCATCATCATCTTAGCCTCCCTTGAAAACGTATAAAAGAAAGAGGAAGAGACTGTATCTTGTTGCACTGAGGAAAGGAAAAGGAAAAGTGCAAGAACAAGAAGAACTAGACTCTCCACCTCTAAAGCTATTGAAAGTGAAAGTAGAGCATGTTGATGAAGATGATTTTAAGAAGAAAGAATCAGAGGCTATAAACTTAGAAGAAGGGGAGATTGATCAATCATTTGATAAACAACAAGATCCAATCATCATACTATCTGACTCTAAAGATGAAGAAGAAAGAGATGAAGATGAGACAGAGAACATTCAAAAATTGCTGCCAGATGATCCAAAGACCCTTATAGGTATAGAGCTTGCTACCAGAGGTTTCTCATATGATGCGTTCAATCACCTTAACCTTTTTGAGGTTAAAAACTTTGCTCAATTACTTTTAAGAAGTCATGAAGAATAAGAATGAGGAAACATACACGAGCTACATGGGGATAAAAGACCAGCAAGAGTTTTAAAAGAACTTGCTCAAGGATCTTTAGATTGAAAGATGACATAATCCTAGGTGAAAAGTTGGTTGAGTCACATAAGGATGCCTTATCAACTTATTTTGGAAAATCTTTATCTCAGATGAAAGGGCTGGCTATGGGCATTTACTTGAACATGCTGGAAATGCTTTAAAGCCTCAAGTTATATGACCTCATCCAGTAGCATCTCTTTCTACATACCATAAATTACCTCCTGAGTTTCACCCCATAGAAGAACAAAGACAATTCATGCCATACAGGCTATTCCCTAAAGGGAATGAAGTGAGAGAAATGATCAATGAAAACAAAAAATTTGTGAAGCTTTATTATAGAATCACATTGACAACAACAACCAATGAAAAAATTTTTTTGCCTTGGAAGTATGATAAAATTTTGGATGCAGTGTTTATTAAAAGAGTATTCGGTCTAGTATAATACTTATCATACATATCCTAACTGGGATCTCTCTCTTATAAAGGTAGAATAGATCTGATGTAATTGAGGATGGTAAATCATACAAACAACCAAGGGGTGCATATTTCTTTCACATCCTTAGATCATACATGAATAAGCTGCATCATGAGATGAAACTAAAAGGAGATAGAGAAGACAAACTTCATATTACCAACCTAAGAAGAGAAGAAAAATCAGTTGGCAAACATCAAACATAAAGCGGTGATAAGGGAGAACACATTGAAAGTGAATTACTAAACAAAGTAGGATATCTTCTGAGACCATCATATCAAAAGCTAATAATGAGAAAGATTGATGGAAATTAATACAACCACCCAATCATAAGATGGTTCTATGATGAGAGCCACATTAAAGTTGTGTTAGAGATGAAACTTGAAGGAAAGGAAGCGTCAGACATAAGGCTATTTGATTTAGTAGAAAACAAACTCCTTCATCCCTCATATGTGTCATTTTTTAAAACGAAGTCATCCCCATCAATTGAAGATGTACTCTGCAATGGTGACTGTCGTTATTTCATTCACATGCCGAGAATCCTAGCCACAATGTATGTAAATGTTGCATTGAAGCAAAGACTTGAAACCAATCAGTAGTCACTAACACACCTTGAATGTATTATAAGCCTAAGGATATCAAAGAACAATAACTTGGAAGTAATCAAGAATGATCATGTTGTAACCACACTAGTATAGGGACTTATTTTGTAAATATATGTTCCTTGTTTTTCATTTGATAGTATAAATAGGATAGTATGTATTGTGTAGAAAAGAGAAAGGGAAACAGTTAGAATAGATCTGAACTACTGTAACTCACCCTTACACTTTGTATCCTAAGCTTTTACTAGCAATGAAATCTATGAATTTTTGAAGTATTTGCTTGTGTTTGATTAATTAGTGTTTGAATTGATAATTGCATTACAATATTATCACAGATCGATCCATTTAAACCTATCAAATGGTATCAGAGCTTTTGGTTCAGTGATCAGAGCTTATCGGCATTATTGAGCTCTTTGAATCACATGAAATCTGTGATAATTGCACTTTGATCGATTAATTGTTGTTTTCAGTTGTGTTTCATCTTTAGAAACATGAATTGACTCACAATTTGGTGTTTAATCCATTCAGATCTGAGTATTGATGAGATTTGTGTACGAAAAGTTGTTCTTCATATTTGGAGTGTAATTAAATCAGAAAACAGATTTGTTGTTACTGTTTGATAAAAATATTGATTGAAGATTGTTAATCGATCTATTTACGAACTAATTGGAAGTTTTTAGATCAATTGAACAAGTTTTGAAGAATTTCATAAGATCTGAGTTTGTTGAAGTCGATGAATTAGGCGCTTGAGTTGTGAAAAAATGCTGAAATTTGTTAAGTGTTTAGATGCCTTGCAACTGTTTAGGCGTTTTAGCACTGTTAAGGCGTTTTCAGAACAGGTGTTTTTCAACTATTGGGACATATTGTGACTGTTTGGTCGCATTGAGACTTTGTTGAAACTTGCAATTCTAGACGTTTGAGAACTGTTCGGACGTTTTTACCTCAGGCGTTTCTACATCGTTTGTGCGTTTGAGAACTATTTGGACGCTTTCTTAGTCAGGCGTTTCTAAATTCATCCAAGGCATTCCCTTAGATGATTCTTGTTCAATTCAGGCGTTTCAGAAGTTTCAGGCGCATCAATATTCAGACTTATCAGTAAACACTTAGAAATTTTTCAAAAATTAAAATCAAAAAATATTTTTATTTCATATTTTCTTTAAAATTTTAAAAACAACAAAAACAAGTCATTTTCATTAACACAAAAATACAAAATGGTTAAGTCTGAAGATTCTGAGAACAGGGTTCCCAAGCTCAAAAATAGAGTTGTTTCAAAAATTGGACTCTTAGATTGAAGCATCATCTAAACTCCATTGACACTCTTTGTGGAATTCAATAGAGAAAGGACCACATATCCCAATTACATCCGATTGTCCTGACAGAGGATTTGTTTATACAATAGACTCTCCAGAACCTTATCCAGAGAATGGTCTGTAAGGTGATGACTTAAAGAAGGTAAAGAATGACATCAAAGCTTACTCACTAATGTGTAAGGGGTTAGCATTGGAAGTCTTGACTAGACTTGAAGGTAATCAAACTGGTTACACCATGTATAGAGCTTTGAAGATTATTTGTGAAGGTGGTAAAGAGATACAACATCTCAAAAAGCAGAAACTCAAGATACAATTGGAGTTATTTGAGCATCTTTGTAGTGAAACAATCAATCAAATGATGAATAGATTTGTGCAATTAACTACTAAAATGTCAACTGCTGGTATCAAATATGATCTCAAAGATCTAACTTACAGACTTCTAAATGCTCTTCCATCTTCATGGAAACAAGCAGTCACTCTATTGAAGCATACTGAAAAGTTTCCGATGGATCTGGATCTTTTGATTGCCAAAATTGAATCAGTTGAACTTGATGAGAGCTTTAGAAACAAAAATAGAGCTGCATTAATCTCTCAGTATAAGTATGTTGCTTCTCTAGCTAACACAGTGGAGAATGCTTTTCTGGTAAAAGATGATAATTCTCCAGAAGACGAGGGTGATTTGTTTGCTGGAGCTGGTTTCTTCACAGATTCTACGAGGGTGATTTGTTTGCTGGAGTTGGTTTCTTCACAGATTCTTCTACGTAAGTGCTCCTGTTTATACAACTCAACCTCAGTCTCCTCCTAAAACTCGAACTCCCAAACCTCAAACTGAGACTTCATCTTCTAACTCTATTAAAACCAACAAACTTAAAGATGTTATTAATATCCTTTTACAGGATGATAAGTCAAAATCTGCTTTTACTGCTTTTATGGCAAGTTTTCATGCTTATCAAGGTAGTCATCTAGCCCAGTTAGATCTTGTTTTGCAGGATTTGTTTGAGATGGATCCTGATGTTATGGAAGAGATGGACTTGAATTGGCGGATGGTAATGATTGCTTACAAAACACAGAAACACTCATATGTTAACAGGAATTACAAGCCAGTGCGAACAAAACTGTTGGCTTTGATAAATCAAAGTCAAGGTGTTTTAATTATAACGGTTATGGTCATTTCTCAAGGGAATGTAAAGCTCCTAGAAATCAAGGTGGAACTGGTCAAGCGGGTTCTAGCAGTCAAAGATACCAACAGCAGTGTCAGAAGACCTTTCAAAAGCCTTATTAAAGTCTTCCCATGCCAGAACTTAAAGATGAATCAAAATCATTTGAAGAGCCAAAGAAAGCTCTTGTTGTAAGCGTCAAAGATGGCTATGACTGGAGTGCTTATGCTGAACTATTCACAGCTGATCTAACATCTAGTTTAGCTTTTCTTACTGAAGTTCAAAATGAAGACTGGTCTGAAGAAAACGATCCTAAGGCAGATGGTGATTTTAAAAATGATGATGAAAATTATGATTGGAGTGACAAATCTGACCCAAAATAGGATTCAGATGAAATTGCACTCATGGCTTAGTCTTAACAACCAAAGGTTTAGCATCCGTCATCTGACTCTGAGACTTCTTCTTTAAGTTATCATGAAATTCCTATTGAAGTCAGAGAGAAAATGTGTACAAAAGCATGTTTTGATCAGGTTGAGCATTACCATATTCATTTAAAATCTAAGATAAGCTTAAACAACAAGAAGAAATGGATTACAAACTCAAAAATGATCACAAAGTCTCTGATGAAAAGATCTTATCTCTACAATCCTCATGGAATAAAACTCTAAAAGAACTTGAACTTGTTAAAAAACAACTTGAGGAGATGACTAAAAATTTAGAAGAAGAAAAAATAGCTCATGCTGCAACACATTTGGATCTAGCTAAAGTTAAAAGTTCTAAAACAATTATAGAACAGTTGATAATTGAGAGGAAAGATAAAAACAAAACAGGTCTAGGTTTTACACATGAGTCCATGCCTGAATCTATCACAAACACTTTACCAGAAAACTTTAATACACATGATCACTCACCTGAAAAAAAAAAAAGCTAAGCTAAAAGCCTTTCAAAATAAGAAAAAGAATTCTGAAAGTGATGAAGAGAAAACTAATGTTGAGATATTTGAGGAACAAGATTCTGAAAAGATTAAAAATGGTCATCCAGTGAAAGTTAAATCTTACGAAGCATGACCAAAGAATAAGAAAATGTTTGTTCCCAAAGAGTATGTTGTTGAAGAAGTCATTGTAAAGAATGACAAACAAAACCCAAAGAATAAAGAGAAAGCAAAACAAGATGAAGTAACATTTGAAGATTCATTTTCATACGGATTAAACAATCCAGACTTCATCAAATGGCAGAAAGAACAAAAGGATAAAAAAATGCAAAAGAGTCTTCTATTGAAGATGTTCAATGACAAAGCAAGCAGAGATCATCAAGATAAAGAAACCAGAGAAGGAGAAGGAAAAATGCTAAAGCTAAATCCTCTTAGAATAAAAATTAAAACAATCAAAATCAAAGAACAAATCAATCTAATCAGTTTAAACCAGTGAAGTTTGCGTCTGCGGGTACTTTTGATATGAACACAATTCCAGAAATCAAATCTAATTCAAAGAACAAATCTAAATCTGATCTGAAAATAGGTTTAGGTCCAAAGTCTTCTACTGTTAATAAAAGATTCATTTCTTAGGAGTCAAGGAATAGTGTTAATGAACAAAAGTCAAAACCCAAATTTCAAAAGAACAAACTCTCAAATCAAAAACAACATATTAACTTTGCAACTCCTAAATCAAAACAAGCATCAAATGTGGCTTCCACATCTAAGGTTAATCAATAGTTGTTTAAATTTCAACAAAAGTACTGTGAAATATGTGATATGTACAATCATAAGACTGATGAATGTTTCTTTAACAGGTACTGTCATATTTGTGATATGAAAAATCATTCAATAGCTGATTGTTATTTCAACAAGTATTGTACCATTTATGATGAAAGAAATCATAAAACTGAGAATTGCTACTTCCGAAGGAACTCGCCAAGGAATGGATATATTAATCCATAATTTTAAGAAATCAAAGTGTTGGTTTTCAAAGATTGACAAAACAACCTTCCTTAGGCTTGAGATCCTTACGAAGGATTGATTCTGATTATGATGATTCTTATGCTGTGAAAACAAAGCATTATAATCATGGAAAATTCATTCCACGATCTATGAGAATGAACAATGTAAAGTCTGGTAATCAAAATTTTTCTAAAAATATTCCTACTGATGGTTTGAATTATCTTGATGATGATCTTGAAAAATGCTATCATGCTTTGCTGATTAAACAAATCAAATATAATCAAAAATTTGTCAGAAACGGAATTGGTTGTGAATATTCTTCATTTTAAACAGTTTACCATTGTTGATAAATTTGGCAAGCCCAAGACCATATCAGCTTGGGTTGATAACTCAACTTAAATCTCATTGAAATATATGTAGGCCCAAGAAGACCTATTAACACGTGGTATGTTGATAGTGGGTGTAGCCAGCATATGACAGGCAACCATGCCTTGCTTCAAGAATTTAAGTTAAAAGATGGTACTCATGTTGCATTCGGAGATGATGCAGGTGGTAAAATAACAGTCCAAGGAACAGTGTCCAATGGGATTATTAGCTTTGATAATGTCAACTATTGTTTACAGTTGAACTTTAATCTTTTAAGTGTTTCCTAAATTTGTGACAAATCTTACTCTGTTCTATTTGATGACTCTTTTTGTTATATTTTGAAGCTAGGTTTTCAGATAAGCAAAGAATGGGTAGTTGTTAAAGCTGTTCGAGATCGAGATGTATACAAGTTAGATATGCCTCAAGTAGATCCATCTATAGAAACAACATGCCTAATTGTTCAACCATCAAATGTCAAAAGCCAGTTATGGCATAGACGTCTCGGGCATTCTAATTTCAAGAACATGAACAAGCTTGTAGCAGTAAATCATGTAGTAGGTCTTCCAACAAATAATGTCGCTACAACAGATCACTACTCAGCATGTTTAAAAGGAAAGCAACACCGAGCGTCTTATAAGCCCAAGCTGATAAACTCAAATTCCAAGCCTCTTCAGATGTTGCACATGGATTTATTCAGACCAACAAATGTGCAGAGTATTGGAAAGAAATTTTATTTTTTAGTTATCATTGATGACTTTACAAAATTTTCATGGGTTTTTTTTGCATGCTAAATCTGAAACTGCTAAATTGTGAAAAGAATTCATCAATAAAGTAGAAAATCAATTAGAACAAAAGGTGAAAATTATCAGAATTGATAATGGACTTGAATTTAAAAATTCTAATGTTGACATGTTTTATGCAGAAAAAGAAATTGCTCATCAGTTCAGTGCTCCTAGAACTCCACAACAAAATAGAGTTGCTAAAAGGAAAAACAAAACTTTGATTGAGGCCACACACTCTATGTTAGGAGATGCAAGGATTCTAATTACTTTCTGGGATAAAGCCATATCCACTGCATGCTTTGTAAAGAATCGTACCTTTCTTGTGAAGGATAAATAGAAAACTCCTTATGAGTTGATGTTTGGCAGGAAACCTAATATAGATTTTCTTAAATCTTTTGGTTGTCTAGTTTTGATTTTAAATTCAAGCGACCAGCTAGGAAAATTTGATGCAAAATCTGATGATGGATTTTTTGTTGGATATTTGTTGGTCCACTTAATCATTGATAAAATGCAATTGATTGATAAACACAAATGATTCCCACTAATAACACAAAATATCAATGATCTTTGTGAGAATTATCGATCAAACACTACAAAATGGAGAAATATATGAAGAATACTCATGAACACCAAATAAAACCCTTGTTTCATCTGAATTGATTGTTCAAGATGTTACAAAGTGAAAGCCCCTCAATCAATGGCTCATTGAAGCTCCCTTAATGTAATTGTCACTAATCTATATATAGTGATAATATGCACTAATGACATATTAAGCCCCTAGACTTAGACAATTAGAGAAATTACATATAAAAACATAAAAATGACTTAAACATAAATAAATATATTTTGTTGACACAAAATATATTTATTAACAATAAAATCCTAGTCATTTATATCTTCGATGTCTCGTCTCAGTTGTTCATCTCGAACGCGTCTGTTTGTCTTTTCCGATGACTTTGACAGTGATGTTGACCTTTGTTTACTTTTACTGTGTTGATAATATAGACTATCCTTTTCAGACCCAACAATACTCCCTCTTAGTGTATCATTATCAACGTCTTGTTTCAACTTCAGCTCCGAGAAGTCAACTATATAATGATCTTCAATCTCCCCCTAGATTGATGATCTGATATTGAAGATCTTTCATCTTACCGGCTCCCCCTTTTTGTATGCTCCCCCTTTTCGTGTGCATCCTTTGAATGATTAGGAACAGCTTTTCTAACTCTCTATTCTTGAGTGCTTCAGAAGATGTAGGAGGTGGAATCCTAGCTAGGTATCTTCTGCAAACTTGAAGAACAGGTTCTCTGGTTAGGTACTTTGCTCAGCTGATGATCGGCCATCATTTGCGCGAGAAATCTGCAACACAATCACAAACACATTCTACACATTTATCGTTAGGTCATTTCAACAATACAAATAAACCTATGTTTATCGTTAGGTCTTTTATTATTTGAACCAGAGAAGCAACTCATTCCCCAAGCCTGTCTTTGAACTTGAGGGCACTTCTTTAGCACATGACCTTCTTTTCCATATCTAAAGCAAGCCTTGAAAGGCTTTTGGTTCTTTCTAGTCTCGTGGAAAGCAGGAGAGGGTGGAGCCTGCTTGGAGATTGTTGCAGCTTGTCGACAACCTGATGCTTCTTCTTTCGGATATCAGAAGATTGAAACTTTTGAGGCTTTGTCGATGTGGATTTTGAACTCTGGGAGATGAGATCTAAACATTCTTTTGAGAACCCTTTTGTATGACTGGTGACTTGGCAGACTTGGAGGCAGATTAGTAGCAAGCTTGACGGATAGTAGATGATGATAGTAAGTGCTTCTGTTGTGTTTTAGAGGGACTGTTGATTTGTTTAGCATTTGGAGATGAGATCCGTATAGGTCTTGATTCAACTTTTGGAAGCATTTATGACTTGACAACCACAGGTGACTTAATGATTTTTGATTCATCATCTGAGCTAGTCCAGCCTTTTATACACAAGTCTGCTTCCAACAGATCTTGATTGATACCACTTGTTGAGTTCTGATTACCTGATGATTCCACAGCTGTTCCTTCTTTGACAAACCTAACAAGAACAAAAGAAAGGATGTTACTCGTTTTGAATTTGTTAAAGAAGTTATGGGAAACACCTGAAACTGGATTTGAAGCATCAAAGGTGGAATTATTGTTTTGCATATCAGATCCTTGCTTGATGAGTCCCAAGCCTTAGGAAAATCTTATTCATCTCGAACCTCTTTATGATTAACGCTGATTAAACCTATGTGTAAACTGTTAGTATCTGCAGCTTCAATCAAATCATTAGATGGATGAGGTTGAGGCATAGGAGAGTAACAATGAGTGCTAGGAGGAGGATAAACATATGAAGTTTCACCACATCCCACACCTGTTTTGATTCTTGCACCGCTTTGCTTACAAAATAGTTCTTCCTGTTTCATCCCTGATATCGTCCATTTGTCTAGTTTAGTTTTAAGCATGCTAGTCTCAAAGTTTGCTAATGTGACTAGTACGCTCAAAACATTAATCTCTACATTCTTTTCTAAAAGATTTCTTTTTAAAAGATCAACTTCTTTTAAAGCTTCTCTTTGTTGGTCCTTCTGATCGATATAACAGTGCAATTGATGTATAAACAAGGGTTTCCCACTGAATTAACACCACAAGAACAATAACATAATGAACTAATTGAGAATCAAAGAAACAATCATCAAACAATGGCTCAAAGATAATAATAAATGAACTTCCAGCCAAAACATACAGTTGCAACAAAGATATTTTCGTATTAGGGTTTTGTCAAAACTTGCTTACAAAGATAAAACATTACAATATATAAGCTAGGCTAAATTCGCTGACAGTTTCGCTAGCCAGCGAAACTGTCCGACTATCAACTAGATTCACCCTGCAGCAAACTACAGTTTCGCCGGGTGACCTAGGACACCTGACTCCGAGCGAAACTATAGTTTCGCCCGAATTAGGTTCTTGGAACTTTTAGTTTCGGTGATAGTTTCGCTGAGACTAGTAGAACTTTTGTTCTAAGGTAATTTCGACAACACTTTCGCTTGATATGACAGTCAAGGAAGATGAACTTTCGTTCAAGAGAGCTAATTTCGCTTGAACAAAGAAATCAGAATCAAGAAACCACGAATACTATAGTTTCATTGAAACAAGTAACAGTTTCGCTGGATGATAATTAAATTTGCCCGACGAATCTGAAAACCTTTTTTAGTACAAAATCATTCCAAAATCATCCAAATCTCAATGAATTTGTGATCTGATGATTTCAACAGCTTCCCACACCCAAAACGCACAATCCTCAATCAATTTCCATGTCAATAACGAGCAAATCAGATCAAAAATGGATGGAATGGTAACCTTTTTCAAAAAATGCACAAAACCAATAATCATGAGCCCAAAGGCTCTGATACCATATTTTTGGTCCTTCTGATCGATATAACAGTGCAATTTATGTATAAACAAGGATTTCCCACTAATTTAGCATCACAAGAACAATAACATAATGAACTAATTGAGAATCAAAGCAACAATCATCAAACAATGGCTCAATGATAATAATAAATGAACTTCCAGCCAAAACATATAGTTGCAACAAAGATATTTTCATATTAGGGTTTTGCCAAAACTTGCATAAAAAGATAAAACATTACAATATATAAGTTAGGCTAAATTCGCTGACAGTTTCGCTAGCCGTCTGACCATCAACTAGATTCACCCGGCAGCGAAGTATAGTTTCGCCGGGTGACCTAGGAGAGTTGACTCCGGGCAAAACTATAGTTTCATCCGAATTAGGTGCTTGGAACTTTTAGTTTCGGCGATAGTTTGGCTGAGACTAGTAGAACTTTTGTTGTAAGTTAATTTCGACAGCACTTTCGCTTGATATGACAGTCAAGGAAGATGAACTTTCATTCAAGAGAGCTAATTTCGCTGGAACAAAGAAATCAGAATCAAGAAATCACGAATACTATAGTTTTGCTGAAACAAGTAACAGTTTCGCTGGATGATAATTAAATTCGCCTGACGAATCTGAAAACCTTTTTCAGTACAAAATCAATCCAAACTCATCCAAATCTCAATGAATTTGAGATCTGATGATTTCAATAGCTTCCCACACCCAAAACGCACAATCCTTAATCAATTTCCATGTCAACAACGAGCAAATCAGATCAAAAATGGATGGAACAGTAACCTTTTTCGAAAAATGCACAAAACAAATCAATCAAGAGGACAAAGGCTCTAATACCATATTGTTGGTCCTTCTGATCGATATAACAGTGCAATTGATGTATAAACAAGGGTTTCCCACTAATTTAACACCACAAGAACAATAACATAATGAACTATATGAGAATCAAAGCAACAATCATCAAACAATGGCTCAATGATAATAATAAATTAACTTCCAGCCAAAACATACAGTTGCAACAAAGATATTTTCGTAATAGGGTTTTGCCAAAACTTTGCTTACAAAGATAAAACATTACAATATATAAGCTAGGCTAAATTCGCTGATTGTTTCGCTATTCGCTGTCTGACCATTAACTAGATTCACACGGCAGCAAACTACAGTTTCGCCGGGTGACCTAGGATAGCTGACTCCGGGTGAAACTCTTGTTTCGTGAGAATTAGGTGCTCGGAACTTTTAGTTTCGGTGATAGTTTCGATGAGACTAGTAGAACTTTCGTTCTAAGGTAATTTAGATGGCACTTTCGCTTGATATGGAAGTCAAGGAAGATGAACTTTCATTTAAGAGAGCTAATTTTGCTGGAACAAAGAAATCAGAATCATGAAACCATGAATACTATAGTTTCGCTGACCATCAACTAGATTCACCCGGCAGCGAACTACAGTTTCGTCGGGTGACCTAGGACAGCTGACTCCGGGCGAAACTATAGTTTCGCCCGTAGTTTCGCTGGGTCATCAAAAACTATAAGAATATAAATTACAAGGAAATGAATTAACATTTAACCTATTCCTTACATATCAAAATACTCCTATCAATAATGGTGAGTCCAACCTATACTGGATCATCACTCTTAGTTTGATAAAATATTTGGACTCATTGATTTTATGTTCTTTGTTTATTTGTTTTAATTCTTTTTCATTTTCTAACAATAATCTATTAGCTTTATAAATTCCAAATAAACGAATTTTATAGGGAGGAGAACACATGTCTTGAACTATCTTATAGGGGAGTCCCATAACTCTCTTTTCAGCAGCTAGGGCTTTTTCACATTGACATACTGGAGTGTTCTTTTTGTATTCATCCTCCTTAGCTATCTTCTTAGCTTCCTCAGCTTCACCTTCCACTTGATTTCTTTCATCATGGAACCTTCAGCTTCACTTCATCTATTTCACTATCCTGTTGCTTTTGAACTTTGCACCAGCTTGCACAAGCATTAACATCACCAACACTCTCACCTTGAGTATCATGCCTAAATTCTTTGAAAGGATCAAAATCCTCAACAGAATCCTTATCACTGTTTACCACCTCAGCCATCAATGCATGGTTGACTTCTTCTTTAGTTTCTTCTATCTTAACACTTGAAGATACACCACTATACATGAATTGGTTGTACTCTCTTCTTTTCAAATCCAAGTCAAATGACTTCAACTTGTTGATAATTTTCATGAGTTTATAGTCAACAAAACTTCTTTCCTGCTTTAACAATCTAACTTGTAGACTCCACTATAGAGGAAGAGAGTCCAGAAGTTTTGTGACTTGTTTATGGTTCCCCAGTTAGTCATCATACTTCTTAAGGTTGCTTGCCACCATCAGAAATTTTTTATTTATTTAAATTTTTTTTCATAATAGAAATTGAATAAATTTACAAAGGCCAAGCTACATCTGGATAATGGGTAAGCGAGCAACAAGCTGCGCCGCTATCTCTTTTTGAATCGCAAAACCTATTCTACTAAATACCCATCCTTGGTTCCTCGGGCTCTGCGACTCACTGTGCACCACCTTCTGTACCCTCATCAAAAAACGAACCGCCTCGGGGGCTAGGGATCCAAATGTGTAGAAGGCGAACGGAATGAACACGTGCTGATTCTCGATACATGCTGCCCCGTGCTTAGCAACTTTCTTAGATTCCGCCCTCAAAACCGCCTGTCTTGGAACGAAACCACTGTCTCTCAGTCCCACCAATGGGGACACCCCAGTGAGGTCGACACACGCATGCTTAGCTCCCGCCCAGCCAAACACAAGAACGTCTGCAGGACGCAGGGTAGATCTCTCCTCTCGTGGATCAGTTAGAAAGTTAACAGGTGCTTCTTTCTTGGCTGAGATCCTGGCACGCCTAAGCACATCCTATAAGACATCTCTAACCCAGTCATGACGATACTTGAATCCCGGAAATTCCTTACAGTGGAGGGCATGCTCGCAAAATCTATCAAAACATGCTTTTGTATAAACGGGGCATGATTCGTCTGGGGAAAAGAGGAATCATAAGCCGGTATTTGAGGATGGCTCTGTATTCAACTACTGACATCCGTTGCCCAAGACTTTCAATGGGCACAACAGTCAAAAAATCCTGGGCATGAGCCCCCCTGAGACAAGCAAAAACCGCCTTTTGCCGCGGTGTCATATCGAATCGCCCCTCCATATCTTGTATGTGTTTACCATAAAGAGCACTTGCCAAGGTTTGTTGAGGTTTCTTGGGGGCGGTCTCCTTATCAGTAAAAGCGCCTAGATCAAGCTCCGGGAGAGTTGTTCCAATATTACCAAGGGCGAGGGAGTAGTCCGGATCTACCCCTACAACACCAGCTCTCCGCAAGATATGGTCCTGCAATTTCCACAACTGGGCCCTGGAAGCCACAAAGGCGAATGCGGAGACATCCTCTGCCGAGAAAATCCCTAAACCTCCACAACGCATACGGAATGAAGCCAAACTCCACTGGAGGTCCCCAAAATGCGGTCCGCCACAAACAACAATATCTTCAAGCGCCCCCCGCAGGCCCGCATCAAAGATGGACACAGCCTTTTTGACATGCTCAGGTTGACAGGTCCTGAGCTCAAACACTAACTTAGCAACTCCCATGCACGAGCGCAACAAAAGGAGCTCACTTTGGGGGTCCCTCAGGTCTGGTAGGTGTTTCATAAGTTCAACCGCCCACAAAGCTCTTTTAGTTGCCAAAGACCGAATAAATCCTACATCCCGACTAACCGCTCCCTCAAGGAGTTTATCCCCCCTACGGGCCTACTAATTTTGCTAGGGAATAAACCCGACACTTCCTTCGAACCATTGCATGAGGGCCAAAAAATCTCTGTTTTCTGAATATTAAGCCTAAGCCCCAAAGACGCCCCTTCTGAGCAAATAATGCCCAACGCCCTAGCAACATCCTCAACCTTACCAATGATAGTGCCATCGTCCAAATACCAAGCATGGAAGGGCATGGAACAGGCGCCTTGCACACGAAGGATGAGCGGATGGAGGACCAGCGCAAAAAGAAGGGGGCCAAGGGGGTCCCCTTGCTGCACCCCAGTTAAGCCCCAATATGAGAATCCCCCGCATATAGCCTGGGGCTAGGCATATAAAAACTGGACCCAAGGGAAGATGGATGGACATCTGGTGCTAACTTCCCTAAGAAGGGATGTCCGGTCCACCTCGTTAAAGGCATTAGAAAAATCAACAGTGAGCATAGCCAGGGACCCGTCAGAATCGAACGCGCTCAAGAACCTGTTAGCACTGTGCAGAACTGCTTCCGCCGAATTAGGGACCCCAACCCCAAATTGAAAATCCCCAAGATAAACCGCCAACTCTTTCCCTACTTTGCGCATAGTGACTTTCGACACCAATCTTCTCCAAATGGCCCCCACCGTGATGGGCCTAACCCTAATGTCAAGCTTTAATAGGGGGGTCAACGGACCGAAGCAATGAACTCCGCTAGAACTTTAGGAAAAAGGCCCCCAAGCCATAAGTTGACAACATCAGTGATGGCCTTTAAGAGCTCGAAGGTGGTTGGAGATCCCTGGCCATAGAAAGCATATAAAATGTGTTGGGCCCATAGACCGTCCCTCCCACAAGATGTACCTTTCGGGAAGGATTTAATACATTCCAGCACACAATCAACGTCTAGCTACAAGGCTGGTTCTGATGGCACGGCGGAGGGAATGGTCGGGGGGTCCACAACAGGGTGTTTATCTATCAAGGCTCTCAAAGTATCCCCCCTAGCAGGCGCAACCCCAGATGAACATAGGACTTTGACTGCCGCTGTGTAATGTCCATCCGCTACCTTTCAGAGGCACTGCTTAATATTGCCCCCTCCCTCTTCCTTAGATTTATCCCCCACCATCCCAGGTTCCCACATCACGGGGAGTTCAAGGAGGGGTAGGACCAACTCCTCTAAACCAGCCCCATCTTTCTAAACAGCCAAAGCCTGCATAATGGAGTTACATTGAAGCGATTTCCTGTTACCCGACCTTCGTTCCTGCCTAGTAGCCGGCTTGACAACACGTAACGTGCAGCGAGGCAACAAAAAAAGTTTAACCCAAGCCTCAATAGACCCCGGGGCATCCACCACTTTACGGAGCCCCCCTGACAAAGCCTGGGCAAAGGCCATGCGACACACGGGCGGGATACTCTTGACAGTAGCAACAGGAAGAGCAAGGATGCGCTCAAGTAGAGCGACAACTACCACGATGCTCTCAGACGAATCACTCCCAACTTTCCCTTGAGGATCGCAGGGTTGAGGGATCCCCACAATAAAATTAATATCGCCTCCTGCACGTGAGGTGCATTTAACCACTTCGGTTTCGTGCCGACAACACCGATTCAAGGCATGCAGGGCCATGCACTCCCCGCATATCCAGTTTTTAAGCTAACGCAAGGTGTCGACAACGTCATTGTAGAGGTCCAAGTCCAAAGCAAGATGCTTCTTTAACTGATCTCTTCTTTCCTTTCCATTGAAATGATCCTGTTGGAAATGCATGAGTAACCTAGAGTAACCCTTGTATCCCAGCATACCATGTTTACAAGAATGATAATTTTTAAAGGGGCAACGCCAAATCGTCGTGGTCGAGCTAGGACCAGGCTCCCCACTACAGGCCCTCATATATCACTTAAAAGAAGAAAAAAAATTTTCGAAACTAAAATTTGTTGTTGGCATTTAACCAAACACCTGAAATCAAACAACCTACAAAGTAAATTGAGCAACCTGTTTTGACCTGCGACCTGAGCAACCTGATCAACTGTGCAGACGGCGATATAGATGTGCGTAGCAGAAACACAGCAGACGGAGGTGATAATTGATGGTGCAGGTGGCGGAGGTGATGATAGAAGGTGCAGTCGGTAGTGGCGGTGGCGGTGGCCGTCGGTTACCGAGGTATGGAGGAAGGGTTGATTTTACACTTTAGAGATTAATGATGAAATTGAAGCAGAAGATGTTCGAAAGGTGCAGTGAATCAGCAATAGAGATTTATAGAATATATTCAAAACAAGGCTAGTCTTTCTAAAAAATTTTGGTTTTGATTAAGACGGGTTGTACCGATATCCGATCATCAGAATCAAACCGATCAACAAAATCAGATATCTTCAAATCAAGGCTAGTGAATCAGAAATCGATCAACAAAATCAGATATCTTTTCATCTTTCATGGCATCAAAAGAATCAAATCAACTTTGTACCGATATCCGATCATCAGATTTGAAGAAATTAGAGACTTCTGAAAAATCCATTTTTTCCATAATCAGAAATTAATTTCGCTGAAATTTTGCTAATTTCGTTGAAATTTTGCTAATTTCGCTGAAATTTCACTAATTTCGCTGGCAATTTCGCTGGTAGTTTAACTCGTAGATTCGCTTGTAATTTGGACGGCAGTTTCGCCTAGCAATGGCAGACTGATGCTAGTTTCGTTGGATAGTTTCACCCGATACTAGATGAACATTCGTTTAGAGATCAATTTGGCAGTAATTTCGTTGGGTTTGGCACACAAACACAAACTAGATCCAAAAAATCAAGAACTGTGTAGTTTCGCTGAAGGAACCCTAGTTTCGCCAGGCGAAACTGTGTAGTTTCACTGAGCGAGGTTGTAGTTTCACTGGACGAGCTGTAGATTCACCCGAAGTATCTAAAAAGCTTTTCAGCATGAAATCAGCTGCAATTCATCCAAATCTCAATGAATTTGAGATCTGATGATTTCTAAAGCTTCCCACACCAAAATTGAGCAATCCTCAATCAATTTCCATGACCAAAACTCGCAGATCAGATTGAAAATGAATGGAACAATGACTTTGAATGAAAAACCAAAAAAAACGCAAATAATCAAGAGCATAATGGCTCTGATACCAAATTGTTGGTCCACTTGATCGTTGATACAGTGCAATTGATTGATAAACACAAGTGATTCCCACTAATAACACAAAATATCAATGATCCTTGTGACAATTATTGATCAAACACTCTAAAATGAAGAAATATATGAAGAACACTCAAGAACATCAAATAAAACCCTTGTTTGATCTGAATTGATTACTCAAGATATTACAAAGTGAAAGCCCCTCAATAAATGGCTCATTCAAGCTCCCTTAATCTAATTGTCACTAATCTATATATAGTGATAATATGCACTAATGACATATTAAGCCCCTAGACTTAGACAATTAGAGAAATTACATATAAAACATAAAAATGACTTAAACATAAATAAATATATTTTGTTGACTAAATATATTTTGTTAACACAACATATATTTATTAACAATAAACTCATAGTCGTTTATATCTTTGACGTCTCGTCTCGATTCTTCGTCTTGAACGCGTCTGTTTGTCTTTTCCGGTGACTTTGATAGTGATGTTGACCTTTGTTGACTTTGATTGTGTTGATAATATAGACTATTCTTTTCAGACCCAACAATATTCATTGGTTTCAAAAGCCTTTAGAGTTTATAACTCTAGGACAAATGTTATACTTGAAACCTTTAATGTTAAATTTCTTGAAAACTCTTTTTCACCAGTTGCAAATGGTCCAGCTTGGTTATTTGATCTAGATTCTTTGTCAAACTCTTTTAATTCTAAGTTGTTTGAATCTCCAGGTGAGAAAAAGAAATAAGGAGGAGATCTCAAATCATTCGGTGATGATTCTGATTCTGATGATATGGATGATTCTAGCCCAGATTACCCATTCTTCTCATTTGTTAAAGATCCTGTATTTCGTTCTGAATCTCATGATCAATCTCACTCTCAACAAGCACAAGAACATCCCGTTTATGAAAATCCCTATGTTTCACAACCTATTCCTAATGATGGTCCTAAAATTGTATAACTTGAGTTTGGAACTTCATCAGTTTCTGATGATGTAGTTGTTACTGATAATCTTGATTACTTTATCAACTCACTGACTCAAGTTTCTAATTTCAATCCACATACTTTGAACTTATTGCATCAGCTTTCCGACATGAACCAATATAATGTGGATGTTAATGTTCAAGGAAATGAGATTACTACATCTTGTATTCACAAGAATCATCCTACGTCTCAGATTATCGGTCCATTGAACGAGAGAATGACGAGAAGTCATGCAGAACAAGCAAACCTCTGCTTATACTTGTGTTTTCTATCTCAAATTGTTCCTAAAAATTTCACTGAAGCATTAAAGGACAATAGTTGGATTGAGGCAATGCAAGAAGAGTTATTGCAATTCCCCAAAAAGGAAGTGTGGAAGCTTGTGGACTTACCTGAAGAAGAAAATGCCATAGGCACAAAATGGTTGTTTAGAAACAAGTCTAACGATCGGGGAATTGTTGTTCGCAACAAAGCAAGACTTGTTGCACAAGGTTACACCAAAGAACAAGGAATAGATTATGATGAAGTATTTGCTCCAATTGCAATACATGAATCAATTCGTGTCTTTCTGGATTATGCATCATACATGTAATTCAAGGTGTATGAGATGGACGCTAAAGGTGCTTTCTTATATGGACCAATCACTGATGATGTGTATGTTAAGCAACCTCCAGGTTTTGAAGATTCAGAATATCCTCATCATGTGTACAAGCTTAGTAAAGCATTGTATGGTCTTTATCAAGCTCCTAGAATTTGGTATGAAACATTATCATAACATTTGATCCAGCATGGATACACACGAGGGAAAATTGATCCTACTTTGTTTATAAAGAAGGATGCTGATGATCTCTTTTGTGTTCAAGTTTATGTTGATGATATCATATTTGGTTCTTCATGTCCAAAATTGTGTAATGAATTTGAAGAAATCATAAAGTCTCATTTCCAAATGAGTTCTATGAGAGAAATTAACTTTTTCCTTGGTCTTCAAGTGAAACAGTCTGCAGATAGAATTTTTATCAATCAAGAGAATTTTGTAGGAAAACTCTCAATGAAATTTAAACTGCAAGATTGTCAATCCATCAGAACTCCAGCTGATGTAAATACAAAGATTGAACCTGATCTGAAATGAAAATCAGTTGACTAAACTCTATACAGATCTATGATTAGATCTTTGATGTATCTTACTGCATCTAGACCTGATATAATGTATGTTGTTTGTGTCTGTGCCAGGTACCAATCTGACCTGAAGGAATCTCACCTAATCACTGTTAAATGAATATTCAGGTATCTCAAAGGAAAACTGGCTTTAGGGTTGTGGTATCCTTATGAAGGAAACTTCGAGTTACATGGATATACAGATAGTGATTATGGGGGATGTTGCCAAGATCGTAAATCTACGACGGGTGGTTGTCAGTTTTTAGGTCCCAGATTAGTCTCGTGGCAATGTAAGAAACAAACAAATGCCTCCGTTTCAACCACAGAAGCTGAATACATAGCTGCTTCAGTAGGATGTTCCCAAATCCTTTGGTTACAAAACCAACTACTGGATTAAAGGTTCAATTTTCTTAAAACTCCTATTTACATTCATGACACTGCTACTATGTTTATTACAGCTAATCCTGTCCAGCACTCAAATACAAAGAATATCAAAATTTGATATCATTTCCTCAGAGAAACTCTGAAAAATGTTTAATCATTTTGATTCAAATCGCAACTGAAAAACATTTGGCTGACTTATTTACTAAAGCCATTTTACCAGGTCGTTTTGAGTATTTGGTTGAATCAATTAGACTTATTAACCATGTTTGAAACTTGTCTTGAGTAATTGAGTTGTCTGGATGTTGGACCAATAGAACCAATGAGCCTGATCAGAAAAACCTTTAAGTCCCACGGACATTACAACAACTGAAGTAGTCTGCAACAGTTGAAGACATCAGCTGATAACAAGGTCTGAAGACAAAGTCTGAAGCTAAAGAGCTGAAGACAAAGTCTGAAGTGAAAGAGCTGAAGACAAAGTCTGAAGACAAAAGCTGAAGACAAAGTCTGAAGACAAAAGCTGAAGACAAAGTCTGAAGTGAAAGAGCTGAAGACAAAGTCTGAAGACAAAAGCTGAAGACAAAGTCTGAAGACAAAAGCTGAAGACAAAGACTGAAGACCAAGTTTCAGATGATTGTCACAACAGCTGAAGAAGACCTCTTCAGTAGTTGTGATGGTTTCCTTTCAGTAGTTGTATTTTCCTTTCTGTACTTGTAGTTTCAGTAGTTTTATGTTTCTTCGTGTACTTAGAATAATCTGAGATGTTCTCAGTTGTTGTGAACATTCTCAGTAGTTTGCTTACTTTCAGTAGTTTGTAATAATTCTGTTAGACGTCACTATCAAGTGACATCAGCAGACGTCACATTCCTATATATATAAGGAATGCTGACCTAATTGTAATCGGTGCAGCTTAGGAAAACCTAGCAGCCGCCATACCGAAGCATGTGTGCATGAATGTTATTATCCCTTTGCAGAAAACCCTATATCTATATAACCGTGTACTGTTCCATTGAATATTTATTGTGTTTTTGCTATATTTGCTTAATTCTTGCTCTAATTCCGCTGTGATTCAACTCTAATTGATCAAACTTAGATCACTGATCCTAACAAATGGTATTAGAGCAGGTTAATCATTGATCGGTTTAACAATTGATCATTGAAACTGCTATTTTGATATCTATAGTTTGATCGAATTAGCATATGTGCAAGAATTGGTTATAAAGATTGATTTTCTGCTGCTTCTGGTTATTTAATTTGAGTTTCTTCTTGGTTCTTATTGAGTTTGTTGTGTTTTTGTGCTAAATCTTTTGAAACTTGATTGATTTGGTTTGAATCTGAGAATGACTACTCCATCTAATGATCCTTACAATACTGGCTCCTCAACCAAGCCTCCGATGCTAGTTAGGAGTGAGTATAACATATGGCAACGAAGAATGCTCCATCACCTGTCTGTTAACAGTTCAGGTTGTTGGACATCTGTGGTTCACGGTCCACACAAGCCTATGGTGAACAATCCGGAGACCAATCAAATGGTTTCGAAGAAGAAGGAGCAATACTCAGATGAAGATCGTAAACTGTTTAAGATTGATGCTAAAGCCCATGGAATTCTGGCCATGGCACTGCCGAATGAAATCTATTCTGGGCTTATGCATCATGAAACTGCTCATGACCTCTGGAATGCTTTGAAGGAACAATTCGGAGGAACTGATGAGGTCTTAGCAAACAACAGAGAAATCCTCGCCCAACAATATGAGACATTCTCTCATAGGAAGGGTGAGACACTGACTCAACAGTTTGAGCGTTTCTCCTGCTTGATCTCTGAGCTGAAAATGGTCAAGCATGAGTATACTAATAGCCAGATGAACAACAGATTCCTCAGATCACTGCCTGAGAGATGGGACACATACACCATTGTCCTACGCTCCAGTGCAAATCTGGATAGCCTATCTCTCACCCAACTCCATGGGAAACTGCTTACATTTGAAAGAGAGATAGAGCAGAAAAGGAAACTGGCATCATCAGGAAAGCTCTCTGATGACTTTGTACCAGGTAAAACTGCCTTGGTCGGTCATGAGTCAGAATATGAGCCAAATGGATGATTTGCAGGGTATTGCTGATGATGATTTAGAAGAGATGGATATTTTGAGCCAAATGGCCCTGATCAATATCAGATCTCAAAAGTTCTACAAGAGAACTGGTAGGAAATTTCCAGGACTCTCTGGCAAAACCAAAGTTGGTTTTGACAAGAGTAAGTTGAGGTGTCACAAATGCCACAGGCTTGGGCACTTTGCAAGAGAGTGTAGATCAACTGGATCTAACTCCTCTGCACCCTTTGTGACCTTTCCAAGCAATAGTTCACAAAACAAAGGGCAACATCCTGCTAGTTCTGGTCATCACTCACAACCTCAATCTCCTGCATACTTTGTCCCTCAGGGTCCAATGCCATACCTTATCCCTGCTATTACATGCCACAGCCAAATCCAGTTCATGTCCCTATAGCATAACAACCTCAAGCCCTACCTGAGCCTCAACCATCTCCATCACAATCTCAACCTCATCACAGCTTCTTCACACCAGGAGTTGTTGACTGGAGCAGCTTACCAGATGATCCTTCTGGTTTCAATGAGCAATTATCTGCTGGGCTGGTCAACATGGTGGTGAACATCCTTTTGGGAATCTTGCTCTCATGGCCCTGGAGTCTACTGAGGGTTCCTGCTCAGATGCTTCATCTTCACAGGTAACCCAGATATCTTCTGAGGCTAAAGCCAAGTTATGTTCTGAATCATGCATAGCTGCCTTTGTCTCTATTAGAGAGGCAAATGTAGCTTTAATCAATCAAAATCTTGAGCTTGAGAAAACTATTTCCAAAAGAAAAGATGAGTATGTGTCTGCACTTAATGACAAAGATGATGAGATTTACAAGCTTAAATACCAACTTAATGATGAAAAGGCTAAGGTAGAGGTCATACTCGAGAACCACAGAAGTCTCAAAGAGACACTTGCAGCTACCCAAGTTGAGTGTGACCGATGGGTAACATCCTGTAAGGGATTTGAAATGCTTCTCAGCAAGCAAACAGCTTCAAATGTGAAGTTTGGAATAGGTTACAATCATACTGCACCACCTACTGATTTTACTTCAAAATCAATAGTAAAATCTGAAGGTGAAAGTAATTTCCAAACCACATCATCATGTGATTCATCCTCAAATGATAATACAAAATTAGAGGATGAAGTCAGTGTTAAGATCTCAGCAAATCAATTGCCTGATGGTTTAAATGCTGATAAACACATGAAGCTGAGAAATTCAGATGTTGTTCCTCAAAGTACTCCAGTACTGAAGGGCAAGTCACAACATCTGAAAAGCATTTCAAATCTGATGAAATAAAAGGATTAACAACTGCTGAGGAATCTATCATACGGTCTTTCAGGACGGATAGAGAACAGCTGAAGAACAAGTCTTCAGTTGTTACCAATCCTTCAGTACTTAACACAAGTACTGAAAGGAGGAAAGTACTGAAGATCACACCTTCAGTAGTTTCCACTTCAGCAGTTGATCAATCCAAGATGAAGAATAAGCCATGTGAAATATGTGGTAAATTCAATCATCTATCTGATGAATGCTGGTATAAAAAGGGTTCCAAACTCAACAGAGATAAGCTCATTAAAGAAGAGATAAATAAAATGAAAAATGAGTTTGAAACCAAGTTTGTACCACAGTCATCTCAAACTGATAAACCCAAGGCCTCACCAAAATCCAAAAAGAAGGATGGGGTTTATCAGAAAACAGCTGATAGTGTTCCTCATGATAAACATCAGACGAAGTCTGTGAATTTCAAGGAGGAAATGGTGGGTCACAGGAACTCATCAAAAACAAGTACTGATGTGTCAAATGAGCTGAAGGCTTTAGCAACAAATCAGACACAACTTGTTATGATGGTTCAGCATTTGTTGGGGAGAGTTAACCAACTAGATGCACCTGTGATCAAACCACTGAAAAGGAAATCCAAGCCCAAATCTAAGAATTCCATTTCAGCACCATCTCCACCTTCATCAGCTGTTAATCATGAGAAACAAGTTATGGTTAAATCTGTTGATGAAAACATACCCAAAACCAAAAAGGTTTGGGTCTCTAAAGCTAACTAGTTTCTTATGATAAATGCAGGGTTTTCAGCATGCCAAAGAAGCATCTGGTATGTAGACAGTGGAGGATCTATGCATATGACTGGGAGCAGTTCTCTTCTTAATGACTACTCTCAAGGAAAGAAGGGATTTGTCTCATTTGGAAATGATGCTAAGGGTTACATCATCGGGAAAGGATTTGTGTCAAATGGAGAAATCAGATTTGATGATGTTAACCATGTGGAGAATCTCAAGTATAATCTACTGAGTGTCAGTCAGATGTGTGATAAAGGGCATGTTGCACTTTTCACAAGCCAGAACTGCCGGATTCTGTCTTCCAAGGTTCTGAGGCTGATTGACAAGGTATTGGATGAACATACTCTCCTGAAGGCCAACAGGATAGGAAGAGTATATGCCTTGGATTTGTCAAAGAAGATTGCGTTAAAAGGTCATCCTTGCCTGTTCTCCAAGGCCTCTCCTCAGGAATCTAAACTGTGGCATAGAAGGCTGGGTCATGTTAATCTCAAAAACATGAATCAGCTGATCCACAATAGTTTAGTAAGAGGTCTACCAATAAAGGAGTTCCTCTGTGATGAAACCTGCACTGCTTGTTTAAAAGGGAAACAACACAAAGTCTCATTCCCTCCTATAGAAGAACCAAAGTCCACTGCCTGCTTGCAATTACTGCACATGGATCTCTTTGGTCCTGTGAGAGTAATGAGCATGGCAAAGAAGAAATACTGTCTGGTAATTGTGGATGATTACTCCAGATTTGTATGGACCTTCTTCTTGCATTCAAAGGATGAGGCTGCTCAGACAATTATTAACTTTGTGTTGTATGTTGAGAAGCAGTATTCCCTATCAGTCAAGTGTATAAGAAGTGATAATGGAACTGAATTTAGAAACCATACACTTGATGATTTCTACCTTTCAAAAGGAATCAAGAGGCAGTATAGCATCCCAAGGACTCCAGAACAAAATGGAGTAGTGGAGAGAAAGAACAGGACCCTAATTGAAGCTGCAAGGTCCATGTTGGCTGACTCTGGTTTGCCACTGACCTTTTGGGCTGAAGCTGTCAACACAGCATGCTATGTGCAAAATAGAGCTTTAGTGAATCAGAGGTTGATGAAGACTCCTTATGAAGTTCTACATCATTTGGCTCCTCTAATTTCATTCTTCAGAGCATTTGGGTGTCCTTGTTACATTCTCAACACAAAGGATCAACTCCAAAAGTTTGATTCTAAGGTGGATGCAGGG
Source organism: Flaveria sonorensis (assembly GCA_025506505.1). Taxonomy (NCBI): domain Eukaryota; kingdom Viridiplantae; phylum Streptophyta; class Magnoliopsida; order Asterales; family Asteraceae; genus Flaveria; species Flaveria sonorensis. The sequence continues at coordinate 27,964,372 of CM046428.1, forward strand.
TATTTTGTTGGGTACTCATCCACTTGCAAGGCTTACAGAGTGTTCAACTGTAGAACAAAGATGGTTGAAGAAACCTTGCATGTGAAGTTCAATGAATCTCCTAAGGAAAAATCCCACAAAACCCTGTGGAGTTGTTTGATCTGGACATACTGCAATATGTTCCTTATCAGCCTCCAGCTGTTGCAGATCATGTGAATTCATCACCTTCTGCAGCTAGTCATCCATCTGGTGGTACTGATGTTCATGATGATCCCAGTACTCACCTATTCAAGTTTAGTGATCAACTGCCTGAGTCTACTCAACTTGATGTTCCTGTAGCTTCAGTAGCACCATCCACAACAAATGCTGATGAGATTTCTGAATCCTCTACTTCATTTGACCTGCCATCTAACACTTGGTTTCAAGAATCTGGATCAACATCTGTTGCTGCTGAGCGTGCTACAAACACTTGCACAGATCTCATAGTGTATCAAGAGCTGAAGAATCACCCAACGTCTCAAATCATTGGTGATATCAATGCTGGTGTCTCAACTAGAAGTCAATTGTCCAACTTCTGCTTCTATGCTCTTTTCATCAGTCAGCAAGAGCCAAAGAACTATCATATTGCATTAAGAGACAATGGATGGGTTGATGCCATGCAGCTTGAGCTTCTTCAGTTCAAAAAGCAGCAAGTGTGGGAACTGGTTCCTCTACCCCCAGGTAAGTGTGCAATAGGCACTAAATGGGTGTTTAGGAATAAAACAGATGAAAATGGGCAAATTGTCAAGAACAAGGCCAGACTGGTTGTCCAGGGGTTTTCACAAGAAGAAGGTATTGATTATGATGAAACCTTTGCCCCTGTAGCCAGACTGGAGGCAATTAGATTGTTCTTAGCCTATGCTGCATTCCACAATCTTAAAGTTTTTCAAATGGATGTCAAAAGTGCATTTTTATATGGTAAAATAAAAGAAGAGGTTTATGTGTGTCAACCACCAGGTTTTGAGGATAATAAACATCCTGATTGGGTGTATAAACTTGATAAGGCTCTTTATGGGTTGAAACAAGCTCCTAGAGCCTGGTATGAAACACTGTCAAATTTTCTTCTTCAGAATAATTTCACTAGAGGCTCCATAGATAAAACTTTGTTCATTAAGAAAGTGGGTCAGCATAAGCTCCTTGTTCAAATTTATGTTGATGATATTATTTTTGCTTCCTCTGATCCACAGTTGTGTGATGCATTTACAAAGTTGATGCAACAAAAATTCGAAATGAGTGCCATGGGAGAATTACAGTTCTTTCTAGGTTTGCAAATCAAACAAAAGGCTGATGGAACTTTCATTCATCAGTCAAAATACACAAAAAGTCTTTTGGCAAAGTTTGATTTACAACACTGTAAGCCCTGTTCTACTCCCATGTGCAGCACCACACAACTGGATGCAGATCAGAAAGGTAAAGCTGTTGATGAAACACTTTACAGATGTATGATTGGGTCCTTGATGTACTTAACAGCTTCTAGACCAGATATTATGTTTGCAACTTGTGTTTGTGCTAGATTTCAGGCTGCTCCTAAAGAGTCTCATTTGATTGCAGTCAAGAGGATCTTTAGATATCTGCAAGGTACTCAATCTCTAGGTCTTTGGTATTCCACTGGGCACTCTTGCAAATTAGTTGCTTTTTCTGATAGTGACTATGCAGGGTGTAAATTAACTAGAAAATCAACTTCTGGTGGATGTCAATTCCTAGGCAACTGTTTGGTTTCTTGGCAGAGTAAGAAACAAACATCTGTTGCTACATCCACTGCTGAAGCCGAGTACATTGCTGCTGCAAGTTGTACATCTCAGGTACTCTGGCTTCAGAATCAATTACTGGATTATGGCATTACAGAGACTAAGACTCCATTACTAATGGATAGTGCTTCAGCTCTTTGTATTGTCAAGAATCCAGTCCAGCACTCTAGGACCAAACATATTGAGATCAGACACCATTTTATTAGGGATTGTTTTGAAAAAGGTCTGATTGATCCAAAGTTTGTTCCTAGTGCTGATGAGCTTGCAGACATATTTACTAAGCCTTTGGACAGTTCAACTTTCCAAAACCTAGTGTTAAGGCTTGGTATGCTGCAGCTAGAATAAGTGACAACTACTGATGATCTCAGTCAACAAGTACTGATGAGCATTCGTATACTACTGTCACAAATAAGTACTGAAGTTCTTTTATCCTCGGTAGTTTTCATAACTACTGAAGACTAAATTACTTAAAAGTACTGAAGTACTCATCTGTTGAAAAGAACTGATGTGGTTACAACTACTGCTGTAGTTACAACTGCTGATGTCAGAATAACAGATACGTACTGATGACCTATGAAACATCTGAAACTCAGACAAAGTCTGATGAAGTGTTGAGGTCAGAATGAAACAGCTGATGAGCTAAGAATTGACGACAACAGCTGATTAGAGATTTTTTTTTTTTTCAGTTGTTTCTACCACTGCTGCTTCACTTCACACAACTGAAGCCAAAACCATGTCTTCAGTAGTTTCACAACTACTGATGACTAATACCAAGTCTTCAGTTGTTACAACTTCTGAAAGTTAAAACCTGGTCTTCAGTTGTTTTCAAACAACTGATGACAGCACCAACACTTTCAGTCGTTTTATATCAGTTTTTTTTTACCCTATAAATACCTAAACCTACTTTCAGACGTTTCATTAGCCGTTTTCCGTCCTTCACTCTCTCAATAATGGCGACCATGAAACTCAAACCCAGACACAACTGTGTTGCCTACCTCTCGAAATCGGCCTTCTGGAACAAATTTGATAACACCATCGATCTTATGGTAGATTCCCAGTACCGAACCGCGTTTCTTCTGAATCCTACCATCTACCCCGATTCCCTAAGCCAGTTCTGGACCAACGTCTCTGTGCAAACTAGTGAGAATGATAGCCAAATCACTCTCCAGTCGTTGGTCAACCAGAAACAGGTGGTCATCACTCCGGACATCATTCGACAAACCCTAGATCTACATGATGCCACCTGTGTCACAGAATACCCGAAAGGCACAACCGATATGTCTTTCATCAACAACGGGTATGAAGGAGACTTAAGTGCTACCACCATTCTGAAGAAGCACTTCCATGATGCTGAACGTCTTATATTCCACATGGTGAATGTCTGCCTTGCACCAAAAACCTCCTCATGGGATCAAATGTCTTCCCGATGGCAACAGGTATTATACTCTATCTTTGAACGACAAACTTTAAATTTTTCTGAGATAGTGTTTTTGGAACTAAAGGATCTGGCCTTGAAACCTGTGGCAAACAGATGGATATTATATCCCAGGTTTCTCATGGCCATAATTTTAACACAGCTAAAATCAGACGGCCTTGTTGGCCTTGGAGTCCCTGCTCCGGCTGTATTGCCTGAAGTATACTCCAGGCACAACTCTGACCCTACAATGAAAGGGGCTGCCCGGCTGCTCAAACCCAAGCAGCGGGAACCCACAGCCTCCACTTCCAGATCCAAAGTCCCCACCAAACCCAAAACCAAAAAGCCCAAAAAGGCTACTCAGGGAGATGAGTCCCCTGAGGATGCCCCTGTAACACCAATACAGGAAACACTTACTGGTTCTAACCCCCCAGTAGTGTCCAAGACTCCACCAACCCTAGCCGCTTAGGCATCCTCTCAACAGGATCCTGATGCAACCATAATTGGGGATACCACAATGCTGGAACCTATCTCAATTGAGAAGGTTACCATTGAAGAGCACCAGTCACCCCGGGTGCAATCTGCTTCAAACCTATCTCCAAATGCAACCGCCCCTCAAAGCCCAACATTTATTGTTGCACAAGTATCGAGTTAGCTGTATTCCTCTCCTCCTCCCCAGACACCAATTACAATGGGGAGAACCTCAACAGCTGAGGAAGAGGACCAAAATGCTGCTGATAACCCACAGCACAGGGGTTATAATGTTCAATCTCCCCGTGTAGAGGAGGAGGTTAGAACATCTGGTGAGGCTGCCACTTCTACTGATTCAACAAATGAACAGGATGAAGTTGGTAACATCTCTAAGACCTCACCAGAGGCAACTGCCGATGAAGGACTCAGTCCTGAGGCAGGAAGTCCCCAGAACCAAGAACAAGGGGCACATGCTACACTGATCTACACTCAGGGCATGTACATCCTGATTCAATCAGGAGGTCAGGTGATTCAGCAAAAACTGATGATGACCTGGGCTTTTTCTATGATGTCTAGCCCATAACACAATCCTTGAGGCTGAGGTGAGCAGACTCAAAGAACTGCTTGCCAAAATGTCTCAGGATCAAAGTCCATCTGCCCCAATAAACCCACAGATGGCACCTTCATCTGAAGGTTCCCCAAACACTCCGCCACTTCACTCAACTGAGCCACCAGCCACTGTTGTTGGCACCACCTCTCAGGGACAGAACCCCTCTGAGCAGATGGTTGCTACATTTCAAAATCCTTACCTCTCATCACTCCCATCATCAATGAGATTGTGCATAAAGCCATTGATGAGAGGATCTCCTCGAATCTAAAAACACTTGTTGATGATGCTGTGCAAAAGAAGCTTTCTGCCATTCACACCCCTGAACCCAATGCACCCAAAAAGGGGGAGTCTAAGGCAGTGAAAGAACGAAAAAGAAAGAGTGTGGAAAATGAGAAACAAGAGAAAGAAAAGGAAAAACAGCTGATCACATACAAAAGAAAGAAAAGTGCTGAAACTCAAAAGCCTGATGAAGAGAAATCATTGGAAGATCTGATTAAAAAAGCCGATGAAGCTCACAGCAGATCAATGGACAAAATAATAGATCAACTCTTCAGACAGGGCTTTGATACAGCCACATTAGACACTGAGATCAGAAAGCTGGAGATTGAAGAGATACAAGAAAATGGGCCAGTTATAGTGTGATGGAAAGGGAGAGGTTGGAAATAATGATCAGGTTTACTGCAAAATACTTGGGAAGATCATTAATTGAGATTAAATCATGGACCAGAGACAGTATTCTGGCAATAACCACCAGAATCTGTACTTCTGAAGCATTCAACAAGGGGTTAATTATCGAAGCACTAGATGAAGCAGGTGCTGGGAAGAGAACTGATATGGCCAAGCTTTCCAAAGCCAAACTCACCATAAAAATGCTAGATCAGCCTTCCCAAACTCCCTCTCAAAAACAACCAACCCCACAACTCTCCAAATCAACTCAACCCTCAAAACCAACTCCCTTACCCCAAAAACCACCTCAAACCACATCCAGTGATGCACCCAGAAGGAGGAGAAGGGTGTTGAGGATGGTAGAAGATGAAGAAGAAGATGATGAAGAAGATAGTCTGCCAATCTCTACTGTTCTGAAATTACCTGAGCCCAGAAGTCAACAAATGATCACACCAGACTTTCAGAGACAAATGGTGAAAGTTAAGATTGAAGAAGAAGAACAGCAGAAACAGCACGATGAGCAACTTTTGAAGATGATTGACAAAGAGTTTCCTCAGTCATCATCTATACAAGCCATGAAGAAACATGCTCAAAGGCTGTATGCTCTCAGGTATACCTTTCAATATCAAAAGGAGAGAGTAAGGATTTGGCCAGACCCCAGGGTTAGTTCTAGAATTCATAAGAAATCCATACCAAGTAGATACAATGGCCAAGTGAGAAAGACCATAGATGCTGCTATTATGTTGGCCATTGTAGTCTCACCCTGGGAAATACTTGAAGACTTCAAGAGAGCCTACAAGTCAAAGATGACCCCTCAAACTCTAATGGAGAACAAAATGGTCAAGAAGGGGTTGTTATACAAGAGGCTTGAAGAGATCAAGAAAAATGAACTCCAGTTGTTATTAGAAGGGACTCACCCAGATGAATTTGCTTACAGAGAGATAACAACTGTTGAGTTGAAAAATGGAAAGACGATGAAGTACTTATCAGAGTACTATGGCCCAGAGTTCTTCTTTGAAGGAGAAGCAGAAGAACTCACTAAGGAGGAACAAGTTGTTCTCCTTGAGGCCTACGTCAGAGAGTCTTATAGAGTCTTATAGAACCAATGAGCCTGATCAGAAAAACCTTTAAGTCCCACGGACATTACAACAACTGAAGTAGTCTGCAACAGCTGAAGACATCAGCTGATAACAAGGTCTGAAGACAAAGTCTGAAGCTAAAGAGCTGAAGACAAAGTCTGAAGTGAAAGAGCTGAAGACAAAGTCTGAAGACAAAAGCTGAAGACAAAGTCTGAAGACAAAAGCTGAAGACAAAGTCTGAAGTGAAAGAGCTGAAGACAAAGTCTGAAGACAAAAGCTGAAGACAAAGTCTGAAGACAAAAGCTGAAGACAAAGACTGAAGACCAAGTTTCAGATGATTGTCACAACAGCTGAAGAAGACCTCTTCAGTAGTTGTGATGGTTTCCTTTCAGTAGTTGTATTTTCCTTTCTGTACTTGTAGTTTCAGTAGTTTTATGTTTCTTCGTGTACTTAGAATAATCTGAGATGTTCTCAGTTGTTGTGAACATTCTCAGTAGTTTGCTTACTTTCAGTAGTTTGTAATAATTCTGTTAGACGTCACTATCAAATGACATCAGCAGACATCACATTCCTATATATATAAGGAATGCTGACCTAATTGTAATCGGTGCAGCTTAGGAAAACCTAGCAGCCGCCATACCGAAGCATGTGTGCATGAATGTTATTATCCCTTTGCAGAAAACCCTATATCTATATAACCGTGTACTGTTCCATTGAATATTTATTGTGTTTTTGCTATATTTGCTTAATTCTTGCTCTAATTCCGCTGTGATTCAACTCTAATTGATCAAACTTAGATCACTGATCCTAACAAATGGTATCAGAGCAGGTTAATCATTGATCGGTTTAACAATTGATCATTGAAACTGCTATTTTGATATCTATAGTTTGATCGAATTAGCATATGTGCAAGAATTGGTTATAAAGATTGATTTTCTGCTGCTTCTGGTTATTTAATTTGAGTTTCTTCTTGGTTCTTATTGAGTTTGTTGTGTTTTTGTGCTAAATCTTTTGAAACTTGATTGATTTGGTTTGAATCTGAGAATGACTACTCCATCTAATGATCCTCACAATACTGGCTCCTCAACCAAGCCTCCGATGCTAGTTAGGAGTGAGTATAACATATGGCAACGAAGAATGCTCCATCACCTGTCTGTTAACAGTTCAGGTTGTTTGTTAGTTAATTATTTAGGGCTGAATCTATCTTCGCAATTTCTGAGAAATGATAGCTACATTAGTTCTGATCAGTTGCATTCTTCGCTCGCTTCTAAAGTCTGATGTGATCAGATATGATGTGCAGGTAAGCTTATGCAATTATACTGAATAAGTAAATTCTTGTGATTAAACTAAATCAATCATGCATTAATGTTTGTCTATCTTAGTACCAATGAGTAGTGTTGACTTCTCAAATTGATTGCTTGTAAAGTCTCAACCTCACACCTGGTGGCAATATGAATAACCATGAGCTTTAATTATTTAAAGCATCTATTCACTTCTCTATTATGATTCATCATAGACCTGAAGTGATGAAATATCCTTTGTTGTAAGTCATTACAGACCTGGATATTTTCACTTGATGCAAAAGAGGCCAATATGCACAACCTAAATATGAGATCTGGTTATAAGTATATGTCAGGTTAATAAGTTAAGAAATATGATTTCTTGCATATCTTGACAAGATTTGAGCTCTCTAAGTCTAAGTGTGACTTACTTAATGTGATATCTGATCGTACCTTAATCTATCCAAGAATTGAAAAAGTAAGTGTGTTGATTATCTTGCCAAAAGCACTCATTTTCTGTCCTTAGATCTCGTGTCTTCTCTGCTGTGAGAACGACGATTAGGATTTAATCATTGTCTATCACTATCCACCAATTTATTTTATTTTAATGTACTGATCATAACTGATATGATCTCACTGCAGGCATATGATTCAAATTTTGTATAGTAGATTTTTCTTCTGCTTTCATTTTGATTTTTGCATGATTTTTTGTGTTCAGGGATGTTGATAATGATTAGTTTGCTCTACTTGCAATATAAAAGAAACTTCTAAGTTTGTGAACTTAAAAGTTTAGGGGGAGTAAAAATATAAAAGAGAAAATAAATGAAAAAGGCAAAATGTGAAAAAGAAATTAAAAATAAAGTGCTTTGGATGAAAAGGATAAAGCTAAAACTCAAGCATGTGTGTGTTTGATATGATGTAAAAATAAACCTGAAAAGAATTCAAAATCAGTGGAAAAGCTTCTTGCAAACAAAACAAGACTATTTGTGTTGTAAAAGTTTTAAAATAAAGACTAAAATGATGGGAAATTGTTGGAAAAACAAAAATTGGTTCAAAGTTTCAAAAATTGTTCTCAAAATGATGTGTGATGATTTTAAACAAAAACAATTTGATATTGTTAAAATTTAAGGGTAATTAATGTATATTTTAGGCGATAGTCAAAATTTGACTAAGTGTTGAGACAATGTGCATGAACAGTGATAATGTGCTTAAACAATGTTCAGATGGATGTTGTGAAAATTTTGAAAGTGCAAGACTCATGGAAGGTTTCTCATGCGCCTGAATAGTTCTCAAAAGTACAAATCAAGAGTATGATGAATTTCAGAAATTTGTACAAGTGTTGGGCATTTTGTTCTAGTCCACGCGCCTAAACAGTTGTCATGTTGCTGAAAATGGTTTAAGTGTTGGGCGTATCAACTTATGCTCATGCGCCTGAATAGTTTCAGACTTTCCAATGCGGTTAGACATTTCAAGGTGATGATTACTCTAAGTAATAGGGGTTTCAATAAGTCTTATGCGCCTGAACAGTGCCCAAGCACCTGAACAGTGCCCAAGCGCCTGAACAGTGCTCATGCGTCTGAAGATTTAATGTGAAACTTAGCCACATGTGCCTTCACAGTGCTCATGTGCCTAAATTTTTTTACACTTATATATATTCGACACTAGTAGTTTTCATTCACTTATTCACACACTCAAACTCTCTGATTCACTGATTCTTTCACCCGATACCCTCATTCACTCAACATTCGATTGTATCTGCTGATCCTTGTGAGATATAGGTATATTCAATGAATCTAAACATCATGTTGATCTTAAAACATCTGATTTCATTACCTATTTCAAACTTTGATTGGGCGTTTGAACTCTATTGAGGCGTTCGAACCCTAGTTGTTCAGAAATCCAAAATCTGAGATTTAAATGTGTTATGATAACTAATATTGAACATCAAACTGCTTTTATAAAATACTTTCAAACATATTATGATAATCAAATCTCAATTTCATAGAAATGTGTTCTTGATGCTTCATTGTTCATCAGTTGAGTTTTAAGAACAAGAACACGAACAGTCAGTTCATAAGTTTTCATCTAAATTGTTATATTAATCATCAAAATTCATCTATTCAACTGATATTGAGAAGATTTTAATTGGTTTAGCGTACTTTAAATCATTTGAACTTAAACTTGAATATGCTCTGCTCTTAATAGAGTGTGTTCAACACAGAAAATTTAAGTGTAAAAAGTTAGGTTTAAAATTAAAAATGTGCTAATTCAATTGAAATTCAATCAATTTTCATGTTTCATGATACATAACTTGATTTAATCATAAATTGTGTTGCATCAAAAATGTAACCAGTGTACACTCTGTTCATGTAATGGATTGCACAAAACACTTAAAAAAATTTTAAGTGTTATTGGTTCAAAATTGATAACACAAAATATGACTAAAATCATTATAATTCAAATATGATTAATATTTTGTTCTTTGTATACTGATGACAGATCTTAATTTCAAACCAAAGCATAATGTAGCAGCCTAACTAAATGAAGATGTTCGTGAGGCTGTTGGTTATGAAGAAATGATAAGATTTCTGTTGAGAACAAAATATGTGTATGCCATGTGTGCGCAACCAGTTATATATACTCATCTCATCAAGAGATTTTGGAGTACTGCTAAAATTGCAAGAGATGATGAAGGAAGGAAAGAAGTCATAGGTTTCATTTCCAACTATCGTATGGTTGAAGTATCTAAGTAGTCAATTAGAGAAGCTCTAAGACTTGGTGATAATGATGCTCAAGATTTGGCTGAACTTACTTTTAACGAGTGTAGAGACACATTTTTAGCCATGGGACATCCAGATCATTTTCCCAAGAAACAGTTCTTTAGAGAAAGAGTATATAACCACTGGAAATTCCTGTGTTATATCTTTCAACATTGTATGTCTAAGAGAATTGCAGGATGGAATTCATTCCCTGTAGACATTACTTCTCCTATTATATCTTCAATCGCTTTATTTTTAATTTGAAGAAAGGAATCAGGAACAAATACTTGATGTATCCCAGATTTCTGCAACTAATTATCAATGAAGCAAATCCTGATTTCCATGCTTATGGAGTAAGTGGAGAAAGATTACTGAAATAGTATAAAAAAGACTTGCTATCGTGATAGGTGCTCAGAATGTTCAAATGTTTGATTATATAAGAGCAGTAGCAAGGGATGAGGTGAATATTAATGAAAATCATTTTCATTTGATTGATGCTGAACCAATTGATCCTAATGATTTGATTGAAGAAGTTCCTCAAGGACTATCTGTTAGGTGTAGATATTTTGTATAGGTTTAGATGATGAATCATTTCTTGTAATGAACTTATGTAATTCTTTATCATTTTGTAATGCATGAAATATATGTTAACCCAAATATTATTTGTGTTGATTTTATATAATTGCAGGAAAATATCATACTTGGTCAATTTGGAAAATTGACTAAGTGAAAGAACTCTTGCAGATGAACAAGTTATTCCTCCATAGATGTTATGTGGAACAAAGAACAAGGAATGCACATCGGTAGATCTTTTGCGGAAGCTCAATATCTACTAAGAACAAGTTCTAAAGTCAAGTTGTTAATGCTACAGAAGAAGGAAGTTTGCTCCTGATGATGAAGTTCAAGAACAAAGGATCAACTCCTACGAAAGACCAACTCCTACGAAAGACCAACTCCTACGGAAGAACAAAACACTTGTATGATCTCAAGTCATCAAGTACGCAACATAAAGTCAACATACGATGTCATCAAGTCAACAACCACAGAAGACACTATTTATGTCGAGAAAATATTCCACATCATATCAAGTATATTTTTTTTGTAAAGTGAATCCATCTGCCAATAAAGAAAAGGCATGGATGCACTCATTTAGGAATAGATATACATTATACGAATAGATATATCATAGGAATAGATAAACATAGAAAGAGATTGAGAGAGATATTGATATAAAAATAGAGATACATACTATTAGAAACGAGATCATTAATCAATATAACACTCAATTAATTAATCAACATAGCAAAACACCAAGCACACCAAGAACATCATAGCAATCATCAAAGCATCAACAATATCATTGATCCTTGGATTCACAGGTGGTATCAAAGCCTAGTGCTCATTCATCTAGATCAATTGATCTATCAGTTTGATTATTTTAATTGGTTTTTTATTTTTAATTGGTGTAATTAGTGAAAGTCATCAAAACCTTTTTATCTCAATCATTAATCACTGTTCCATTGCTCGATTAATTTTGATTTGCATCAGAATCACTTTCGATTCGTGGATTTGTGTTATTGTGCAATATCCCAAGGCTGTTCAAACAAGTTTGAACAAAACCCATCATCATTTAACATCTTAATTTGAAATCATCTGTGTATTTGTTGCGCGATTGGACTAATTTTGATCACAACTTCTTATTTAATTAAGAGTGTTGTATTAATTAGTCCATTCATAACAGAAGTCATTAATTGAAAGGAATTTTTGTCTCAGTTGATTTGAATATCGATATTATCAGTGGTTTGCTATTGTTGTGTGAGTGTGTTTGCATTGCATTTACTTTTCACATTCATAGAGTATTAGATCTGTTGATAATTTTAATAACTAACAAAGTTAATTAAAATGAGCAATTCAGCAGTTGGAGCTTATCAACCTCCAAAGTTGGAGAATAAATCTGAGTTTAAAACTTGGAAAATCAAATTCAGAAACCACGTAAACTATACAGATTCTGACTTATAGTTGTCCATTACTGAAGGTCCTTACATTCCACCTGCTTTAGGACCTGATTATAAAGACAATAATCAACCCATAAGATTGAAAAATCTGTCTCCTGATGATGCCAAGAAAGTAAAAGTTGACATTAAGGCGTATAGTATGCTTACTATGGCTTTACCTGAAGACCTCTTGATCAGGTATGAAGCATACAAAACAGCAAACTCAATATGGAAAATTATTCAGACTTTGTGTGAAGAAAGTGATGACATCAGAAGTATTAGAAAGGATACTCTTCGTTCACAGTATGAGACTTTTCATCATATTGTGGGTGAATTATTCCTCAACAACTCCACAGATACATGCAGTGTATTACTAAGATGAATATCTTTGAGTTGAAGTATAGCAATAAGGAGTTAAACTGTGTCTATGTTCAAGAATACTCTTGATCTAAAGGCAATTAGGTTAGACACTTTGGTAGAAAAGGTAGAAGCTTTGGAGTTAGATGAGAAAACAAGAAACAAGAGTGTAAAAGCACCAATGTCACCATATCAATTCAAAGAAACAAAGGGTGCTGGAAGTGCATTCATCTCCAATAATGATGATGAAAGCTCTTGTGTTGAGAGTGATAATGAAGAGGAAACTGGTTTCTATGCTATGAAGTCCTCTAAAGTAAGCTCTCAAAACAATTCAAACAGGAAAGCAAAAGGGAAATCTGATGATTCAAAAAGTTCTACAGCAAAGGGATCATCACCCAACAAAAGCAACACTAAATCTAAACCAATTACTGTGGTTCTAGAATCAAAACAACAGAAAGCATCATTTGCAGCATTCAGTTCAAGCTTTCAAGCCTAATTGGGTAGCACTCTGACACCTGCTTACATCTGCCAACAATACCTGGAAGAACTTCATCCTGATGAAGTTGAAGAAAAGGACTTACAATGGCAAATAGCCATGATTGCTTACAGAGCCAAGATGTACATGAGAAGGAACAAGGGTCTATCTTTAGCAGGAAGAACAACCAAGATTGGTGTTGACAAATCAAAAGTAAGGTGTTATAATTGCAATTTGTATGGACACTTCTCAACGGAATGCAACTGCAATCAACAACAGACACAAGACAAGCAAATCAGAGAAGCTTAAGCAACCTCAGCTAACAAACTCATCCCCACCAGCCACAAGTTCTTCAACAGGTACCAGTAACTCTAAAGAAACTGGTTTGATTATTTTGCAGGATGGTACTTGTGACTGGAGCATGTATAAGAAGGAAGTGCAGGAGGAAAATCAAGCACTGATGGCAAACTTGGAGAACAAAATTCCACCCATGGCCATAGAGGTAAAGGATAGATTATGTTCACCTGTTTGTATTGAAGAGGTTGAAAGATATAGGGTTCATGCTTAACAATTGGCTGATAAATTCAAAGAAACAATGATTGTAAATGAATCTCATGTAAGAGAACATAAACTGTATCAGGTCAAAATCACTTCCTTGCAAAAGGATTTAGATAAACTTGTGTCTGAAAATTATAATCTGAAAGCACGAGTTGAGGATCTGACCACCTCTTTAACCATGTCCATGTCTGATCATGCATCTACTAAAGTGAAACTTCAGAAGTTTCAACTATCATCTTAGAATTATGAAAAACTCCTGAACTCTCATATTGAATCAAAGAACAGGTATGGGTTGGGTTTCAATGCTGTTGCACCTCCTATAAATGATAACTACACCACTTTACCTGAGTCAATGACAAACAGTCTATCAAACCATTTTGTATCAAGCACCAAAATTGAACCATAAATTAAAACTAATAATTTGGTAAATGGTGATGATACTGAGTTGAGTGAAACTAAGACTGAGTAATCTGAATCAGAATGTTTAAAACAAATTGATTTAGAATTTGACTTTGATGAGTGTGATGACTTGAATGAGTTTAATGACCCTAATGCTAGGTTGGGTAAGGGAAAGAATATGGTAATTGAATCTTTAATCCCCAAGGTCCTTGAGGAGATCAAGCTACCTTATCCCCCAAAACAAAGAAATTTGTTGAAGACCATCTACACAAGAATTGGTCAGCTTAATGATGGCATTCAGGAGCTCAACAAAAAGCACAAAAGTTAGTCAGCAAAAAGAACTATGGAGGAAGAAGAGGAAAACACTTCAGTCGAACACCTGCGGAAGAAGAAGACTGGTCCTCACACATGCGTAGAAAAGCAAAGGAAAAATATTCCAAAGTCAACTTCCATAGAAGCTCTGGTGAAGAAGCGTTCATCTGATTCAAAGTCAACTTTTGTAGAAGATCTGCGAAAGAAGCAATCATCTGACTCAAAACAGTCATCCGTAGAAGATCTACGAAAGAAGAAAACATTTGCTGAATCACAAACTGTCAAGAAAGTAAAAAAACAACAAAGAGATGTGAATCCTCAACAACAACAAGAAGATATTTCAGCTGCAAAGATTGAAAGACAATTGAAAAAGAAGCAGAAGAAGACAATGGAGTTTGATACTGAAGCTGAAGAAAAATACTTCAGGTGGTGTGACATGTATAATTGCAACACAGAAGATTGTTATTTCAGCAGCTATTGCTCCATATACAATATGAACAATCATATGACTTTTGATTGCTACTTCAATAAGCATTGTGCTATTTGCAACAAGAAGAACCATTCTACTCGAGAATGCTGCTTTAACAAGAAGAACAAATCTACAGTGCCAAAGAAGCAACAATCTGAGAATGATGAATCAGACTCATAATCTTCTGAGACTGAAGAATCAAAGGTCTCAAAACAAAAGAAGCAGCAACCAAAACAAAAGGTGTCAAAGGTCAAGAAGCCAACATCTGTTGATGATCAAACAAAGAAGAAGAAGGAGAAGCAACACTATCAAGGCAAGACTCCTCATAAGAAGGTAGTGTTACTGGAAGATGAAGCCTTCTTTTATCACATTAAAAAGGGTAATCATGTACCACGGTCAAAAAGAAAAGATGCTGAAACTTTTTTTAACAAAATGTTATCTTCAAGTTTGAAGAAAAAGGTACTCAAGGAAGAAGTGACAGAGAAAGTGATTATGAATCATGATCAAGGTGCTTCAAGTCCATCTTCAACAGAATCATCCTCACCCCAAACAGAACATAATGAATCAATTGAGACTAAAAACAATCTTGAGTCATGTAGGCTCATTCATGATAGAGTAACTATTCTAGATAACAATGGCAAGCCCAAGACCATTAAGGCTTGGGCTCCACTTTCTAATTGATTTCATTATTTTTACAGGAACATCCATGGAGGACTGATAACAAGTGGTATGTTGACAGTGGTTATTTCAAGCATATGACAGGAAAGTGTTCTCTCCTTTATGATTTCAAACATAAAAATGCTTCATATGTGGCATTTAGTGGAGATAAGAAGGGAGGTAAAATTGTTAGTGAAGGAATGGTAACAAATGGTGTACTCAAATTTGAGAAAGTTAACTTCTATGAAAATTTACAATTCAACTTGTTAAGTGTATCTCAAATTTGTGATCAAAACTATACCACTTTATTGGATAACTCTTATTGTTACATTCTTAAGCCAGGTTTTCAAGTCCCAACAAATTGGATCCTTCTTAAAGCACTAAGAAAAAAGGAACATTTATGTTTTGGATATGAACAACACCTCTATGACAAGCAATGAAACCTGCCTGATTTCTAAGTCATCAGAAGATAAAGCTCAACTGTGGCATAGAAGGATGGTTCATTCAAACATGAAGAACATGAATAGGTTAGTCAAACATGACTTAGTCATTGGCCTTCCCAAGAAAGAACTTTATTGTTCAAATCATTGTTCATCATGTTATAAAGGAAAACAACATAGGGTGTCACACAAGCCCAAAACAATCAACACAAACACAACACCACTCAAAATGCTACACATGGATCTTTTTGGTCCAACCAATGTTTTGAGCATTAGTAAAAGGCAATATTGTTTGGTGATTGTTGATGATTTCACTAGATTCACATGGGTCTTTTTCTTAAAACATAAAAGTGAAACATCAGAAACATTAATAGAGTTTATCACTAAGATAAAAAATCAACTGGATTTAAAGGTCAAAATCTTAAGATGTGATAATGGATCTGAATTTGTTAATCATGTTTTAGATTCCTTTTGTAGGAACAAAGACATAGCCAGACAATTCAATGCACTAAGAACTCCACAACAAAATAGAGTTGCTGAAAGAAGAAACATGACTCTAATTGAAGCAGCAAGAACAATGCTAGCTGATTCATATTTTCCTATCACATTTTGGGCAAAAACAGTGAACACAACATGCAGTGTTCAAAACAGGACATTAATTGTCAAAGACTATAATAAAACACCATATTAACTTTTGTTTAAAAGAAAACCTTTTATAGGTTATCTTAGAGCATTTGGGTGTCATGTGTCTATTTTAAACACCAAAGATCAATTAGGAAAGTTTTATGAAAAAGCCTATGATGGTTTCTTTGTTGGCTACTCACCAACATCTAAATCATATAGAGTATACAATCCATATCACAACATTGTGGAGGAAACACCTAATGTATCTTTTGATGAATCCTTATTTCCAAAATCCGTAAAAAGAACATCTTGGTTGTTTGATATAGATGCAATAACAAATTCATTTAACTCTGGCTATTTGAATGTTGCAGGTCCTATGGATACATGTCATCCATATGTACCTCCAAGTTTGAGTGAAGTGCCTTTGATAGCTGATCCTCTAAGATTACCCCAGACACATACTTCAAATGTTACTGATCCAGGACCTTCATCTCAAACAAGCAATGACAATTCTGATGGACATGGAAATTCAACTTCAGCAGAAGTTAACAATGCTTCTGCAGAAGTTCCTTCTACATCCGTAGATGTTCTATCTACTTCCAGAGATGATTCATTTCCTTCAATTGAAGTTCCCAATCCATCAGAAAACATTCCAACAACATTCACATCCACAGATCAACAAACTACAACATCCGTAGTTATTCCTGTAACTGCTGCGGAAGTTATACCAACGTTTGCGGAAACACAAAATCATGAAGATGGATTTCATTCAGCATTAGAAAACCAAAATAATGAGAATATTGACCACATTGTTGTTTCCCCATTTCAGCTGGATCCATCTCCATCAACAAACATCACTAACTTGGAACCATCCATTCTAGTTGAATCAATACCAACAACAACAATTCAAAAGTATCATCCAATAGAAAACATGATTGGTGATCTTAATGAAAGAACCACAAGAAGTTAAGGGGGAGCTGCCAATATTTGTCTGTTCTCTTGTTTTCTTTCACAAGTGGTTCCACCCAACATAACTGCAACATTAAAAGACAACAGCTGGATTGAAGCAATGCAAGAAGAACTTCAGAAATTCAGAAAGCAGAAAGTTTGGAATCTTGTTGATCTTCCTGAAGGGAAATATCCTATTGGTACAAGGTGGCTTTTCAAGAACAAACTAGATGACAGAGGTATCATCATCAGAAACAAAGCAAGGCTGATAGCACAAGGCTGTACTCAAGAAGAAGGGATAGACTATGATGAAGTCTTTGCCCCAGTTGCAAGGATTGAAGCCACTAGAGTTTTTCTAGCCTATGCTTCACATAAGAAGTTCTCAGTTTACCAAATGGATGTAAAATGTGTCTTCTTATATGGTAAAATTGATAAAGAAGTCTATGTTACCCAACCACCAGGCTTTAAAGATCCTGATCACCCATACAGGGTATACAAGCATGACAAAGCTTTGTATGGTCTTCATCAGGCACCAAGAATGTGGTATGAAACATTATCATCTTTCCTGCTCAAGTATGGCTACAAAAGGGGAACAATTGACCAGACTCTCTTCTTCCTCAAACATGATCATCAAGACCTCTTGGTTGTCCAAATCGATGTGGATGATATCATCTTTGGGTCAACAAACAAAATATTGTGTCAAGACTTTGAATCATTGATGAAATTTGAGTTCCAAATGAGTTCTATGGCATTTTCATCAATTAGGAAAAGTTTGTGAATCAAATCTTGAAGAAATACAACCTTGCTGATTCTTTTTCATGCAAAACACCAGCATCAACAATAGATAAGATTGTACCTGATCCTAAAGGGAAGACAGTTGATCAAAGATTATATAGATCTATGATAGGATCATTAATATACTTAACTGCCAGCAGACCTGACGTAATGTTTGCTGTGTGTGTTTGTGCTAGGTACCAATCAGATCCAAAGGAGTCACATATGAATACAGTGAAAAGGATTATCAGATACCTCAAAGGGAAACTAGGTCTTGGGCTTTGGTATCCTAAAGAAGGAGATTTCAACCTCTACTCATATTCTGATAGTGACTTTAGAGGCTGCAACAACAATAGAAAATCAACAATTGGTGGTTGTCAATTTATAAGACCAAGACTAGTTTCTTGGCAATGAAAAAAGCAAACAAATGTATCAATATCCATGGCTGAGGCTGAGTACATAGTTGCTTTAGCTAGTTGCTCTCCAGTTTTATGGTTGCAAAACCAACTACTTGATTATGGTTACAACTTTCTTTAAACACCAATTCACATAGATAACTCAGCTGCTATGTTTGTTACTGCTAATCCAGTGCAACATAGTAAAACAAAACATATTGAAAACAGATACCATTTTCTGAGAGACTGCTCAAAAAAGAGTTTAATCAAGTTGAACAGGGAAGATATAACAAATAAGCTTGCTGATTTATTCACTAAAGCCTTTGATTCAGTTAGATTTAATTTCCTAATTGAGTCTTTAGGCATGATCAGCTTAGATTAGTTTTCATCATAAAGAAAAGCATGTTCTGTTTGTCAAATTCTTTATACGAAAAAGCCAAAAACATCTATAAAACATATTAGGAAATGATAGTACACTATACCTTTGCTTAATTTCCTGAATTTTAAATTATAAATAAAGACTGATCAGATGTGATTTCATATGTGAGTAGGTTTAGCTTGAGTGGAAGATAAACGAGTTCATGCATAACATAAAGCCAAGGCTAATTTTGGGCAATTCCATTTTGAGGAACAAGCAAGTAAGTCTTATCCTGCTATGATCAACTTACTCACCTAAGCACACTATGTTGTGACACTTTATAACCTCTATCTTTGCTCATCATGGACCCTTTATTTTGTGTAATCAAAGACCTGGGTTCACAGGCACCTCTGTTTTATGTAAGTAAAGACCTGGTGTCCTGTTGATGATCATCAAAAAGTTCCAAAAAGGAACAGCTCTAAAAGAATCCAATGTGATCAATTGTATATTATCTCAAAGAGCTTCAAAAATCATATCAACATTAATAAGATTTCAAAGAAATCTTATGATAGAGCTTATAACTTAAGGAACATAGTTTTAAGTGTGAAAAAGTGATAAATTGACCCATATACAGAGGACAAACTCTAATGTGAATTGAATGTGGAGTCCATATTTGTCTATCTTTAATCAATACCAAAACATGATAAACAGCATGACAAGTTGAAACTATACTCTTGCTTGAGTTTTTGTGGATCATAGTACTTGCAATCAGCACTAGATCTATGTCTACTATCATCAAACAAAACTATTTCAGGAAGTTGCTTAGTGTCATAGTATGATCCCATTATATGATGTAAATGCTTGTAAATACATTTAAGTTTATGCCTATACACAAAAATACAAAAAGATTGTTTTTTTCTTTTATTTGCTAATAAGATTGACAGATAATTGCTTTTCATGCTATTCACTTAATAAATTTTTGATAAATGCATAAGTTCATCATTAATCATAAATTTAGAGGGTGTAGTCATCAGCACTAACTTGGCTGCAGGATATCTGAAGTTTTTAACTAAATAAATTTTGCACATTTGCCATGAAGCGGAGTCAACAAGGTCTAATAGCAAACATCAAATGATCTAACATGATGTTAAGATCATACATCAAAAAGAACAAATATTGCCTTACCGTAGATTGGTACCCTACGGATAAAAAAACAAAATCATAACAAATTTTGCCTTCCGAAGATGTTCTGCGGTAGAATTAACAAAACATCAAAAACAAAATTGTGTCTTCCGTAGATGCGCTGTGGAAGAATAAAATTAAAAGAAATCAAAAAGAAAAGTTTTGCCTTCCGTAGATGATCTACGGAAGAATAAATCGTCAGCAATAAAGATCAAATATTTATATGATGATCAAAAGAATGCAGTTGAATACTTCAAAACAAGAGTTTTGAGAAGAGTTTAAGAATTGAGAGCACTAAACCGATGATTACAAGAATCTAAACCTAAGGGGGAGTATTGTTAGGTCTAGATCTTTTGAATAGGTTTAGATGATGAATTATTTCTTGTAATGAACTTTTGTAATTCTTTATCATTTTGTAATGCATGAAATATATGTTAACCTAAATATTATTTGCGTTGATTTTATGTAATTGCAGGAAAACATCATTGGTCAATTTGGAAAATTTACTAAGTGAAAGAACTCATGCGGATGAACAAGTTGTTCCTCCGTAGATGTTCTGTGGAACAAAGAACAAGGAATACACATCCGTAGATCTCTTGCGGAAGCTCAACATCTACTGAAGAACAAGTTCTGAAGTCAAGTTGCTGCTGCTGCGGAAGAAGGAAGTTTGCTCTTGAGGATGAAGTTCAAGAACAAAAGATCAACTCCTACGGAAGACCAACTCCTATGGAAGACCTACTCCTATGGAAGACCAACTCCTACGAAAGAACAAAACACTTGTATGATCTCAAGTCATCAAGTACGGAACATAAAGTCAACGTGTGACGTCATCAAGTCAACGACCACAGAAGACACTATATATGTTAAGCAAATATTCCACGTCATATCAACAATATTTCTTTTGTAAAGTGATTCCCTGTGCCAATAAAGATAAGGCATGGATACACTCATTTAGGAATAGATATACATTATAGGAATAGATATATCATAGGAAGAGATAAACATAGAAAGAGATTGAGAGAGATATCGATATACAAATAGAGATACATACTCTTAGAAACGAGATCATTAATCAATAGAACACTCAATGAATTAATCAACATAGCAAAACACCAAGCACACCAAGAACATCATAGCAATCATCAAAGCATCAACAATATCATTGTAATCGATTCATGATCAATGAAAAACAATTGAAACAATCTTTGTGTTGCATAATATTGTTCGATTTTCAATTTGTTTTATATTTTGTTAGTCGATTTCAATTTCAAAAACAATTAAATTAAAATTCAAATACTAATAATTCTGCTATCTTTATTTGTTAAATGAAGCTGATAATTCCTGCTTCGATCCTTGGATCCACAGGTGGTATTAGATCCTAGTGCTCATTGATCTAGATCAATTGATCTATCAGTTTGATTATTTAAATTGGTTGTTTATTTTTAATTGGTGTAATTGGTGAAAGTCATCAAAACCTTCAAGTGATGATGATGATAATGATGGTGGAGGTAATGAATTTGAAGGTGTTCAAGGAGTTGTTCATGAAGCAGATAGTAAAGATACTATATCTAATAATCAAAATGAAGATGTTCATGAACATGATGACATAGATGATATGAATGAAGTTGTTAATGAAGAAAATTTTCAACAACGAATGGAATTCGATTTTCTTAATGTTGATATGTTAGAGTGTAACACCCGAAATTTTGCAACGTAAAAGAAAGAAAAGAAAAGTATTTTGAAGAAAAATAAAAGAAGCTAATGTTGAGGGGTGCTTTGTGTAAATAGTACAAAAAGTCAAAAAGGTGAGCTTTATATGGGCATGGCCGCCCATATCTTCCCTGTTGTTGCTGTTGTTCGACTAAACAAAGAAGAAAAGAAGACTGGAACTTTGTTCTCTCGGTTTGAAGAAGAAGAAGGCTGAAATCTTTGTTAGTAAGTGTTTTCATGTTAAATGGTTTGGTTTTTATGGGATTTTCATCCTTATAACCGATATTTAAGTGCTCTTTGTGTTTTGCTTGATTTAGGTGCTCGAACTATTGTGCAAACAAGTTTGGTGGAGTTTTGCTTGTTTGCTACAATAGGTGAGTTCTGGACCCCGTTTTATATGTATTTTAAACAAGTTTGGGGCTGAAAATGCGTTTAAAGGGTTTTTTTCACAATTATTTCCTTGTAACCGTATGTTTATGTATGCATATACTTTTGTTCTATGCATGTTTATGTGTTGTGGTTGCTTAGAATGTTAAGTTTATGCTTAGAACAGGTACTAATGTAGGTCTGGGATAGTTTTGATTTTGAAAAACGCACAACAGGTGGTCATGCGCCCAAACAGGGCCCATGCGCCTGGAATTTGCATTAGAAAAACTTTTAAGAAGGGGTCGTGCGCCCCAATAGTTCCCATGTGCCCTAGATGTCTGCCTGAAAACACTCAGTGTAGACTCAAAAGCCTAAGCAGTACCATGCACCCAACATTTTTTCTCTGATGCCTAAGTGTAAATCCATGCGCCTGAATAGTTCATGCGCCCAGAAGTTTAGATTAAAATGCCAAAGTATAAGATCATGCGCCTGCATAGTGTTCATGCGCCTAAGCAGGGCTCATGCGCCTGCATAGTGTCCATGCGCCTAAACACTAAGAAAACTTTTTGGAATTTTGGGGAATCATAATTTTAGTGTTTGACCCTGGTTCAACTTGGTGTTTTTATTTGATTATTTTATTTATGTTTTGGGCCATTATTGTGTTCCTTATTTGCAGGATCGTTAAAAAGGGACTTTGCACTTAGTAAACACACTTAGGAGGATCTTTAGGATCATTTAACAATTCAAATGGGTAGCTTAGAACTTTAACCAGATGATACAATACACAACACAAGTAAAGTAAGAGCAAGAACACAAGAGATAATTTTTAAGGAAGTAGTATATTGCTTCTTAGGTTCTATTACAGGTGTTTGTACTGATATGTGAAATACAAGAACCTTTGACTCTTTATACTAAACCTACAACTGCCAATATGCAAAAAGACAGTTGGATGTGACTAATCTAGACAACAAGATCAGCCTAAAGTCAAAAGGCAGATTTCCTTTTAACTAGTGACTATGACAAGCCATAGCTCACTGACTTTCCTATTACAAAAAGCCAAACAAGAAACAAATACAAAAACTTGCAGACAAAGACCTTATCTGCTTTATCATAAAGCATGGAAGTTTCACCAACTTATGATAGTTGGTGAACCACCAGAGAATGCAGCGGACAGGAGGTTGCTTTATGATAAAGTTGATAGAAAAAGTGTCTTTTCTCTCTTTTCTAAAGTAATCAGTCTTATCTTTATTCAGCTTTAGAAGACTTTGTCTTGAGAGCTTCGGAAGACTTCATCTTTAAACTTCGGAAGAGTTGAGTCTTTGGCTTCGGAAGACTTGACACTTAGTGTAAAGTTTCCTCAGTAGTTTCTTCTGAACATTGGCTTCGGAAGATTTTACACTTAGCATTTTACTTGAGTGTGTAAAACTTTCAAAGCTAATTCTTCTTTGTTCCTTAGTGCATGTTGGAAGACTTGGTTGTTTTGGTATCCTTTGGTTGCATCAGCCTCATATCCTAAGAGGTTCCTACATTATTATTATACTATTACGTGACTTTACGTGGTGTCATTTTATTCGTATCCGTAAAGTATTATAATTAAAGAAAGTGGAAAGATCAATGATAATGAAAAGTGGAACATAAAGAACGAAAGAAAGTCTTGCAAGCAAATTCACATGAGGTCCATAACCATTAGGTTGTTAGCTGAACTGTGTGTGGTTTAGCTAACCCTTTGGATGACACATGGTCAATCTTTGAGATTGAGGGGACCTTTGTTGCTGCCCCGGTACTGGAGTCAGCTTCGTGCACCAGTTTGGGGTCTATTTGTAGACCTCAGCCCAGTACCAGTTTTATGCGCATTATTTGGGGGCATAGCACATTGGTCTGGATTAAGTGAAAGATTAAAATAAAAGTTCAAAATTTATGATGATGGAAATGGTAAAAGAAGATAATGGATGTTATCTAACTGTACGTATGATGTGTGATCACGTACGAAAGAAATGTATATTATTTTAAAAAGGGTATTTTCATATACAAATCTTACAAGGTATTTTAATGTTTTAAAACTAGAGCTCACTCAGCAACACTGACTTTTATGCATTTTCAGTTGGTAGGTAATTTTGCTGAGGATGGCACATGGGGAGGCTACTCGTCAGGGCTAGACTTGCATACGTTCACCCTTAATAACTTGTTGTTTTGTAATGCAATTAATGTGGGATTTTGTAACTGATAACAACCAATGATGTATTGCTTAGCAACAATATTTATTAATGAATGGGTGGCTTTTGATATTAATTCTGCTGCATTGATTTATGAACTATCTAATGTTTTTATATATTATGCTATGATTGACCAACTGTGAGGTCTCCGGGAATGGGGCCTTACAAGTTGGTATCAGAGCCAAAGTTTAAGAGAAATATGTAAATATTTTCAAAACCTAAACTTAAACTGAGAATGGGACGAATGGAGGGATGCCAGCCGGAGTAGCTACGTGCCATCAGGTGTTTCTTTTCTTAATTTAACCGGTATTATGTGTGTGTGCTATTTGATTTATGTGCCTTTAGTAGATTTGAATACTAATGTAGTCAGGATAGGAAATGCTCGGGGGATGAAGAGTAAAGTAAGTGGCTAATCATAACTGGCCACTGTAATTAGGGACTTACTATACTTGACATAAACTGAGCTATTACCTTGAATGACCGTGTTGGTGTTTGAATCTTATAGCGATTAGAGGATGGCCGGAGGGAGATCATCTAAGGCTTCTAGAGGTGGAGCATAGGGTGGACGTGCTGGTAGACCATGGGCCACAATGAACAAGATGAGGACTGCAGAGACGGCTCCTGGTGAGCCTGGGATTCATCACCCGGAGGGCGGTGATGAGAGTGCCAACTTGAGAGCCTCAGTGAAAGAGGCAATGGGGTTGAGGAGGTTCATCAAGTCATGCAGACGATCCTACCGTCTGTAGTGACAGAAGTCATCCGGGCTGTAAGGAATGATGAGAGGAAGGAGAAGGAGGAGGAAAGAAGGAAGACGAATGGGAGAAGGCAGAATGAGGGAGATCATGATGATGAGGAGGAGTTGAATGCTGCAAGGGGAGCCTCCAGTGATGAAGAAGACTTAGAGGTGCGGGAAACCGTTAGGGGATGCAGCTACGGGGCATTCCAAAGATGTAAATCCCCTACTTTTGATGGTAATGGTAATGCTGCAACTGCTTACGTTGGGTAAGGGAGATGGAGGTGGTGTTAGAAATCAGTGAGTGTTGGGAGGACCAGAAGGTGAGGTTCGCCACTCACTCGTTTGTTGACTCGGCTCTATGCTAGTGGGATAATATTGCCCAAGCCGAGGGCAACCGGGCCATTGGGAGGATGAGATGGGAAGAGTTGAAGAAGATGGTGATTGAGGAATTCTATCCTCAAAGGGAACTAGACAAGATAGAAAGAGAGTTCCTATAGCTTGAGGCGGGAACCATGACCCACCAGCAATACACTACCAAGTTTAATGAGATGGCGAGGCTGGTGCCGGATCAGGTGATGACGATGTCAAGGAAGATTAAGAGGTATGTGCAGGGATTGCCAGCTGATATCCGCAGGCACTTGATTGTTGCACGACCAAGCACCTTTAGGTCTACGGTGGATCTGGCTGGGTGGTTGTATGATGAGAGAGAGGTGGCGATGGTTGAGGTGAAGAAGATTGGTGGTGGTGACAAGAACTGGAGAGGGAAACGATTCGGGCGTGGCGGTTTCACCCCGAAAAATAAGAAGATGAGAATTGTTGACCGAGGAGTGGGGTTATCAAGCTTAGGGATGAAGAGGTGTGGCCGATGTGGGAAGGAGCACACTGGTGAATGCATGGGGGGCGTGACTGTGTGCTTCAAGTGTGGGAAGCCCGGTCATATAGCAAAAGATTATGGAATGCTGAAGTACTTCAACTGTGGCGGGACTGGCCACAGGAGCCACGAGTGCAGGAAGCCTAGAGCTAAGAGCTCTGGGGCCAAGAAGGGGGCTTAGGAAGGAGGACAGAGGGCAAGTGCTAGAGCCTTCATGATGACCCGAGAAGAGGCCCGGGTAGACCCCGACGTCATGTCAGGTATGTTTCTTGTAAACCAAACTTGTGCCTCTGTATTATTTGATTCTGGTTCTAGTAGGAGTTTCATTTCTACTGCTTTCTGTGCTAAGTTGCCTGTTAGTAACAGAAGTAAATATGAGCCATTTGAGGTAGAAACTACTATTGGTAAGTCTACCAGAATTTCTGATATGTTAGAAGACTGCGACATAGAACTAGAAGGCCATAGGTTCTCTGCTAAACTATATGTGATGCCCCTAGGCGGATTTGATGTAGTACTAGGTATGGATTGCTTAGCAGCCTATGAGGCAAATATCGTATTTCGTAAGAAGATGATCGAATAATTGCGCCTGATGGAAGTTCGGTGACAGTCTACGGTGATCGCGTCACTATGGTTCCGAAGGTGATTTTGATGGTGGTGGCAGAGAAGTGCATAAAGCGGGGATGTACTGCCTACCTGGCTTATGTGAAGGATGTGGACGCATCAGTACCACAGTTGTCTGAAGTACCCGTGGTGTATGACTTCCCAAACGTGTTCCTAGAAGATTTACCAGGTGTGCCACCAGATCGCGAGATTGAGTTTCAGATTGATCTGATACCAGGTTCTCAACCCGTTGCCAAAGCACCGTATCAATTGGCTTCGATGAAGATGAAAGAACTGATGGTCCAACTACAAGAGTTGATGGACAAGGGATTCATCTGACCGAGCATCTCTCCCTGGGGTGCTCTGGTCTTGTTTGTTAAGAAGAAAGACGGTAGTATGAGGATGTGCATAGACTACCGGGAGCTAAACAAGTTAACGGTGAAGAACCGATATCCCCTGCCCAGAATAGATGACTTTTTTGATCAGCTCCAAGGTGCCAGTTGGTTCTCATGGATAGATCTCCGGTCTGGATACCATCAACTAAAGGTGAAGGAGCAAGATATTCCTAAGACAGCTTTTCACACGCGTTATGGACACTACGAGTTTCTCATCATGTCCTTCAGTTTAACTAACGTGCCAGCTGCCTTTATGGATCTGATGAACCGAGTGTGTCGGCCAATGTTGGATAAATCAGTGATTGTGTTTATTGATGATATCCTGATCTATTCAAGGAGCAAAGAAGTGCATGCCGACCACATACGTGAAGTGTTAGAGACACTTAGAAAGGAGAAGCTATATGCTAAATTCTCTAAGTGTGCTTTTTGGTTACGTGAAGTTCAATTTTTGGGTCACGCGGTGAATTTTGAAGGAATTATGGTGGACCCGGCGAAGGTTGAGGCAGTGGTGCAATGGAAGTCTCCAAAGACGCCATCCGAGATTCGCAGTTTCTTGGGTTTAGCGGGCTACTAGCAAAGGTTCATTCAAGACTTTTCCAAGATAGCCTCACCTTTGACCAAGTTGACTCGCAAGGATGTGAAGTATGTGTGGGGACAGGAACAAGAGGATGCTTTTAAGGAGTTAAAGGCGAGATTAACTCAAGCTTTGCCCGAGGGGAGTGAGGATTTAGTGGTCTATTCGGATGCTTCCTATTCAGGACTGGGTTGCGTGCTAATGCAACGTGGGAGAGTGATAGCTTACGCATCCCGGCAATTGAAGACCCATGAGACCAATTACCCCACTCATGAGTTAGCAGCAGTGGTTTTTGTGTTGAAGATTTGGAGGCATTACTTATACGGGACAAAGTGCACAATCTTCACGGACCACAAGAGCTTAAAGTATTTCTTTGAGCAGAAAGATCTCAACATGAGGCAGAGGAGATGGTTAGAGCTGATCAAGGATTATGATTGTGAAATCCATTACCACCCGGGCAAAGCCAATGTAGTGGCCGATGCCTTGAGCCGAAAGGAGAGACCCGAGCCAATCCGGGTGAATGCTTATCAATTGGTGATGACCTCTAACGTGATGACATAGGTCAAAGAATTTCAGCCTAAGGCATTGAAAGAAGATCGCCTTAACTCTGAAAGGATGAGAGGTCTAGTCGCGGAGTTGGGAGAAAATATCCACGGAGTTAGAACCCACTTCGGGCGGATGTGGATTCCCTGATATGGAGATCTACGGGGGTGAATTATGGACGAAGCTCATAAGACTCGATACTCCATTCATCCCGGTGTTACCAAAATGTATCAAGACATGAAGAAAGATTACTGGTGGACGGGAATGAAGCGCGATGTAGTGGAGTATGTGAGTAAATGCCTTACTTGTCTACAAGTAAAGGCAGAACATCAGAAGCCATACGGGAAGATCCAACCGTTGGATATACCCGAGTGGAAGTGGGAGCAATACACCATGGACATCATTACGAAGCTACCCCGTACGGCGAAGGGGTACGATACCATATGGGTTATAGTTGATCGTCTGACAAAGAGTGCTCACTTCCTACCAATCCGCGAGACGTATTCCTCCGAGAGACTGGCAGATCTGTTCATTAAGGACATTATAGCTCGTCATGGTGTTCCGGTGTCTATCGTTTCAGACTGTGACACCCGGTTCACATCGAAGTTTTGGAAAAGATTCCATGATACGATCGGGACGAGGCTACAAATCAGCACGGCTTATCATCCTCAGACAGATGGTTAGTCTGAGAGAATGATTCAGACACTCAAGGATATGCTCTGTGCATGTGTAATTGACTTTGGAGGAAGTTGGGATGATCACCTACCGTTAGTGGAGTTCTCATACAACAATAGTTATCGTGCCAGCATTGGCATGCCACCATATGAGATGCTGTATGGTAGAAGGTGTAGGATGCCCGTATGTTGGGGAGACATTAGGTAGAAAGAGTTGGGAAGTATCGTGGTGATCGAGGCTACGACAGAGAAATTGGAAAAGATCAAAGCCTTTATGAAGGCGGCAAAGGATAGACAGAAGTCGTATGCCGACAAAAGGCGTAGACCAATTGAATTCAATGTGGGTGATAGAGTCATGTTGAAGGTCCCGCCTTGGAAGGGTATCATCCGGTTCCAAAAGAGGGGCAAGCTGAGCCCGAGGTACATAGGGCTTTTCGAATCATTGCACGAGTAGGGGAGGTGGCCTATCGATTAGAACTGCCTGATGAGCTAAGTAGAATTCATTCGACGTTTCATTTATCTCATCTGAAGAAATACTTAGCCGATAAAGACATGATTGTACCACTGGATGATATCGAAGTGGAGGAACAGCTCAACTATGTGGAGCAACAAGTGGCAATCATCGATCAGAAGGAGAAGAGATTGAGAAATAAAGTGTTCCACTTGTGCGGGTGCAATGGAAACACCGGAAGGGTTTTGAGTCTATATGGTTTCGGGGACGAAGAAGAAATGAGACGGCATTACCCACAGTTATTCGAAGAGTGATGGGTTTCGGGGACGAAACCTCTTTAAACGGGGTAGACTTGTAACACCCAAAATTTTGCCACGTAAAAGAAAGAAAAGAAAAGTATTTTGAAGAAAACGAAAAGAAGCCAAAGTTGAGCGGTGCTTTGTGTAAATAGTACAAAAAGTCAAAAATGTGAACTTTATATGGGCATGGCCGCCCATATCTTACCTGCTGTTGCTATTGTTCGACTAAACAAAGAAGAAAAGAAGACTGAAACTTTGTTCTCTCGGTTTGAAGAAGAAAAAGGCTGAAATCTTCATTGTTTTCGTGTTAAATGGTTCGGTTTTTATGGGATTTTCATCCTTATAACCGATATTTAAGTGCTCTTTGTGTTTGGGTGTTTGTTTTGCTTGATTTAGGTGCTCGAACTCTTGTGCAAACAAGTTTGGTGGAGTTTTGTTTGTTTGCTACAATAAGTGAGTTCTAGACCTCGTTTTATATGTGTTTTAAACAAGTTTGGGGCTGAAAATGCATTTAAAGGGATTTTTTCATAATTATTTTCTTGTAACCGTATGTTTATGTATGCATATGCTTTTGTTCTATGCTTGTTTATGTGTTGTAGTTGTTTAGAATGTTAAGTTTATGCTTAGAACAAGTACTAATGCAGGTCTGGGATAGTTTTGATTATGAAAAATGCACAATAGGTGGTCATGCGCCCAAACAGGGCCCATGCGCCTGGAATTTGTATTAGAAAAACTTTTAAGAAGGGGTCGTGTGCCCCAATAGTGCCCATGAGCCCTAGATGTCTGCCTAAAAACACTAAGTGTAGACTCATACGCCTAAGCAGTACCATGCGCCCAACATTTTTTCTCATCCATGCGCCTGGATAGTTCATGCGCCCAGAAGTTTAGATTAAAATGCCTAAGTATAAGATCATGCGCCTGCATAGTGTTCAGGCGCCTAAGCAGGGCTCATGCCCCTGCATAGTGTCCATGCGCCTAAACACTTAAAAAAATTTCTGGAATTTTGGGGAATCAGAATTTTAGTGTTTGACCCTGGTTTGACTTGGTGTTATTATTTGATTATTTTATTTATGTTTTTGGCCGTTCTTGTGTTCCTTATTATTATACTATTACGTGACTTTACGTGGTGTGATTTTATCCGTATCCGTAAAGTATTATCATTAAAGAAAGTGGAAAGATCAATGATAATGAAAAGTGGAACATAAAGAACGAAAGAAAGTCTTGCAAGCAAATTTACAAGAGGTCCATAACCATTAGGTTGTTAGCTCAACTGTGTGTGGTTTAGCTAACCCGTTGGATGACACATGGTCAATCATTGAGATTGAGGGGACCTTTGTTGCTGCCCCGGTACTGGAGTCAGCTTCGTGCACCAGTTTGGGGTCTATTTGTAGACCTCGGCCCAGTACCACTTTTATGCGCATTATTTGGGGGCATAGCACATTGGTCTGGATTAAGTGAAAGATTAAAATAAAAGTTCGAAATGAATGATGATGGAAATGGTAAAAGAAGAGTTCGAAATGAATGATGATGAAAATGGTAAAAGAAGATAATGGATGTTATCTAACTGTACGTATGATGTGTGATCACGTACGAAAGAAATGTATTTAAAAATGGTATTTTCATATACAAATCTTACCAAGTATTTTAATGTTTTAAAACTAGAGCTCACTCAGCAACGCTGACTTTTATGCATTTTCAGTTGGCAGATAATTTTGCATAGGATGGCACATGGGGAGGCTACTCGTTAGGGCTAGACTGGCATCCGTTCACCCTTAATAACTTGTTGTTTTGTAATGCAATTAAAGTGGGCTTTTGTAACTGATAACAACCAACGATGTATTGCTTAGCAACAATATTTATTAATGAATGAGTGGCTTTTGATATTAATTCCGCTGCATTGATTTATGAACTATGTAATGTTTTTATATATTATGCTATGATTGACCAACTGTGAGGTCTCCAGGAATGGGGCCTTACATAGAGTCTGTTACACAAGAGAATGTGATTACCAAGGAATATTCTCTTGATGTTATTAAAGTTATAACTAGTTCACCTATTCATGTGATAGTTGAAGGTGAAAGTTCAAAACAATTAGATACAGTTCATACTGAGAAATTGAACACTGAGCAGATAATAAAAACTTTGAAAGAAGAGAACATCAATTAGCTTAAGATAATTGAGAAGCTGAAAGATGAAAATGATTAATTAAAAGCAAAATCTTTAAACAAAGACTTGAAGATTGTTAAGCTAGAAGAAGTTCAAGAGATGAATGTAAAGAACTTTGTTGTTTTGCTCAGAGACCATGATTTGATGGAAGAAAATACAAGAAGTTGAAAGAAGATTAGGATAAGCTGAAAGAAGAGCTTGAAATTGTGAAAGATAGCTTGAAATCTCAATCTTCTCAACCGCAAGTCCAAGATCCTGTATCATTAGAGAAAGTGGTTTTTCCTGAAGTTCAAACTACTAAAACTGAAAGATTATCTAAGGCTGTGAAAGGAAAAAGAAAGATAGATGAATCTGATGTTCAAGTATTGGTAGAATCTTCATCCAACCATCCTTGAAAGATGCAAAAAATTATTTCTAAAACTCTAAATGTAGATCATCCTTCTTTACAGGAAAGTGCAAAAGAAGACATACAAGAGCAAATCGAAGCATTGGATAATTTAGATCCAGAGTACTCAGATGCTTGGTATGATGAAGTATTGGAGGAAGAAGACATTGTTGAAGCTGCATATTCTCTGGTTGAAGCTATTACTGAAGACATCCCTTTAGACATACAACGTGTATTTTAGGATGGTCTAATAGTTTCACAAATTCATGAAGAGTATGATAAATGTGTTATAGCAGAGTCAACAGCTCCAGTTGATCCAGATGCAATTATTATTGAACGTGGAGAGTGGAATCCTATGCAAGAAAGTATTAACATTGAAGACCTTCCAGCATGAGAATTGCACCATCCAGATCTGGAAAATATGACAACTGTTGAGCTTAGGCTGTGGCTACAATCAATGAATTATCCAAGAAAGAAATTGAATAGATTGCAAACCGAGTCTTTAAGAAATTTGGTCAAAAGTTTTCAAGAGACAGAGAAACAAAATAACAAGATGATTGTGTTAGATATGGATAATCCACAATATTTGGAGATTACAAAGAGAACTCGAATCTTAAAGCCTCAAGAGATCAAGGCAATGGAATTGGTGAAAAGTAGTCATGAAAAGAGGAAAGAATTTTTGATATGTTCCCAGAGACTGAGAAGCAGGCATATCAAGTCTTGGTTGAGCATAAACAACCATGGAACAAAGCTAGAACTGTAGGAGAGTTAGTTAGAAATGTACTGCGGAAAGGCCAATCTATTTCTTAGTTGCTTAATGCAATGATTGTGTTGGATAACACAAAGAATGTTAAGTGATAGGTTCAAATGGATCGAATCTGTGATTTCTATGATAATGCAATGATCAATTTAAACATAAAGTAATCAAACACATGCAATTACATAAAAAAAATTCATAGATTTCATTGATAGCAGATGCACTGGATACAATGTGTATGGGTTACAGTTCGTTCATCTACGTCTACCCTGCACAATACATAAAATATCCTATTTATACTATCAAGAAATAAAGGAACATATATTTACAAAATAAGTTCCTATACTATGAAAAAAACACATAAAGACAAAATGTTAATCTTCTAGAAGCTTCAACAATACTCCCCCTAAGATTCACATTGTCTTCAGTCTTCAAAAAAAATCTTCAGTTTCTTCTTTGATCTTGAATATCAGCTTGTCTTTGTACAGCTCGAGTTCCTTCAATGCTTTCTTGATTGCTGATTTAAACTTGTTTGCTAAAATTGCTTGCTTTGGCTTCAACTCATTAGTTTTAATGTCCATTTTGTCCATTTTCTC
Organism: Flaveria sonorensis; assembly: GCA_025506505.1. Taxonomy (NCBI): domain Eukaryota; kingdom Viridiplantae; phylum Streptophyta; class Magnoliopsida; order Asterales; family Asteraceae; genus Flaveria; species Flaveria sonorensis. The sequence goes on from CM046428.1 coordinate 27,997,695, forward strand.
CAAAGTCACTTTTGATAAACCTGCAATATCAACATTTGCATAGAACTCCAGAGGTTTAGATTGATCGTGCGAATAAATTTCTAACACACCCTTGCTTTAAATTCGAATCAAATCAATCGACTTTTTATCTTTCTTCGCAATATTTGCATACGCTGTAGCTTTTCGTAATGCAATTCTTTCCATCGCAGCATCCATCACTTTAATAATCGTCATAAAATACTTTCTATCACTCTCCGCAACGTCTAATGCAACTCGTTCAAACTTTTGTATGGACAAAAATGAGATATAACTCGGATGTAGAAGTTTCAGTTCAAACACTCCAAATAACAAAATCATGTCTTGATCCCAGTCATCTAAGTTTCAAACTAACTTCAATTCGAATGAGTCAACATTATAAAACCATCTTAAAATTGGTTTTGTCGTTTGAGTTCCATCAATCACCTTTAATCCTAGATTTGTAACCTTTTCAAAACATTGGTCACTGTAAGCATCCAAAAATTTTTCTTCTTCTTCAGGATTATCTGCACTCTTTCTTTTAGTCTTCAAAGACTTAAAATACTCTTTATCCTCTTGATCACATCTTGTCTTCAGATAAGAGTTCATGCGAGAAATACCTCGGTTTAAGAGTCTAACAAAATTTTCACTTCGCATTGCTTTTGTTGGATTAATCAATGGAAACTTTTTTAATTCCTTCAAATCTTAAACCGGAAGCTCTATGTTACTCGTGTAAAAATGATAAACATCACACATAGCATTTACACGTTAATAAAAAATGCATCAAAAATCTCATCGTACTTCCATGAAACCATCTTGACATTCTTTGTAGTATCTGGCACAATCGTTGCATTGAGCAATTCAGAAATTGATTGGCCTTTTTGCAATACATTCCTCACTAGATCACCAGCTATTCTCGCTTTATTCCATAACAATAGACACTTGATAAGCTTGTTTTTCCGTTTCTGGAAACATTTTCATCAACTCCTTTCTCTTTTCATGACTACTTCTCACTAATTCCATCTGTTTAATTTCTTGACACTTCAAAATTCTTATTCTTTTGGTAATCTCCAAATATTGAGGATTATCCATATCAAGCACAATTAACTTATTTTTTTTTTTTCGTTTCTTGAATGCTTCTCACCAATTTCCTCAATGATTTAGCTTGGAACCGGTTTAATTTCTTTCGTGGATAATTTCTTGATTGTAACCACAATCTCAGCTCAAAAGTTGACATATTCTCTGGATCAGGATGATGTAATTCTGATGATGAAAGCTCTTCAATATTAATACTTTCATGCATTGGATTCCATTGTCCATGTTCAACAATAATTTCAACAGGATCCACTAGAGCTATAGATTCAGCAATTACACATTTCTCATATTCTTCTTTCATTTGAGACATAGTGAGACCATCCAAAAATACTCTATTATACTTTTTATTAACCAGATAATTATACTTGTCATTAACATCAATAGGGATATCTTCAGTAACAGCCTCAATAGGAGAATAAGCAGCTTCAACAATATCTTCTGCTTCTAACACTTCATCATACCATGCATCTGAGAATTCTGGTTCCAAATCATCTATTGCACCAATTCTCTCTTGAGCTTCAGCTTCTTTACTTTCATGAATCAAAGGCTCAGATACAATCTTTTGTATTTTAGACATTGTGTTAGATGATGATTCAGCTAAAACTGACACATCTAGATCATCTATCTTTCTCTTCCCTTTACCTGCCTAAGATATTCTTTCAACATCAATCGGTTGAACTTCAGATACAATAACTAATTCAGGTGATTAGGATCTCAAACTATCTTTCATACCTTCAAATTCTTCTTTCAATTTCTCATTATCTTCCTTTAACGTCTTGAATTTTTCTTCAATCAAGTCATAGTCTTTGAGTATCACTTCAAAGTTCTTTAAATTTGATTCTTTATCTTCTTCAAGTTTAGCAATTATCAAATCTTTCTTTAACAATTCATCTTTCAATTTTTCATTCTCATCTCTCAGCTTCTCAATTAGCTTAAGCTGATTAGGGTTTTCCTCTTTCAATTCATCAATTATCTGCTGGGTATTCACTTCCTCAGTCAGAACTGTATCATGTTGACTCAATCTTTCCACTTCATCCGGTAATACAGATTCAAAGGCTTCAACATTTTGAACATCATACGCAACTTCTTGTTGTACATTAGCTACAACATCTTCTTCATTCATATCTAATAACTCATCAACATTAGGAACTTCTTCGGTCACATTTTCAACTTCATTAACCTCAGTATCAACAACTTCATTAACTTCTTCAATTTCATTCCCTCTATCATCATCATCATTATCATCATCACTCGAACTAGAACTTCCTTCATCATCATTATCTTCATTATCGTCATCATCATCTTCATTATCTTCATCAGCTTCAGATTCAGATGGTTCTTGAGGAACTTCTTCAATTAAGTCATTTGGATCAATTGGTTCATCCTCAATTAAATGAAAATGATCTTCATTTATATTCACATCATCCCTTGCAACTGCTCTCATATACTCAAACATAGGAACATTTTGAGAACCAGTAATAATAGCAAGTCTTTTGTAAGTAGTTTCAGACATATGCTCTAAAAGTAATATTTCTCCACCCACTCCATAAGCATGGAAATCAGGATGCTCTTTATTAATAATCATCTGAAGAAATCTTGGATACATCAAGTACTTATTTCTAATTCTCTTCTCCAAATTAAAAATGAAACCATTCATGATCCATTTAGCCATATTGAATCTTCTATTAGTGGCTATGGCTACTATTGGAAATGCAATGTCTACTGGGAATGAATTCCATCCGGCACTTCTTTTAGACGTTCCATGTTGAAAGATATAGCAAAGAAGTTTCCAACGGTTGTAAACTCTTGCTCTGAAAAACTGTTTCTTTGTGAAATGGTCAGGATGACCCATGGCTATAAATGTTTCTCTACACTCATTAAATGAGAGTTCAGCCAAATCTTGTGCATCATTGTTACCTAGTCTGAGAGCTTCTCTAATTGATTTCTCAGACACTTCAACCATACAATCATTGGTAACAAATCCTCTAACCACTTTCCTTCCTTCTTCATCTCTTTCATTCACAGCTGTTTTCCAAATTTTTTTGATTAACCAAGCATATATGACTGGCTGTGAACATATAGCATGTACATACTTAGCCCTCAATAAAAATCTGATCATCTCTTCATGTCCAGTAGCTTCTCGAACATCTTTGTTAACAAAAGCAGCTACATTATGCTTTGGTTCAAACTTAAGCTCTGCCATCTGTATGCATAACACAAAGAAAGTTAGTCACATTTGAATTTGCAAAACATAAAATCAAATCATGATTTATCAATTTTGAACCAAAACACTTAAAAATTTATAAATGTTTATATATATCTCATTACATAATTCATAATTATCAAGTAATGCATTAAGTAACTTGAAAATTTATTAAATTTCAATTGAATTAGCATGTTTGAAATTTTTAAACCTAACTTTCATACTTAAAAATTTCTAAGTGTTCAATATAGTCTGTCAGGTGCAGAACACTTTCAAGTTTAAGTTAAAGGATTTAAAGCACACTAACTCATTAAAATTTTCTTAAAAATAGATTAATGAATGATTTTTATGATTAACTTGACAATTTTTAATGAAAAACTTGATGAACCGACTGTTTATATTCAGTTCATATGAACCGGCTGATGAACACAAAATCATCAAGAACACGTTTTGATGAAATTCAGATTTGACCATCACAATCTGTTCGAAATCATGTTACAACGATCATTCAATGTTGAATTTTTGTTATCAAAACACATTCTCATCACAAATTTCAAATTTTTCAAACTAGGGTTCGAACGCCTAAACAGACCTCAAATGCCCAGTCAAATTTGAAGTTTAAAAATGAAATCAGATGATGTTAATCACAAAATTACATTTAGATTTAATGATAATACCTATCGATCACAAGTATTAACCAGAATCAATCAAGAATGATGAAATGATGAGTTGAGGGTTTGAGAGTATCGGGTGTAGTATCAGAGGATTTGAGTGAATAAATGAATAAGAACACGAGTGTTGTATATATATAAAAATCTACTATATACAATGGAATCATAAGTCTGCAGTGAGATCATAGCAGTTAAGATCAGCACATTAAAATAAAATAAGTGGATGGATAGTCATAGACAGTGATTAAATCCTGATCAAGTGTGTTTCAGGTCAGCGTTTCTGTAGTAGAGGTGACACGAGATCTAAGGACAAAAAATGAGTGCTTTTGGCAAAATGATCAACACACTTATTTTTCAATTCTTGGATTGATTAAGGTAGGATTAGATATGACACTATGAAGTCACTCTTAGACTTAGAGAGTTCAACTCTCATAAAGATATACGAGAAATCACCTTTCTCAACCTATTAACCTGACATATACTTATAACCAGATTTCATGTTGAGATTGTGCACATTGGCATCTTTTTGCATCAGGTGAGAATATCCAGGTCTATAATGACTTACAACAAAGGATATCTCGTCACTTCAGGTTTATGATGACTCATAAAAAAGAAGTGATTAGATGCTATAAATAATTAAAGCTCATGGTTATTCATATCACCACCAGGTGTGAGATTATGACTTAAGAAGCAATCAATTTGAGAAGTTAACACTACTTATTAGTACAACGATAGACAAACATGAATGCATGATTGATTTAGTTTAGTCAAAAGAATTTACTTTTTCAGTGTAATTGCATGAACTTACCTGCATATCATATCTGATCACATCAGACTTTAGTAGCGAACGAAGTATGCAACTGATCAAAACTAATGTATCTATCATTTCTCACAAATTGAAAGACAGATTCAGTCCTAATTAATGAACTAACAAAGAACTCTATTTTTGTAGTTTTTGTTTTATAATTTTATCTTTGATTTTGCAATTTTCTATAGAACATGCACACACAATATATACAATCAGGCAGTTAACTTTGATAGTTTCTATTTACTTCTTCTTATTCAGGTAAGGGAGGGTTCTTGTCATTTTGTTTTATAAAAATCAGACAACTAAAATACTCAAACCAGTGTTTACACATGGTTAATGAGACCAATTGACTCGACTAGATACTTAAATTGTCCTGGTAAGCAGACTTTTATAAATAGGTCAGCCAACTATTTTTCAGTTCTAATTTGAATCAAAATGATTAAACCTTTTTCAGAGTTATCTCTAAGAAAATGATATCGAATTTCGATATGTTTTGTTTTTGAGTGTTGGACAGGATTAGCTGTAATGAACATAGCAGTAATATTATCAATGTATATAGGAGTTTAAAGAAATTTAAACCTATAATCCAACAGTTAGTTTTGTAACCAAAGGATTTGAGAACATCCTGCTAAAGCAGCTATGTACTCAGCTTCTGCGTTGAAACAGAGACATTTGTTTTTTTCTTACATTGCCACGAGACTAAGCTGGGACCTAAAAACTGACAACTACCCTTTGTAGATTTACGATCTTGGCAACATACTCCATAATCACTATCTGTATATCCATGTAACTCGAAGTTAGCTTCATAAGGATACCATAACCCTAAAGCCGGTTTTCCTTTGAGATACCTGAATATTCGTTTAAAAGCAATTAAGTGGGATTCCTGCGGGTTAGATTGGTACCTGGCATAGACACAAACATCATACATTATATCAGGTCTAGATGCAGTAAGATACATCAAAGATCCAATCTTAGATCTGTATAAATTTTGGTCAATAGATTTTCCATTCGGATCAGGTTCAATCTTGGTATTTACATCAGCTGGAGTTCTGATGGATTGACAATCTTGCAGTTTAAATTTCTTTAAGAGTTTTTCAACGAATTTCTCTTGATTGATAAAAATTCCTTCTGTAGACTGCTTCACTTGAAAACCAAGGAAAACATTAATTTCTCCCATAGAACTCATTTGGAAACGAGACTTCATGATATCTTCAAATTCTTTGCACAATTTTGGACTTGTAGAACCAAATATGATATCATCAACATACACTTGAACACATAAGAGATCATCAGCATCCTTCTTAATAAACAAAGTAGGATCGATTTTCCCTCGCTTGTAACCATGTTGGATCAAATGTTATGATAACATTTCATACCAGATTCTAGGAGCTTGATGCAGACCATACAATGCTTTGCTAAGCTTGTACACATGATGAGGATATTCTGAATCTTTGAAACCTGGAGGTTGCTTGACATACACATCATCAGTGATTAGGCCATATAAGAAAGAACCTTTAACGTCCATCTGAAACACCTTGAATTTCATGAATGATGCATAAGCCAGAAAGACACGAATTGATTCAAGTCTTGCAACTGGAGCAAATACTTCATCATCATCTATTCCTTCTTCTTGGGTGTAACCTTGTGCAACGAGTCTTGCTTTGTTGTGAACAACAATTCCCCGATCGTCTGTTTTGTTTCTAAACAACCATTTTGTGCCTTTGGCATTTTCCCCTTCAGGTAAGTCCACAAGCTTCCACAATTCTTGTTTGCGGAATTGCAATAAATCTTCGTGCATTGCCTCAATCCAACTATTGTCCTTTAAAGCTTCGGTGACGTTTGTAGGAACAATTTGTGAAAGAAAACACGAGTATAAGAAAAGATTTGATTGTTCTGATTAACTTCACGTCGTTCTCACATTCAATGAACCGATAATCTAAGACGTTGGATGGTTCTTCTGAATACGAGATGTTGGAATCTCATTCCCTTGAAGATGAACATTCAGATTAGATTGGTTCAAGTTGGAAAGCTGATGCAATAAGTTCAAAGAATATGGATTAAAATTTGGAACTTGAGTCAGTGAGTTGATAAAATAATCAAGATTATCAGTACCAACTACATCACCAAAAACTGATGACGTTCCGGACTCATGTTGTATAATTTCAGTAGCATCATTAGGAATAGGTTGTAAAACATTTGAATTTTCTGAAACGGGACGTTCTTGATATTGTTGAGGTTGATCATTCAATTCAGACTGAAATATAGGATATTTAACAAAAGAGAAAAATAGATAATCTGGGCTTGAATCATCCATATCATCAGAATCAGAATCATCGAGATCTCCTTCTTGATTTTTCTTCTCACTTGAAAATTCAAACAAGTTAGAATGAAAAGAGTTTGTCAAAGAATCTAAATCAAATAACTAAGTTGGACCAATTGTAACTGATGGAAAAGAAATTTCAAGAAATTTAACGTTGAATGTTTCAAGGATAACATTTGTCCTAGAGTTATAAACTCTAAAGGCTTTTGAAACCGACGAATATCCAACGAAAAATCCATCATCAGATTTTGCATCAAATTTTCCTAGCTGATCACTTAAGTTTAAAATCAAAACTGGACAACCAAAATGTGGAAACCACTGATTCTGCAGTGGATCGAATATTGCAATCGTATTGTTTCCGTTTATCGAATTTGTGATGCGGAATCTCACAAAACCATTGATGATTTCAAGTGAAGATCTATTACAAGATGAAATGTATGATGATGAATGAATGAATAAAAATAAAAAACACATAATCATAAATATTTCATTCATAGTATGATATCAAGAGAATTACAAGGGAGTTTGCAAGAGGTTTCTCTCTCACACACACTCAACCTTGAATTCTCTAGTGAATGCTATGGATTGTTTGTCATTGTTCTAATGTTTTATTATAGTATAAATGACTACACTTAGTCAATTTATACTCTTTACAAAAATAAATAAAATTACATTTAAGTCCTAATGATTACACAAATATTGTTCTAAGTCTGATAAATTCTTCTGTTTCTGATGCGTGACTGCCAGATGCTGACATCATTCGGGACGTCCTCTGATGTTGACTGTTGACTTTGACCAAGTTTGACTTTAGTCATTTTTCTTCGTTTTGATCATATTTTCTTCATAGCTTCACCGTGTCGGTTTTGGTAATCATCATGAGATTTGGCACTTAGGTTTTGGTAAGTATCATCTTCAAATAATCCAACAATACTCCCCCTAAGATGATGCTGCCAAAACCTCATGATTATCAAAACTTTGGATGTTGATTGACGTGCAATCTTGAAGTGCAGTCTACTCCCCCTTTCTGGTAGCATCTTCTTAGAAGCTTAATAAAAAGTCATTAATAAAAGGACTTTGTTTCGGAACATAAAGACTTTGGTTCAGCATTTGATGGATGTTTCATCAGCTTGATCTTCTAGTCTTGTTTTTAAGACTTGAAAATACACCCATGTGCATACACTGTGGATTGCACAGGTAACAATATCAGCAGCTTTATCTCAACTTCAGAAGTGAAGGAGAAGCATCAAAAATTCTTCAAACTTAACATATACTCTCCCTCAATAAAAGCTTTGGAGGGTGAGGAACTTTTGTGTATGAGACACCAAGAGGAGGATTCTTAGTTCTCAGCAACTGGCGGGAGATCTTTGAAGGAAGCAGGAGTGTTCACTTGACATCTTGAACTGAATAAGAAACTCAAGCATGTTGTGCAATTCATCACCTATAAAAGTCTAAATGCTCTCGGTAGAGGTATTGCATGGAAGTTTCACTCCTAAATCAATAACACATGTAAATCTGCCAAAACTAAGAAATTACCAAAAAATGAAAAATCTTTTTAGAATTTTAGATTTTTTCAAAAATTATGGTAGTTACAAGCATGAATCTTTCAATTGCAATGAGATCATACTAATTGAAAATCCTCTACATCTAAAATTTAAAGTTGGAATAGACATAGACAAGGAACAAAGTTGATTGTAAGTATGTTTGTCCACTTAAACTCATACAAGGATCTATTTTCAATATTTTGTGATATTTATCATGTTTTGGTTTGATTAGATATGCAAATTGAGTACCCCACACTCAGAAGTATGGAAGAATAACCCTCCTCATGAAATGCAAGGTGGCACTTTATCACAACTTGAACTAGGCTACTTAGAGTATAAATTCTCATGATATGATCCAATTTGGGATTCTTTTATATTTGATCCGTAATGAGATTCTTTTATACTTCAAATTGGAAGTTGATCCTCATTGGGATTCTTTTAGCTTTGATCCACATTGGGATTTTTTTTAACATCAACACTTTTAGTGCAACGACAACTAGGTCTGTGCTCAGCACAACAGAAGTTGTCCTCATGTTTACTCCAGGTCTGTATTTACATACAACAAAGGAGAAACAGATTTTTTTATCAATAAAAAATTTATAAAACATTTTCGCATGGTGTGTTTAGGTAACCACACAAGCAAACACTTGGAAAAGTCATTGCTTACCAATACCCAAAGATGGTTTTGGTCCATAATTGCATATTGATTTAGTTCATCACAAATATGCTTATCTTGAATCCAAGCTGAGCCTACTGACATATCAAACAAAGTCTTGTCAGTCTTTATTGATTTGAAAAATAGATGCAGAAGATAGTAGATGAGTGTACTATCATTTCTCATGTAAATGCAGGAAGATTCAATAGAAATATTTTTGGATTTTTCTAGATTTTCTAATTTTTAGGATTTTGGTTTTTGAGAAAATAAAGAAATGACATATGTGTTATACATTCAATAGAGATCATCAACAGTTACTCCATGTAGCAATGTAATCAGACTAAGCAGATGGAATGAAACATCGGTTGTTTCTTGCATTGCCATCATAGTTTCTTTGATTGATTGATGTCCTGCATTGAAACATGGTTAATTTCTGCTCCATTTGGCTCAGTTGCATCATAAACATCATGAGCAGGAAGAACGTTCCTGTCATAGGAAGGGCTCAGCCACTGCTAACTTTTCTTGGGTTTGCAGGCCTCCATAACTGTCCCTATAACATTAGCAAATCAGTTAGATGTATCAACCCAGGCCATTATTGTCCTGAGCTGTCCATTTGCATTTTATATGTGACTTGCTCGTATGTGTATGATTTTGCTATATCTGATGATATATCAGATTCACCTCCGGAAATTATTTTCTTTCTCCAACATTGTTTTGTTTTTAAACCAACTGACTCAACTTTAGTTTGTTTAACAAAAGGAGTTTGTTTGGGTTTTGAAAATCTTTTGGTTGGTTTAGAAAATCTAGTTTGCTTTTGAAAGTTTTGTGGAGGTGTAGCAAAGGATCTTTGTCCTTGATCATGTTTGTTTCTTCTGGGCATGTGATCATATTCATCATAAGAATTATAATTATGATTATAATAATTTGATGGATGTGATCTTCTATGATATCTATTATGCCAAGCATTATTCCTATATTTTTCATACTTATGTTGTGTGTATGACCTAGATAATGTCTAGGTGCCCAATAATCATGAATATCATAATGTTTAAAATCATACCCATGCTGATATGATAAAGGAGAAAAGTAGCTATGATGTCTGTTGTAGTACTCATGCTCCAATCTTGGTGAGTATGACTCTGATGTATGATAAGATCTTTGACCTCTTCTATGTTGTGATGTTGGAGAGTAGTTGTATGAACATTCTGAAGTGGTATGATTCTCCATGTCACAATTTAAGCAGTAAGGGTTAGGTCTGGATCTTCTTCCTTTAGGCTTTAATGATGAAGTTGGATTTGACTGGAACTTCACAACCTTTTGTCTTGTTTGTTTGTGTTGCTTTCTATTGTGAGGACATATATATGTTTCACTCTCAGTGTTTTTTGTAAGGCCCCGATCCCGGAACACTCACAGTTGGACAATCATCGCACATAAAACATAAAACATACATTAACTTTACTAAAATATTGCAGCAGAATTCTTTTGAACCATTTCATTATAATTGCTTTTGCAAAATAATACATTGTAGTTAACTGTTACAAAATATCATAATTTGCATTACATCATAAAAACATTATAATCTAAACAACGGATGCCATCCAAAAATGCCAAGTAGCTACCCCGTGCCATCCTCAGCAACATTACCTGCCAACTGGAAACACATAAAAGTCAGCGTTGCAGAGTGAGTTGTAGTTTTATAAAATAAAATACTTTTCTTTCGTTTAAAACCATTCTTTCTTTACTTTCACATGTGATCATGCATCATATGTACACATAGATAATAATTTATTATTATCTTTCATCGTCATTCGTTGACTTCCGTTCATTCATCATCGTACGTCATCTTTATCATTCGTTATCTTTCATGCCGTACTATACGTACATTCATTAACTTCCGATGACATGTACTATACCCCGAACATTATGCACGAAGCTGGTTACTGGGCCTGAGGTCTATCATATGCCTCGAACATTGTGCACGAAGCTGACTCCAGTACCTAGGGCAAGCGGCAAGGGTCCCATACATATGGTCAATCATAAAGATTAGACCCAAGTGTGCAAACTTCAGGGGTAGCTAACCCACACACAGTTGAGCTAACACCCTTGATTGGTTGTGAATCTCCATACATTGCTTGCAAGACTTTTCATTACTTCATTCATTAATGCGTGCATTCATTCATTCCTTACGTTCCCTTTTTTATTATCTTCCGCTTTACGTTACATAATGCTTACCATTTACTTTTCATAATCATACCACGTAAAGCCATGGAAAATAAACATACATAATAAGGAACATAACATAAACATAACCATACCATACATAGCATCATCACATCACATATGACATCATAAAGACAACATACATCACCCCCGGGAACCTCCCAAGTCCAAGCCTACACTTTGCATTTTTCCCAAAATTTTAGAATATAATCTAAGTCCTAGGCGCATGGGCACTATGCAGGCGCATGGCCTTCTGGGCTCATGGGAACACTTAGGTGCATGAGAAAGGTTCTGGGCGCATGGGCACTATTGGGGCGCATGACCCAACACTTAGTCATTCTGGGCATTTCTAGGCGCATGGGCACTATGCATGCGCATGAGTGCCTAGGCGCATGGGCAGTTTTGGGCGCATGGAACACTTAGCCAAATTCAGCCTGTTCTAGGCGCATAGATACTATTTGGGCGCATGGGTTTTGGGCGCATAGAACTGCACTTAGGCAATTTGACCGTTGGGCGCATGGGCCAATTTCAGGCGCATAGGCAACCAACACATACTAATAACATCATAATCAGTCCCAAATCATCATTCAACATGTTCTAAGCTTAGTTCTAGCATTCTAAGCATCAAAATATGAACATGGCACCATCATAACATTATAAATCACCCAAATCAGAACCCACCCACATTCACACATACACATTCATACGGGTACAAAACCCATTTTCGTAAAAACATACATACATGCATTTCCAGCCCCAAAATCAGTTAAAACATGTAAAAAGGGGGTTCTAGAACTCACCTTAGCAGCCTTCGAGTATGACTTCCTTCAAACCCGTTTACACTATGAGTTCAAACACCTAGAAACCCACCAAAAACACACACCCGAACACAACAAAACACACATAAGCATACAACCGAGGCATAGGCCGGCGAAGAACAACTTAAAAAGCAAGAATTCTTACCTTGAATTCGGTTTCCTCTTCTTCTTTCATCAAAAACCCGAGAGCTCTGCTCTTTCTCTCTCTAGAAAATCCGGTTGAAGTGAAATATGCAGGAAGGTGTGGGCGGCCATCACCTTTTTGCACCCACTTTTATTCTTTTTTGTTCTTTTGACACATTTAGCCCCTCAACTTGGGTTAAATTGTGTTTTCTTCCTTTTTCTACACGTTTATACTTTCTTTCTCGTCTTTTAAAATTTTCCGGGTGTTACAAGTCCACCTCCCTTATATAGGTTTTGTCCTCGAAACCTGTTATTCCTCAAACAAATGTGGGTAATACTGCCTCATCTCTTCTTCAGTCTCCCACGTAGACTCAGATCCCTTCCTATGCTTCCATTGTACACACACAAGGGGAACTACTTTATTCCTTAACCTTTTCCCCTTGCTATCAATGATTGCCATTGGTTGCTCCACATAATTGAGCCTTTCATCAACTTCAATATCCTCCAGTGGTACAACCATATCCTCGTCAGCTAAAAACTTGCAGATGAGATACATGGAATGTCGGGTGAATTCCACTTAACTCATCGGGTAACACTAACCTATAGGCCACCTCTCCTACTCGAGCAATAATTCGGAAAGGCCCTATGTATCTTGGGCTCAACTTACCCCGTTTCCTGAACCGAATGATACTTTCCAAGGTGAGACTTTCAACATAACTCTATCACCCACCTGGAACTCAATCGGCCTATGTCTCTTGTCGGCATACAAGTTCAGTCTATCTTTAGTTGCCTTCATAAAGGCTTTGATCTTTTCGAGCTTCTCAGTCGTAGCCTTAATCACCTCAATACTTCCCAACTCCTTCTGACCAATATCACCCTAACAAACGGGCGTTCTACACCTCCTACCATATAGCATCTCATAAGGGGGCATACCAATACTAGCATAATAACTATTATTATATGAGAACTCAGCTAACGGTAATGGTCATCACAACTTCCTCCAAATTCAATGACGCATGCCCGAAGCATATCTTCTAGCGTCTGAATAGTCCTTTCCGACTGACCATCCATCTAAGGATGATAACCCGTGCTAATGTGTAACCTCGTCCCCATAGCATCATGGAATTTCTTCCAAAATTTAGATGTAAACCGGGTGTCACGATCAGACACAATAGACATCGGCACACCATGAAGAGTTACAATCTCTTTGATGAATAGATCTGCTAACATTTCAGAGGAGTACGTCTCGTGGATCGGTAGGAAGTGAGCACTATTCATCAAACGATCAACTATCACCCATATGGCATCATACCCTTTCACGGTACGCGGTAACTTCGTAATAAAGTCCATGGTGATATGCTCCCACTTCCACTCTGGTATATCCAACGGTTGGATCTTCCGTATGGCTTCTGATGCTCGGCTTTCACTTGCAAGCAAGTAAGGCACTTACTCACATACTCAGCTACATCGCGCTTCATATCTTGATACATCTTTGTAGCACCAGGATGAATGGAGTATCAAGTCTTATGAGCTTCATCCATAATCCTCCAACGTAAATCCCCGTAACGAGGAATCCACATCCGTCCGAATCGAGTTCTAACACCGAGTGTGTTTTCACCCAATTCCGTGACCATACCTCTCATCCTTTTGGAGTTAAGACGATCTTCTTTCAATGCTTCGTCTTAAAACTCCTAGACCTGCTTCATCACATCAGAGGTCATAATCAACTGATAAGCCTTCACCCGAATTGGCTCGGGTCTCTCCTTTCGGCTAAGGGCATCCACCAATACGTTAGCCTTGCCCGGATGGTAATGGATCTCGCAATCATAATCCTTTATGAGCTCCAACCATCGCCTCTGCCTCATGTTCAGGTCCTTTTGCTCGAAGAAGTACTTCAAGCTTTTGTGGTCAGTGAATATGGTGCACTTCGTCCCGTATAAGTAGTGCCTCCAAATCTTTAGTGCCAAGACCACAGCTGCTAACTCCAAGTCATGAGTAGGGTAATTCACCTCATGAACCTTCAATTGTCGAGACGCGTATGCTATCACCTTTCCTCGCTGCATCAACACGTAACCCAACCCCGAGTAAGAAGCATCCGAATAGACAACTAAGTCCTCGCTTCCTTCGGGTAATGATAAAACTGGAGCTTGAGTCAACCTTGCCTTTAACTCCTTAAAAGCACTCTCTTGAGCTTGACCCTATACAAACTTCACATCTTTGCGGGTCAACTTAGTCAATGGAGAAGCTATCTTAGAGAAGTCTTGAATGAATCTCCTATAATATCCCGCCAACCCCAAGAAACTATGGATCTCGGATGGCCTCTTTGGACACTTCCATTGCATCACCGCTTCCACCTTTGCAAGGGTCCACCATGAACCCTTCCAGATTCACCACATGACCCAAAAACTAAACTTCTCACAACCAGAACGCACACTTGGCATACAACTTCTCCCTTCTCAACGTCTCCATCACCTCCCGAATGTGACCGGCATGCTCCTCCTCACTCTTTGAATAAATCAAGATATCATCGATAAACACAATCAATGATTTATCCAACATCGGCTGACACACTCGATTCATCAGGTCCATAAAAGCAGCTGGCGCGTCGGTCAAACCAAAAGACTTAACGAGAAACTCATAGTGTCCATAACGCATGTGAAAAGCTGTTTTAGGAATATCTTGTTGCTTCACTTTCAACTGATGGTAGCCAGATCGAAGATCTATCATCGAGAACCAACTGGCACCTTGGAGCTGATCAAACAGGTCATCAATCCTCGGCAATGGATACCGATTCTTCACCGTCAACTTGTTCAGCTCGCGGTAGTCTATACACATCCTCATACTACCATCCTTCTTCTTCACGAATAAGACTGAAGCACCCCAAGGAGAGATACTCGGTCTAATGAACCCCTTATCAAGCAACTCCTGCAGTTGCTCAATCAATTCCTTCATCTCGGTTGGAGCCAACCGATACGGTTCCTTAGCAACAGGTTGAGCACCAGGTATTAAGTCAATTTGGAACTCAATCTCACAGTCCGGTGGCACACCTGGTAAATCTTCAGGAAACATATCTGGGAACTCACACACAACCGGTACATCCGACAGTTGTGGTGTTGGCGTATCTACATCCTTCACGTAGGCCAAGTAGGCACTACATCCACGCCTCATGCACTTTCCCGCCACCGCCATCGAAATCACCTTCGGGATAGTCGTAACTCTAGAACCGTAGATCGTCACCAAACTCCCGGCAAGCGCTGTCAATCGAATCATCTTCTTACGACATATGATATTGGCCTCGTAGTCCGCCAACCAATCCATTCCTAGGACTACGTCAAATCCGCCTAAGGTCATCGCGAACAGTCTAGCAAGAAATTTATGACCCTCTAATTCTATATCGCAACCTTCTATCAGGTCAACAATCCTGGTATACTTACCTATGGCAGTTTCTACATCGAAGGGCTCATCAATACTTCTACTACTAACAGGAAACTTAGCACAGAAAGTAGTAGAAATAAAACTCTTACTAGTACCTGAATCAAATAACATAGAAGCAAGAGTTTGGTTTACTAGAAACGTACCTGACACAACATCGGGATCCGTGCTAGCCTCCTCCTGAGTCATCGTGAATGCCCTGGCGCTCACCCTCTTCCCCTCGGTCCCGGTCTTCTACCCTGCCCCGGAACTCTCAGCTTTAGGCTTCTTGCATTCTCGACTCATGTGGCCCTTTCCACCACAGTTAAAACACCTTGCAACCTTGCACTGTCTTGCCATGTGGCCAGGCTTTCCACACTTGAAGCTCACGTTCAATCCCCACCTACACTCCCCGGTGTGCTCCTTCCCTCACTTGCCACACCTCTTCGACTCCGCACCGGATGTGACCACACGCCGGTCATCCACCCGTGTATTCTTGTTGTTTGTTGGGGCACCACCCCGACCAAACCTCTTCCCATTCTAGTTTCGGTCACCACCGCTTTTCTTGCTCACCTCAGCCACCACCACTTCCCTCTCGTCGTATAGCCTTCCCGCCAGATCGACCACCGACCTGAACGTACTCGGCCGAGCGGCGATCATGTGCTTGTGAATATCCGCCGGCAAGCCCTGAATATACCTCTTCATCTTTCGCGACAGAGGTGTCCCCTGATCCGGCACCAGTCGTGCCATCTCGTTAAACTTGGTGGTGTATTGCTGATGAGTCATCGTTCCCGCCTCCAGCTGCAGGAACTCCTTCTCAACCTTGTCGAGCTCCCTATGAGGATAGAACTCCTCGATCACCAGCTTCTTCAACTCTGGGCACCTCATTCTTCTAATTTCCCTACTACCCTTGGCTTGGACAATATTGTCCCACCAGCACAGATCCGATTCCACAAATGAATGAGTGGCAAACTTCACCTTCTGATCCTCCTGGCACTCCTTGATATCAAGTACAGCTTCCATCTCTCTCACCCACCGGTGAGCAGCAGTAGCAGTGCCATTTCCTTCAAAAGTCGGGGGCTTGCATCTTTGAAATGTCCCATAGTTACAGCCTCGTGCTGCCTCTGGCACAGGCTCTTCTTCTTCTTCCTCGTCAGTTGAGACAACTATCTCAGTCCCCGGTTGCTCCCTTACTCCCGAGGACCTATTTCTCTCTTTCCTTTCTCCTTCGCCCACAGCTTTAATCACTTCAGTCACCACAGACGGTAAGATCGTCTACATGACCTGGTGAACCTCTTCCACCACTTCCTCCTTCATTGAGGCCCTTAAGTTAGCACTTTCATCACCACCCTCCGGATAAGGGGTCTCGGACTCTTCATGAGCCACCTCTTCAGCCCTAGGCCTTCCTCTCGTGACCCGTGGTCCAGCACCACATCCACCACGACCTCCACCTCGAGAAGCCTTTGAGGATCTACCACCGTCCATCCTCTAACACGCTATAAGATTCAAACACTAACACGGTCATTCAAGGTAATAGCTCAGTTTATGTCAAGTATAGTAAGTCCCTAATTATAGTGGCCAGTTGTGATTAGCCACTTACTTTACTCTTCATACCCCAAGCATTTCCTATCCTGACTACATCAGCATCTAAATCTACTAAGAAGCACATAAACCACATAACATGCTCACATAATACCGGTTAACATCAAGAAAATACCTGATGGCACGTAGCTACTTGGACTGGCATCCCTTCCCTTTGTCCCATTCTCAGTTTAAGTTTAGTTTTCTTTTGAAAATTTTAACCCGTTTCACTTAAACTTTGGCTCTGATACCAATTTGTAAGGCCCCAATCCCGGGACGCTCATAGTTGGACAATCATCACACATAAAACATAAAACATACATTAACTTTACTAAAATATTGCAGCGGAATTCTTTTGAACCATTTCATTATAATTGCTTTTGCAAAATAATACATTGTAGTTAACTGTTACAAAATATCATAATTTGCATTACATCACAAAAACATTATAATCTAAACAACGGATGCCATCCAAAAATGCCAAGTAGCTGCCCCGTGCCATCCTCAACAACATTACCTGCCAACTGGAAACACATAAAAGTCAGCGTTGCTGAGTGAGTTCTAGTTTTATAAAATAAAATACTTTTCTTTCGTTTAAAACCATTCTTTCTTTACTTTCACATGTGATCATGCATCATACGTACACATAGATAATAATTTATTATTATCTTTCATCGTCATTTGTTGACTTCCGTTCATTCATCATCGTACGTCATCTTTATCATTCGTTATCTTGTATACCGTACTATACGTACATTCATTAACTTCCGATGACATGTATTGTACCCCGAACATTGTGCACGAAGCTGACTCATGGGCCTGGGGCAAGTACACTCATCATTATCATACATCTTTCATTCCAGACCAGTGCCATATGCTATACCCCGAACATTGTGCACGAAGCTGGTTACTGGGCCTGAGGTCTATCATAGACCTTAAACATTGTGCACGAAGCTGACTCCAGTACCTAGGGCAAACGGTAAGGGTCCCATACATATGGTCAATCACAAAGATTAGACCCCAGTGTGCAACCTTCTGGGGTAGCTAACCCGCACACAGTTGATCTAACACCCTTCATTGGGTGTGAACCTCCATACATTGCTTGCAAGACTTTTCATTACTTCATTCATTAATGCATGCATTCATTCATTCCTTACATTCCATTTTTCATTATCTTTCGCTCTACGTTACATAATACTTTCCATTTACTTTTCATAATCATACCACGTAAAGCCACGGAAAATAAACATACATAATAATGAACATAACATAAACATAACCATACCATACATAGCATCATCACATCACATATGACATCATAAAGTCAACATACATCACCCCCGGGAACCTCCCTAGTCAAAGCCTACACTTTACATTTTTCCCAAAATTTCAGAAAATAATCTAAGTCTTAGGCGCATGGGCACTATGCAGGCGCATGGCCTTCTGGGTGCATGGGAACACATAGGCGCATGGGAAAGGTTCTAGGTGCATGGGAAAGGTTCTAGGCGCGTGGGTACTATTGGGGCGCATGACCCAACACTTAGTCATTCTTGGCATTTCTAGGCACATGGGCACTATGCATGCGCATGAGTGCCTAGGCGCATGGGCAGTTTTGGGCTCATGGAACACTTAGCCAAACTCAGCCTGTTCTAGGCGCATAGATACTATTCGGGCGCATGGGTTTTGGGCGCATGGAACTGCAGTTAGGCAATTTGACCGTTGGGCGCATGGGCCAATTTCAGGCGCATGGGCAACCAACACATACTAATAACATCATAATCAGTCCCAAATCATCATTCAACATGTTCTAAGCTTAGTTCTAGCATTCTAAGCATCATAATATGAACATGGGACCATCATAACATTATAAATCACCCAAATCATAACCCACCCACATTCACACATAAACATTCATACGGGTACAAAACCCATTTTCGTAAAAACATACATACATGCATTTCCATCCCCAAAATTAGTTAAAACATGTAAAAAGGGGGTTCTAGAACTCACCTTAGCAGCCTTCGAGTATGACTTCCTTCAAACCCGTTTGCACTATGAGTTCAAACACCTAGAAACCCACCAAAAACATACACCCGAACACAACAAAACACACATAAGCATACAACCGAGGCATAGGTCGGCCAAGAACAACTTAAAAACCAAGAATTCTTACCTTGAATTTGGTTTCCTCTTCTTCTTTCTTTAAAAACCCAAGAGCTCTGCTCTTTCTCTCTCTAGAAAATCCGGTTGAAGTGAAATATGCAGGAAGGTGTGGGCGACGATCACCTTTTTGCACCCACTTTTATTCTTTTTTGTCCTTTTGACACATTTAGCCCCTCCACTTGGGTTAAATTGTGTTTTCTTCCTTTTTCTACACGTTTATACTTTCTTTCTCGTCTTTTAAAATTTTCCGGGTGTTACATTTTTACACTCAGACATGTTGTGTGAATCTGAATTGCATGTCTCGTAGAGAATTGGTTGTTGTTTTCGAGTTTCTAATGTAGCTTTTGAGGTTGATGGTTGGTTTGGATCAGGTGTAGAAGACTTGGTCTGACTTTTCTTCTTTCTTTTAGATCTGGTCTTCTTCCTCTTAACATGTTCTTTGATTTCTTGTACCTTAGGCTTCTGCTTGTTCTTTAACTCCATCTTAATCTTTTCCTTCAGTTCTGCCTTTGGCAATTTTGGTTCAAGGATTCCTGCTGGTTTGAATTTCTAATAGAGAACCATTGCCTTTTGTTTGTTGTCAGGCTTTGCTGCTTTTGATTTCTGTGGTTGTGTTTGTCTTGGAATGATTTGTTTAATGACATGACTAATACATGTCAATGTTTGTTTGTTTGGTTGGTTGATTTCTTCATCGCCGTCATCACTTGCAGGATCTCCATCTTGATCATCACAACAACGAAAGGTTTCATTCTGTGGTGATTCTGGTTTGACGTACAACTTTGGTGCTGTCTCAGGAGAAGTGATTTGAGTGA
The DNA here is from genome assembly GCA_025506505.1 of Flaveria sonorensis. NCBI lineage: Eukaryota > Viridiplantae > Streptophyta > Magnoliopsida > Asterales > Asteraceae > Flaveria > Flaveria sonorensis. The sequence continues at coordinate 28,018,110 of CM046428.1, forward strand.
TAGTGGATGGTTTGCCTGTTTGATGATGATCATGCATCTTTGAATCTTCTTTGACTGGACTTGTCATTAAAGTTGGCATTTCTATGTAGTTATCATTGTAAGGTGGAGGAAAAACATGGTATGTAGTTCCAGCACTCTTCTTTTGATCTCTTTATGCATTAAGTAGTTCTTCCAACTTGCTGCCAGTCATCTTTAAATTTTCAAGTTCAACTTCTGTTGATGAATGATCCGTTTTTGTCTTTGTTAGAGACTCAGTGAGTCTTGTAACATGAGCTTGAGACTAAATCTTTCTCCAAGAAGTTTATCTACATCCTTGAGAAGAGATTTGATTTTATCTTCAAAGGCTTTATGTTGTATCTTCAATTATGCATTTGTAGCCTTTTCTGTTGTGATTGATTGATTTAGACGCTCAATGTAATGTTGCAAGTTATTGATTGTTTTGGTTGTACTTGCTTCTGATATTTTGGCTTCAACTTCAGCCTTTGTGTTTGTTAACTTCACAGAGAGTTCAGTTGATTGAGTATTCAGCTTGTGATTTACTTTAAGAAATTTATCAACTTCTTTCTCTAGTGAACTAATTTGATTTGCAGAAGTTTGTAGTTCCTCTGCATGTGAAGCTCTTTCCTCCTTTATCATGTATGATATATTGTTGCAATATTTCCGATATGCCTGTACTTCATCTATGCATGCTGATGAACAGAGATTGATCTTTCTGTCTTCAGGAATTTCAGGCAATGGAGGAATGTTTGTGTTGTCAAACAATGAATTATTGTTTGATGTGTTTCTGATGTTTGGTTGTTTGCAGCTTTTGTTTGATTTGCTGCTGTTGTTTGGTTGATTGCAACCATTGTTTGATTGGCTGCTATTGTTCGGTTGTTTGCAGCTTGGTTTGCTTTGTTTGAATTCTTGAAACCTCTTTCTACCTGCAGTAAGAAAGATAGCTCGGTTTCTTGAAACACAAGTGTCAGTGAATGATGTTAAATTTTCCATTTTGTTTAAAAACAAAAATGATTTGAAAATTTGTTTTGAGTTTAAATAAAAATCAAATTTAAAACTTTAATTGAATCCAAAGAACGTCGAAACTCAATTTAATTAGATCGGCCTAATTAAAGCGTTAACTTTGTTCTATTATAATTTATTTAAGCTTAATTAATATTAATCAAGCTTAATTAAAAAATAATAAAATTTGGATCTTATCAATTAAAATTTAATGATTTTGTGACTAGATTCAAACTAATTCAACTTCTTTAAAATCTTCCGAGAACAAACTTTAAGATTAGTCCAGTTGAACACTTTGAACAATCAAAATCTTTCGAGACAAAATTTTAAAAATTAGTCAATTGAGAAACTTTGATTAGTTTGTTTTAATGAAAAAATATAAATAATAAAAAAATTTATTTATATTTTGCTGGTCAAAGTAGAAATAATAAAAAAAGTCAAAATTGGTGATTTTATTCACAAATTTCTCAGTCTGCCTTCAACCTAGAACTCCACTCCCGAAGCTTTCAGTTTCGCTTTCAATCTCAACAATTTTCTGTCGGTCAAGGCAACTAGAACCTCCGAAGCTTTCAGTCGGTCAAGGCAACTCCCGAAGCTTTTAGTTTCAAGGATTTGGTGGTCGATTTCGATGGTCGAAGGTCGATTGATGTTGATTGGGGGTTCTTTTGTTCGGATCGAAGGTCGACAGTGGTGATTTGGTGTCGGTTCGATGGTGTCCGCTGTGAATGATTTGGACTCTCTTGTCCGCTGTGAACAAGTAATCGAAAGGGAAATCACAATTGATTCATCCGCTGTGGATTGAAATTGTTGTCCGTTGTGGCTACAGGTTTGTCATCCACTGTGGGTTTCAAATGTTCATCCGTTGTATGTTGAATTGCTTATCCGCTGTGGACAATTTTGTGTGTTATTTAATCGTCCGCTGTGGACAGAGGTTGAAGATCATGTATAGGTTGGACTCACCTTAGATTAGGTTATGTTTATATTTCTTTGTAATAGGCTTAATGTTAGTTTACTTTTGTATGTTGGTTAATTAGTTTAGTTTTGCTTTCATAACGATACTATAAGCGAAACTGTAGTTTCGCTCATAGTCAGTTGTTAGTCTCACCCGGTGAAACTGTTAGTCTCGCTGGGCGAAACTGTGACTTTAGCAGAATAGTTTCGCTGACAGCAAAATTGTCAGCGAAACTATCATTACTATATATAGTAATGATCTTGTTCATTGTGGGGCATCCTTGCAAAACCCTAATCGTTTACTCTTGTTGCAAGTGTCTATTGTAGGCTGAATTTTCACAGAAATATATTGAGCCTTTGTTCTTTTATTGTATTGGTTCATTAATTACTTTATGTTGAATACTTTGGAATTCTTCTTCTTCATCATAGTGTTTGTTGTTTGTTATTATTGTTGATATTGAACGAATCAACCTCTCAAGTGTACTGAAATTCGATCAAATGGACCAACAAAATGGTATCAGAGCTTTAGTGCTCTTGATCTTTTGAGGTTTTTGGTTGTTTATGTTCAATATCAATATTTCATCAATTCCGGATCAAATTTTAGTGTATTTGATATGGAATTTGATTGAAATTTGTTTGTTATTGGTTGGAAAAGCGTTGGTAATCATCAGATCTCAAGTTCATTGAGATTTGGGTGATTTTAGATTGATTTCATGTTCAAAAAGCTTTTCAGATTCAACGGGCGAAATTAGAGTTCTTCCAGCAAAGCTGTCATCTTCATCCAGCGAAACTATAAGTGTTTTACACTTTGTGGTTGTTTCGAGCTTCTAAGCGAAAGTATAGACTTTGAATGAAAGTTCAGCAGAGTTTGTGTTCAACTTCCAAGCGAAACTACTGTCGAAATTACCTCTGAACGAAAGTTCAAGCTTGTTTCGTGCGAAATTGTCGGCGAAACTAAGCATTTTCAAGCTTCTGGCTAGCGAAATTGCTGCCGAAATTACTAGCGAAACTACTATTCATTCTGCGAAACTAGCATGTCTAAGATGACTACTCTCACTCTTGCTGATCTTGAAAGTGTGGCACCCAACAGACCTCCGAGACTCATCAATGGAGACAATTTTGAAAATTGGAAGAGATGTCACAAAGCCTTTTTCTTCTACACTGATCACAATCAATGGGAATCAATCATTCCTGTTCTACACATACCAACCGTTACTGTTGGCGATGTTGTTTCTTAGAATAAGTACCTAGCTATGTTCAATGTAAGAGATCTAAAGTTGACTGACAGAGATCAGAAAGCCTTCGGAGCTTTAACTCTATGCCTGGCACCAGACATCTACAATCGTTTTGCTGAACACACGAATGCTAAGTCTCTTTTTGATGATCTCTGTGAGTTCTATGACAGAAATGATGAGTTAGTAAAAGATAAGAGTATTCAAGCTAAAAAGGAGTTTAACACTTTTATGGGATACAAGAACTAGAGTCTCACCGATCTTATAAATCGTTTTCTGATAGTTTCGAGCACGCTGAAGAAATATGATGAGAAACTCTCAAATAGTGAGCAAGTAAATAGGTTGTTAGACTCTCTCCCACCTCAGTGGAGTTTACAGGTGAGGATATTAAAGCAAGAAAGAGGTTTCACTGACTACAAGCTTATGGACATCATTAACAAGCTTAAATCATTTGAGTTAGACATGAAAGGAAGGGAGTTTAATCAGACCTTGATGCCTTCATCTGGTTTCACTCAGAATGTTGCATTACTTCCTTCCGCTGCAAGCTCTCCAATGCATTCATCACAACAAGGAGGAGTGAATACTGGTGATTATTCTGGTGGTAGTGTTAATGCTAGTAGAGATCAAGCTAGCTCGAAAGCAAATGCTCGAACGTCAATTCCATCTGAAATTATGGCTCTATTTGGCATGTTCGTATAGAGCTATGAGGCACTAGTGGCTAGAGAGTTGCAAGGAAAAGGAATGACAATAGAGGATATGTATCAGGTGGATCCTGATGATCTAGAAGAGACTGACATTCAGTGGCAAATGGCGATGTTGACTCTAAGAGCCCGAAGATTTATGGAGAGAACTGGTAGAAAGAATTTTGGAGGTCAAAGCTCTAACTCCAAATTGGGATTTGATAAATCCAAACTGAGGTGCTTTAATTGCAAACAGTTAGGGCACTTCAAACGAGAATGTCCACTGCCTATTGTCACTGATTCAATCAATTCAGGAGTCCCAAGATTGGCCTTAAGTAGGGATAAAGAAGAAATGAAACCGAAGAAAGAGACAGCCTTGATCTCTAATTTTGACAGGAGTGCAGAAGTTGAAGAGACGAGCGAAGAAATTAACCAAGCGTTGGTTGCTGAGATTGTTGAAGAGAAGGAGAAGATGAACAGTGAGGAAGAATTTTATCCATTTAAAGAGTTTAGAAGTGAAGCTGATGAAACTGAGGAGGGTGAGAAGTGTGTTAAGAAGATTATAGAAGAAAATTTTAAGGCAGAGGTTATGATAGAGGGGGGAAGATGAGAAGGTGTTAAGAGCAGGAAGCCAGACCACAGAGCAAAGCAAGGAGAAAGATGATGCTGCCACCACTTTCGAGGAAAACATGCTGAGTACTCCGGTGTGTCAATGTGAGAAAGCTTTGGCAGCAGAGAAAGTGGTGATGGGACTTCCTTATGAGGTAATTCAGGATATGTGTTCTTCAGCATGCAAAATAAGACTATTTGGCGTATATAAAGCAAATCATCTGTTAATCGATAATGAAAAGGACTTAAAACGAATTAATGAAGAGCTTAAAATAAACAAGTCAAAATATTTTGTTAAATTAAATGAAGCTTTAAAAGAAAATGATCATTTAAAAAGAATCGTTTTGGAAAAAAATGTTGAAATTAATACTTTGACTGAAAGGGTTGCACTTGCTGAGTTTGAAACAAGAAAACTTCAGTCAAAGCTTGATAAATGGACAATATCTGGGATGAAACATGATGATTTATGCAAATTTCAAAGGGGGGCTAGGATAAAACAAGTTTGGGTTATGATGATGCTAAGGTTTATCCTCCTCCTAGCACTTACTGTTATTCACCTATGCCTGTTCCGCATCCTTCTAATGATTTGATCAAAATAGACACTAACAGTATGTCTGCAGTTTTAGAAGGTGTGAACACTAAGCATGTACGTGAAGACTATGGTTATGGACCGACTAGCGGGCTTGGATGCAATAGTCTTAGTACACCTGAAACTCAGCACTTTGTTTTAGATCATAAATCTAGCTTAAGTTCTGTTTTTGTTTCAAAACAATCTGTTTCAGATAATGTTTCATCTTGTTCTAGTGACGTTTCTATTTCCTCTTTAGATAATTTGCATTGTAATGATGATGTTTCTTTTGATTGTGTTGATGTTGTGAATGATTCTATAGTGATGAGTGATTTTTTGAAAAATTCTTTTCTCACCCCATCCCATCTTTTACCCCAACTAATATTTCATCATCAAGTGAAAGGGTAACGTCATCATCTCATGCAAGTACAAGTGGTACAAGTACCACATGTACTTCAGATGAAAATTCATCATCTTATGTAAATAATCATTCTTTTCTAAATAAAAATAGACCCAGAGACATGTATATGACTTATTGTGATGTTGATTCTAGATTGTCTGAATGTGAGGAGGAGATATACATTGATAAAATTCCTACCTTGTTGTATAACAGACCTAGATTAAAATCACACTATTTTAGATGTGGTAAAGATGACCATGTAGTTAAGTATTGTCCCGAGCTTCATCATAGACATGTTAACAGGAATTCATTTGGAAGTAGATTAACCCATTTGGTTAATAATTTCTTTTGCAAGAAATCATCTACACCACAACCTAAAGTTGTTCAATCATGGGTTCCAGTTTCACCTGGTTAATCTGTCCTTTGTATTCTTGCAGGAGTCATCCACTAAAGCTGTAAATAGTGTATGGCATGTTGATAGTGGATGCTCCAGACACATGAGGGGGCTGAAGGATTTATTGACAAATTATCGAATAATCAATGGAGGATATGTCGCGTTAGCCGGTGACAAGAAAGGAGGAAAAATGATTGGCTGAGGAGATGTTTCCAACGGCTCTCTTACTCTGGAGAAAGTGAATTATGTGCCAGAGCTAGCTTTCAATCTGTTGATTGTCTCTCAGATTTGCGATAAGGGTATTCCAGTCTTGTTCAAGTCCAATGAATGTCTCTTTCTGAAATCGGAGATTGATATTCCAGAGGACATGGTGCTTATGTGGGCTCCGAGAAAGAATGACATATATCTTCTTGACATGGCTTCAAGATAATCAACGTCTACGGTTACCTGTCTTCTGTCAAAAGCCTCCACATCTGAGTCTTACCTATGGCATCGCAGATTGGGTCATGTTAATTTCAAAAATATAAACAAATTAGTTAAAAACAATCTTGTTAGGGGATTACCTTTAAAAGACTTTTCAGTGGTTGAAAAATGTTTGGCATGTGCCAAAGGAAAACAACATAAGAAACCACATAAACCAAAACTTGTAAATAGCATATCTAATCCCCTCGAGTTGTTACATACTGATTTGTTTGGCCCAATAAGCGTTAAATCAATTGCTAAGAAATCTTTCTGTCTTGTGGTTACAGATGATTTTTCCAAGTATTCCTTGGTGAGATTTCTTGCCCATAAAGGAGATGCTGCTGAGGAGCTGCAGAAGTTGATTCTTTCTATTGAGATGATAAGTAAGAGGAAGGTTATGGCGATTCAAAGTGACAATGGTACCGAATTCGGAAATCAAAATTTTGATTCATTCTGTGATGGTAAAGGTATTCTGAGACAGTTCAGTTCAGCGAGAACACCTCAGCAAAATGGTGTTGCTGAAAGAAAGAATCGCACCCTCATTGAAGCCGCTCATTCTATGCTGATTGAGTCCTCTTTACCCATCATCTTCTGGGCAGAGGCAGTGAATTGTGCTTCATTTGTTCTTAACAGGGTGTTGATCGTCAAAGACAAAATGAAGACTCCATATGAACTGTTCCATAAGAGGAAGCCTTTGATTGATTTCTTTCGGCCATTCGGATGCTAGTGCACTTTACTGAATACCCAGGCACAGAAGACGAAATTCGGTGCTGTGTCTGATGAATGTTACTTTGTTGGCTATTCATCCTCTCAGAAAGCTTATTGGGTGTATAACAAGAGAAACCGTATTGTTCAAGAGTCTTTCTATATTGATTGGCAGGAATCTAATTCCTCTGATGTCCGATCCGAACCTGTATGGTTCTTTGACTCCAATACGATTTTCAACTCATTTAATCTTCTAGTTTTTGATGATGATGCGTCCACTTCTACTGTTCAAACAAACATCATTCCTCCAGATCCATTACCCATCGTTACTCCCATTAATCAACCTGTTCCTCATTCATCACCTGACAATGTTACATCTGTTGACATTGCATCTTCTTCATTATCCTTTGACATTCCACCTCCACCTGTTTCGCTTCTCTTCCCTCGTCACCTACATCTACCTCATCTCAGCCTGTTCCATCCACATCACCAGTTGACTCTAATCAACCATCTTCAAATACCTTACCTTTAACCACTGATTTCAAAACCTTGAAAGGCCACCCCCATGATAACATTATAGGTTCCATTACCGATAGAGTGCGGACACGAAGTCAATCTGGTTTGATTAATGTATGCCTATTCTCTTGTTTTATATCCCAAATCGTATCGAAGAATGTTCAAGCAGCCCTTCAGGATCCTTGTTGGGTTGAGTCGATGCAATTAGAGCTACAACAATTCAGGAAGCTCAAGGTGTGGACCCTGGTTGATCTCCCACCAAACAAATGCCCAACAGGCACGAAATGGGTGTTCAAGAACAAACCCGGTGACCGTGGTATTGTGGTTAGAAACAAGTCAAGATTGGTGGTTCAGGGATTTGCACAAGAAGAGGGGATTAATTACTCGGAATTCTTTGCTCCCGTAGCCCGTCTTGAAGCTATTAGGATTTTTCTGGCTCATGCCGCCAACAAGCAGTTCAAAGTCTATCAAATGGATGTCAAATGTGCATTTCTCTATGGAGACATTGATGAAGAGACATACGTGTGTCAACCACCAGGGTTTGAGGATCCGGACTTCCCCGAAAAAGTCTACAAGCTTGATAAGTCCCTTTATGGCCTTCATCAAGCTCCTCGAATCTGGTACGAGACTCTAACACAGTATCTTTTAAGCAATGGTTTTTCTCGTGGGACCATTGATATGACGTTATTCAAGAAGGAAGTGGATGGTGAGATGCTAATTGTGCAAGTGTACGTGGATGATATTATTTTTGGCTCCACTAATCCAAAGCTGTCTTGGGAGTTTGAGGAAGTTATGTGTAGCCGTTTTGAAATGAGCATGATGGGGGAGATGTGCTTTTTCATTGGGTTGCAGGTTGAACAAAAACCAGAGGGAATTCTCATTCATCAGGAGAAGTATATTAAAGATATTCTAAAAAAATTCAAGATGGATGATGCTTCTCCTGAACTCACTCTATTCACTGCTCAAACTTGCCTCACTCCAGACGAGAATAGGAAACCTGTTGATCCTCATCTTTACAGATCTATGATCGGTTCACTTATGTATCTTACAGCAAGCCGTCCTGACATAACCTTTGCTGTAGGATACTGTGCTCGATACCAATCTGCCCTGAAGGAGTCTCATGAAAAGGCAGTCAAACGGATCTTTTGTTATCTTAAAGGCTCTTCTCGTTTAGGGCTTTGGTATCCTTATGGTGGGAATTTTGACTTACATGCTTATTCTGACAGTGATTCAAATGGTTGCAGGTTAAACAGAAAATCGGTTACTGGAGGATGTCAGTACCTAGGTAATTGTCTTGTATCATGGCAGAGCAAGAAACAGACTACTGTCTTTCTTTCCATGGGGGAGGCAGAGTACATACTGCTTCAAGCTGCTGCTCACAAGTGCTTTGGATACAACATCAGATGATTGACTACGGCATCAACTTTCTCCGCACATCGTTGTTCTGTGACAACGAAGCAGCCATTGGCATCGTAAAGAATCCTATCCATCATTCCCGAACCAAGCACATTGAGACACAGATTCATGCAATCCGTGATGCTCAGGAGAATTGTTTTATTAATATTATTCCCATTGATACTAAAAATCAAAAAGCAGATATTTTCACTAAAACATTTGATAAACCTCGTTTTTATGAATTCATCTCTATCTTAGGATTAATATCATTTTAAAATCCATTTTTCTTTAAATCTAGGTCATGTGAATATTGTTTTTACTTCTTTTTGTTTTTCTTTTTCATCATTTTGGTAAACCCCGTAGCTCTTTCTCATTTCACATAAATATATATATATATATATATATATATATACACACACACACATATATATATATATATATATATATATATATATATATATATATATATAAATCTTTACTTTGAAATTTCTTCAATCTTGTTGATTTGTAGAAATTTTGGGGGCGAATAATAAACGGTTTCCTTCTTGTTCTCTATTGCAGAATTATCCTAAATAAAATTTGCTGACAAGGATGATGTGAAGGAAGTCAATAGTATTGTGTTGGGATATGCTTGATAGGTTCAGCCAGAAAGCGAAGTAGACAGTAATCTCGTGGCTAAACTAACAGAATAAGAAACTTGGTGATTCGGATAATTTCCTTGACATTTTTGGCCTTCACAAAGTTATCAGTCCTTGTTCAAAATGGGTTGAGAACGTGATATTTCTGCTTTAAATTATTTTTTAACAAAAGTATCCTTATTCTTCTTTGCCATCCTATCTCAAAAGCTATATGCTTGTTCATCTTTGTTTCTAAGATGCTCCTGTCTATATTCTTCCTCGTGCTTATCTCCTATTCTATGTGTGAACATTGACCTGGAGTGATGATCTCCTTTGCTGTACGATAGTACTAACCTGGAGCTCTCATCGGCACAATTTGATGATCTTCTTTGTTATACGTAAGTATAGACCTGAAGCTCTCATCTGAAAGACTCAATTGATCAACTCCTCTGTTATACGTGAGTATAGACCTGGAGCTCTCATCATTTGATGTCTATAAGGAATGTGCTTCTTTTGTAAAAGGATGTTTGTTACTTTTAAAAAGGAAATAGTCAAACAGGATGTGTCATTTGTTCAATATATCATGAGGACATGATAAGTTTCTTTGCCAAATGTCTGTGGGGACTGAGTCATTCAAGTGTTCTTTAAATGAACCAAAACATGATAACTGTAGTTGCGGTTTACTTGTTGAAAAGAAGAAGGCATGGACTTAAAAGGACAAGTATATCAGCAATTCCGCCGAACTATGACTCTCCAGAAGATCTCTTTAGCTTCTCATTCCTCTCTATCCTTATTTCTTCTTCTTTTATTATATGAAAAATATGTGAAGTTTGGTGAGGTCTTGTGGAGAAAATTCTTTAATTCTTTTTTTAAATATTTTATTTTATATGATTTTTAAAAGGTAAATAAATTTTTGCTTGATGCTAATCTTAGTGAGAGGGCCAAGATGCTGGAGGAGGAGATCAAGAATGGAATGAATGGCAACTTTGAGGCATTCGGATTCATGAAGGCGGAGAGAAGGAGGACAAAGAAGGACAAAGATTGGGAAACTGGAAAAGGGAGGATTGTGGTGAGGGTGAATCCCCCAAAGTCTGTGAGCAGAGTTAGAGTGCCGTATCCCCTTCCCCAACAGCTTTAGAGTTTTGAGAAATGATTTTATGATAACAATACTGGGGAAGCGGTGATTAGACTAAAGAATGGAGGAGAATTTCGGAATGCTATGGATTGTTTGTCACTGTTCTAATGTTTGATTAGAGTATAAATGACTACACATAGTCAATTTATACTCTTTACAAAAATAAATAAAATTACATTCAAGTCCTAATGATTACACAAATATTGTTCTAAGTTTGATAAATTCTTCTGTTGCTGATGTGTGACTGCCGGATGCTGACGTCATTCGGGATGTCCGCTAATGTTGAGTGTTGACTTTGACCATGGTTGACCAAGTTTGACTTTGGTCAATTTTCTTCGTTTTGATCATATTTTCAGCATAGCTTCACCGTGTCGGTTTTGTTAATCATCATGAGATTTGGCACTTAGGTTTTGGTAAGTATCATCTTCAAATAGTCCAACACAAAAGATTTAAGAAAATCTATATTAGGTTTCCTGCCAAACATCAACTCATAAGGAGTTTTCTGTTTATCTTTCACAAGCAATGTACTATTTTGCACAAAACATACAGTGGATATGGCTTCATCCCAGAAAGTGATTGGAATCTTTGCATCTGCTAACATGGAACGTGCTGCCTCAATCAAAGTTCTGTTTTTCCTTTCAGCAACTCCATTTTGTTATGGAGTTCTAGGAGCACTAAACTGACGAGCAATTCCTTTTTCTGCACAAAACATGTCAATATTAGCATTTTTAAATTTCGTTCCATTATCGCTTCTAATTATTTTCACCATTTGTTCTAATTGATTTTCTACTTTAATGATGAATTCTTTTAATAATTCTGTCGTTTTAGATTTAGCATGCAAAAAGAAAATCCATGAAAATTTTTTAAAGTCATCAATCATAACTAAACAATAAGATTTCTTTCCAATAGTCTTCATATTTATCAGTTCGAATAGGTCCATATGTAACATCTGGAGAGGTTTGGAATTTTAGTTTATCTGCTTGGGCTTATAAGACGCTCTGTGTTGCTTTCCTTTTAAACATGCTGAGCATAAATCTGATGTAGCAAACTTCTTTGTTGGAAGACCTACACCATGATTTCCTGCTATAAGCTTGTTCATGTTCTTAAAGTTGGAATGCCCGAGATGTCTATGCCAAAATTGACTTTTGTCATTTGATGATTGAGCAATTAGGCATGTTGTTTCTGTAGATGGATCAACATGAGACATATGTAACTTGTATACATCTTGATCTCGAACATCTTTAACAACTACCCATTCTTTGCTTATCTGAAAACCTGGCTTCAAAATATAACAAAAAGAATCATCAAACAGAACTGAGTAAGAGTTGTCACGAATTTGAGAAACACTTAAAAGATTAAAGTTCAACTGTGAGCAGTAGTTAACTTTATCAAAGCTGATAATCCCATTAGACACCGTTCCTTCGCCTGTAATTTTACCACCTGCATCACCTCTAAATGTAACATGAGTACCATCTTTTAACTTAAATTCTTGAAGCAAGGCATTGTTTCCTGTCATATGCCGGCTACAACCACTATCAACATACCACGTGTTAATAGGTCTTCTTGGGCATATCTGCATTTCAAAAAGAATTAAGTTGAGTTATCAACCCAGCCGAGATGGTCTTGGGCTTGCCAAATTTATCAACATAGGTAAACTGTTTAAAGTAAAGTTTTTTCAAATCAGGCTAATTGTTGACAAATTTACCAATTTCGTTCCTGACAAATTTTTGATTATCTTTGATTTGTTTAGTTCTTAAATCATGATAATGTTTTTCAAGATCATCATCAAGGTAATTCAACCCATATGAAGAAACCTTTTAGAAAAGTTTTGTTTACCAAACTTCCCATTATTCATTCTTACTGATCGTGGAATGAATTTTCCTTGATTATACTGCTTTGATTTTGCAGCATAAGAATCATGATAACCAGAATCATTCCTTTGAAAAGATCTCAAGCCTAAGGAAAGTTGTTTTATCAATCTTTGAAAACCAACACTTTGATTTCTTTGAAATTATGGATTGACATATCCATTCCTTGACTGTGGATTAAAATATCCATTCCTCGGCGAGTTCTTTCTAAAGTAGCAATTCTCAGTTTTGTGAGTCATTTCATCACAATAGGTACAATATTTGTTGAAATAACAATCAGCTGTTGAATGGTTTTTCATATTACATATGTGCCAATACCTATTAACGAAACATTCTTCAGTCTTATGATTATACATATCACATATTTCACAGTACCTTTGTTGTGATTTAAACAACTGTTGATTAACTTTTGATGTGGAGGCCACATTTGATCCTTTTTTTGATTTAGGAGTTGAAAAATTAATCTGTTGTTTTTGATTTAAAAGTTTGTTCTTTTAAAATTTGGGTTTTGATGTTTGCTCATTAACACCATTTCTTGACTCTTTATATATAAATCTTTTGTTGACAGCGGAAGACTTTGGACCTGAACCTGTTTTCATATCAGAGTTAGATTTGTTCTTTGAGTTAGATTTGATTTCTGGAATTTTGTTCATGTCAAAACTACCCGCAGATACAAACTTTACTGGTTTAAACTGATTAGTTTGATTTGTTCTTTGAGTTTGATTGTTTTGACTTTTATTTTCAGATGATTTAGATTTAGCATTTTTCCTTCTCCTTCTTTGGTTTCTCGATCTTGATGATCTTTGTTTGCATTGAGATTGGACATCTTTAGGAGAAGATTCTTTTTCATTTTCTTTATCTTTTTGTTCTTTCTGCCATTTAATAAAGTCTGGATTGTTTAATCCATAAGAAAATGAATCTTCAGATGTTACTTCATCAAGTTTTGCTTTCTCTTTATTATTTGAGTTCTGTTTGTCATTCTTTACCATCACTTCTTCAACAACAGACTCTTTGGGAACAAACATTTTCTTATTCTTTGATCACGGTTCATAAGATTTAACTCTCATAGGATGACCATTTTTAATCTTTTCTGAATCTTGTTCCTCAAATATCTTAACATTTGTTTTCTCTTCATCACTTTTAGAGTTCTTGTTGTTTTTATTTTGAAATGCTTTTATCTTAGCTTTGTTTTCAGGTGAGTGATCATGCGTATTAAAGTTTTCTGGTAAGTGTTTGTAATAGATTTAGGCATTGGTTCATGTGTGAAACCTAGACCTGCTTTTTGTTTGTCTTTCCTCTCACTTACCAATTGTTCAACAATTGTTTTTGAACTTTAAACTTTGGCTAGATCCACCTGAGTTGTAGCATGAGCTATTTTTTATTCTTCTAAATTTTTAGTCATCTCCTCAAGTTGTTTCTTCATAAGTTCAAGTTCTTTAAGAGTTTTATTCCATGAGGTTTGTAAAGATAAGATCTTTTCATCAGAGATTTTGTGATCATTTTTTAGTTTGTTGTGCATTACTTCTTCTTGTTTAAGTTTGTCAGAGATTTTAAGTGACTATGTTCTGTAATGCTCAACTTGGTCAAAACATGCTTTTGTGCGCATTTTCTCTCTGACTTCGACAGGAATTTCAGGACAACTTGAAGAAGATGTCTCCGAGTCAGATGATGGATTCTCAACCTTTGGTTGGTCAGACTGAGCCATAAGTGCAATCTCTTCTGAATCCTCTTTTGGGTCATATTTATCATTCCAGTCATAGTCTTCATCATCATTTTCTGAATCACCATCAGCCTTAGGATCATTATCTTCAGACCAGTCTTCATTTTGAATATCTGCAACGAGAAATAAACTAGAGGTTAAATCAGCTGTAAATTGTTCAGTATAAGCACTCCAGTCCTATCCATCTTTGATGTTCACAACAAGAGCTTTCTTAGGCTCTTCAGATGATTTTGATTCATCTTTAAGTTCTATCATAGGAAGACTCTGATAAGGCTTTTGGAAGGTTTTCTGAGACTGCTGATGATAACTTTGACTGCTAGAACCTGCTTGACTATTTCCTCCTTTGTTTTTGGGAGCTTTACATTCCCTTGAGAAATGACCATAACTGTTGCAGTTGAAACACCTTGACTTTGATTTGTCAAAGCTAACAATTTTGTTAGCACTTGGCTTATAGTTCCTGTTAACATAAGAGTGTTTCTGTGTTCTATAAGCAATCATCACCATCTACCAATTCAAGTCCATCTCTTCCACATCATCTGGATCCATCTCAAACAAATCCTGCAAAACAAGATCTAATTGTGTTAAATGACTACCCAGATAAGCTTGAAAACTTGCCATAAAAGCAGTAAAAGTAGATTTTGACTCATCATCATGTAAGAGGATGTTAATAACATCTTTAACTTTGCTAGTTTTAACAAAGTTAGAAGATGAAGTCTCAGTTTGAGGTTTAGGAGTTTGAGTTTTAGCAGGAGACTGATATTGAGGTTAAGTTGTGTAAACAGGAGCACTTGTGTATGAAGAATCTGTAAAGAAACCAGCTCCAACAAACAAATCACCCTCATCTTCTGGAGTATTATCATCTTTGGCCAGAAAAGCATTCTCCACTATGTTAGCTGGAGATGCAACATATTATACTAAGAGATTGAAGCAGCTCTATCATTGTTTTTGGAGCTCTCATCAGTCTCAACTGATTCAATCTTGGCAATCAAAAGATCTAGATCCATAGGAAACTTTTCAGTATGCTTTAACAGAGTAACTGTCTGTTTCCATGAAGATGGAAGAGCATCGAGAAGTTTGTAATTTAGATCTTTGAGATCATTTTTGATACCAGCAGTTGACATCTCAGTAGTTAATTGCACAAATCTTTTCATCATTTGATTAATTGTTTCCCCAGAAAGATTCTCAAATAACTCCAAAATCCTCTTGAGTTTCTACTTTTTGAGATCTTGTATCTCTTTACCACCTTCACAAATGATCTTCAAAGCCTTGTACATAGTGTACCTAGTTTGATAACCATCAATTCTAGTCAAGACTTCCAATGGTAATCCCTTACACATCAGTGAATAAGCTTCGATGTCTTTCTTAACTTTTCTTAAGTCATCACCTTGCAGACCATCCTCAGGATATGGTTCTTGAGAGTCTTTTGTATAAACAAATCCTCTATCAGGACCATCAGATGTGATTGGAATATAAGGTCCTTTTTCTATTGACTTCCACAAGTCAGTATCAATAGAGTTTAGATGATGCTTTAACCTTAAAGAGCAGTTTTGAAATCAGCTCTGTTCTTTAGCTTTGGAACTCTGTTCTTAGAATCTTCAGACTTAACAATTTTGTATTTCTGAATTTAAGAAAATGACTTGTTTTTGTTGTTTTTATGTTTTGAAATAAAACTATGAAATGAAAATATTTTTGGATTTTAATTTTTGAAAAAATTTCTAAGTGTTTACTGATAAGTCTGAGTGCTCAAGTGCCTAAATAGTTAGCAAGCGCCCAAACAGTGGTGAAGTGCCTGAATTGTTCTGAAATGCCTGAATTTGAAGTAGAGACGCCTAAGGGAATGCCTTAAATGAATTCTGAAAACACCCAACTGGTGATGCGTCCGAGCAGTTGAGAAACGCCCGAATAGTTGTAAAACGCCAAAAATTACTTTGTTCCAGCAAAGTCACAATTTGTCCAAACAGTCACAATACGTCCCAACAGTGGTAAAACGCCTGTACTGAAAAACGTCTACACAGTGCTAAAACATCCAAACAGTGGTAATGCATCTAGAGACTTAATTTTCAGCAGTTTTTCGACCACATGCGCCTAATTCATCTTCTCCAACGAATTCAGATCTTATGAAAATCTTCAAAACTTATTCAATTGATCTAAAAACTTCCAATTAGGTAGTAATTAGGTTGATTAACAATCCTCAATCTTCAATTGGATCAAACAACAACTACAAATCAGCTTTCTGATTGAATTGAAGTCCGAAACTGAAGAACACAGTTCGTACACAAATTTTATTAATTCCTCAGATCTGAACGAATTCAAGACCAATTGTGATTCAAATCATGTTTATATGGATGAAGCATAACTGAAAACACAATTAATTGATCAAATTGTAATGAATCATAGATTTCAAGTGATTCAAATTGCTCAACAGTGTCGATAAGGCTCTGATCACTGAACCGAAGGCTTTGATACCATTTGATAGGTTCAAATGGATCGAATCTGTGATTTCTATGATAATGCAATGATCAATTTAAACACAAAGTAATCAAAAACATGCAATTACATCAAAAAAATTCATAGATTTCGTTGATAGCAAATGCATAGGATACAATGTGTAAGGGTTAAAGTTCGTTCATCTACGTCTACCTTGCACAATACATAAAATATCCTATTTATACTATCAATAAACAAAGGAACATATATTTACAAAATAATTCCCTATACTATGAAAAAAACACATAAAGACAAAATATTAATCTTCTAGAAGCTTCAACATTAAGATTGTTGCCTGGAAATATAATGAGATATTTGATGCTTTTCTAATTAAACGTGTAAATGCAATTTGTGATGTTTATCACTTTTACACGAGCATCATAGCTTTGCCAGTGCAAGATCTCAAGGAGTTAAATAAGTTGCCTTTGATTAATCCTACCAAGTCAGTTCATGGTGAAAACTTTGTTAAACTTTTAAATCGAGGCATTACCAGAATGGATTCTTATCTTAAAACCAGATGTGATCAAGAAGATAAAGAATATTTCAAGTCATTAAAGAGTAAAAGAAATGTGGCTGCTCATCTAGAAGAAGAAGAATAGTTTTTGGATGCGTATAGTGATCAGTACTTTGAAAAGGTCACTAACCCAGGCTTGAAAGTGATAGATGGTACTCAAACATCATACTGACTCATTCCAGTTGAAGTTAGTTTGTAACCTAGACGATTGGGATCAAGATATGATTTCCTTAGTTGGAGTTTTTGAGCTTAAAAATCTCCATCCAAGTTATATCTTTTTCTTGTCCAATCAGAAGTTTGATCGTGTTGCATCAGAAGTTGCTGATAATAATAGAAAATATTTTATGACAATTATTAAGGTAATGGATGTTGCTATAGAGCGAATTTCATTGCGAAAAGCTCTAGCATTTGCTAACATCATGAAGAAGGACATAAAGTCTATTGATTTTATGAGAATTTCAAGTAAAGGAGTGTTGGAAGTTCACTCACACGATCCTCCTATGCTAACATAGATATTGCAGGTTTGTCAAAAGAGACTCTGGATGCAATGGACAAGATGGACATTAAAACCAACGAGTCAAAGCCTGAGCAAGCCATACATGCAAAAAAGTTCAAGTCAGCAATCAAGAAAGCTTTGAGAGAATATGATCTTTACAAAGAAAAGCCAGTGTTCAAGATTAAAGATGAACCAGAAGAGTTCAATGCAGACTGAAGACAATGCCAATCTTAGGGGGAGTATGGTTAGAGCTTTTAGAAGATTATCATTTGTCTTTTTCGTTTTGTCATAGTATAGGGACTTATTTTGTAAATATGTGTTCCTTGTTTTTCATTTGATAGTATAAATAGGATAGTATGTATTGTGTAGAAAAAAGAGAAAGAAACAGTTAGAACAGATCTGAACTACTATAACTCACCCTTACACTTTGTATCCTAAGCTTTTACTATCAATGAAATCTATGAATTTTTGAAGTATTTTCTTGTGTTTGATTACTTAGTGTTTGAATTGATCATTGCATTACGATATTATCACAGATTGATCCATTTGAACCTATGAAGTTTGCAACATTGAAGTCCAAAGTTTAGATCAAACCACTCTTGAACATATGGTGCAAATTCTAATAACATAAAAGTATGATGATCAGCTCAGTGCAATTTAGTATTTCACAAAACACATTGTGAACTGCCTGAATGCTTTGAAGATCACACCTCTGCCATATCAATTGAAGGAAGCTGAGAAAGACTAGATCATAGAGAAAGATGTTGAAGAGTCAATCAAATCTACATTTGAGGTGCAAAAGAGTGCAGATGAAGCTGGTCCTTCTCATACTTAAAGGTTCACTAACAATCAAATCAGAAAAACAACAATCATACATATCTAACTATTCAAAACAATCAATACACATATATAATCATACATAACATACATTACAAACATATCAAAACATCAATCATTCATTAATATCATACATATTATCAAACATAACAACAATCATGTAATTAACAAGTCATACAAGCAAACACATGAACCATACGTATAAGGCAATTTGATTACACATGTGAAATCTGTAAATCATACAATCAAGAAATCATACATTCAATCAATCTATCATTCATTATAAGTGAAAACATGCAATCATTCAAAACCAAACATAAACAAACATATTATCACTAACAAACAAAACACTAGCAAGAAAACATCAAAGATTAGCAGCAGCATCCTTAGGGGGAGTATTGTTTGACTCAACAAGTGCATCATCAGTCATAATGTGTTCTAACACTCAAACAATCATTTACTAACATATAGATAATAGTAACATACATAGAAAGAACTAATTAGTGTTTAAATTTCTTTTTTAGGTTTTGTAGATAGAGAAATTTTGCTAAGTGTCCACAACGGATGAGGTGATGTCCACAACAGATGAAGTAAAAACCATAACAGAAGAAGAATGAAGTCTAAGTGCTGACAGCGGATGAACAAACACATATAGTGGATGACCAAGTCCCAGAGCTGATGAACAGTCTATAGCGGATGTATATCTACAGCGGATGAACACTCCACAACTGACAACAACAAAGCAAACACAAGTTTTCACAGCAGACAACATCCAAAGCATACTAGACAAGTAGTTCAACGTCCACAGTGGACAACTTATCATCCAAAACGGACAAGACATCATCCATAATGGGCAGCTTATAGACTTAGGATTTATATGTAATATATTTTACATAAGGGTATTTTTGTAACTGTACACAGATCTTTATATAGGTTATAAATAGCCATATACCCTAATCATTTGTAAGCTTTTGAACAATCATCAATCAAACAAAGCAATTATTATCATTCATAGCATTCAAACACTCATAATCACACACACACACACACACATAGAGTTCATATCATTAATCATGGGTTTCCGGACTATGATTATTGAGTATTGATTCAATAACAACTTGTTGTTAATATTGAGAGATTGAAAAAGATCCTTGGGTGATTCAATCATTTTGTTCTTGTTAAAGTTCAAACCCCAATCCATTAGTATGTATGTATATCATCTTGTCCAACCCCATTTCACTAACCCCACCTACCGCCATGAGATGACACGACCGAGCACCATCCAGCCAGCCCTTCGCCACTGTGAACCATCATCTGACATCATTGTCTCTCGCGGTTAACCAAAGGTAACACTTAACCATATTTTGTTTTGTTTCATTTAGTTTTATTGAGTATCCATCCTGTTCGGGAACCGTGTGTGAGTCAATAGTGTGCGGTTGTGATGTGGCGGTGTACGGTTATGCCGTGGTGGAGTGTGGTTGTGTTATATGGGTGTCGGGTGTGTGCGTGTGTCCGAATTATGTGTGTGTATGTGTAGTATGTGTTAGTGTGTGAATGCTGTATATATATATGTAACACCCTAAATTTTATTAAAAAGAAGAGAAAATAAAGAATAAAGAAAGAAATGAGGAATAACACAAGTTAAAGGACTAAAGTTATGTATGATGAAAACTTTAATAAAATAGTGTTTAAAAGAGTGGGTATGACCACCCACTACATTGTCATACCCATCTTCTAGGTTGAAAAAGGAAGAAAGAAGAAAATTTCACGGTTTTAGGGAGAGAAGAAGAAATCTTCTTGAAGGTGAGTTTTCTTGGGTTAATGTTCAGTTTCAACTGAAGTTTCAGCTTCTAGGACGAGATTTGTGGTGCTAAGTGCCTGTTTTCGTGGGTTTTAGGAGCTAAATTTGCAGGTGGAAGTGTGTTGCTCAAAGGTTGCTTCAGGTGAGTTCTTGAACTCCTCTTTTTACTGGTTTTTAAGTGTTGGGGCTGTTATGCATATCGAACAAATATTTTTAAAGTACCCGTAGGGTTTTAGCTTTGATGTTCGACCGTTGTTCTATGGTTGTATGTTTAGAGGTTGTTTGAGGTTAGATTTGATGTTTAGCATGGTTTAAGTGCTGCTGGTATGCTAGATCTATGATAGGAAGTGTTAGATTGCTGTTTGAAAACTGGTTGTAGTGTAGTTGGTATTTCAGAATGTTCCCATACGCCCAGATCGTTTCCATGCGCCTAACTGTCCTCATGCACCCAGGATCATGCGCCTAGTATGATGCCCATGCACCTAAGTATAGGCCATGCGCCCAAACAGTTGTCCATACGCCCAGAATTGCTCATGTGCCTAAGTGTTAATGCACCTAAGCAGGGATCATGCGCCTGCGTAATGGTAATACGCCTAAGTAGGGCTCATGCGCCTGCATAGTGGTAATGCCCCTATGCTGTTTTCCTTTGAATTTTTATGTTCATGAGCCTGAGATGTCCAATTTCTCTCCATTTTGGACTTAGGGATTTCTGAGGATTTTCTAGAGGTAGTTGGTTGAGATAGGTTCTGTTGTGATGTGATGGCTTGGGCTTGGTGTGTTATGCATGTTTGTGTTATGTTTTATCTTTCCATGTTTAACGGTTTACAAATGTATGTATTATGTTATCTAATACGTTATGTTTTATGTTATGACTTTACGTGGTTTGATGTTTGTATGTACGTAAAGTATTATGTAATGAAAGTGGAAGATAACAAATGATAAGTATGGAAGTAGCGGATGATGAGATCCTTGTCGCGTACCCCGATATTCTATCAGTATTCGGACACGAGTCGGGGGTTTGTTTACAGGCCCCGGCATAGTATCAGCTTTCGAGCATGAGTCAGGGGTATTGCATGAGACAGGATGGCATGAGATGAGGTCTTGTTGCTCGCCCCGGTACTGTGTAAGTCTTCAGACACGAGTCGGGGGTTTGTTTACAGGCCCCGACACAGTATCAGTTTTCGAGCACGAGTCCGGGCTGTTGCACACGAGATGGGATCCTTGACGCGTACCCCGGTACTGTGTCAGTCTTCGGACATGAGTCGGGGGTTTGTTTACAGGCCCCGGCATAGTATCAGCTTTTGAGCACGAGTCGGGGGTATTGCATGAGATAGGATCTGGATGATGGTAAAAGATGTAATGAGTAATAATGATAAACGATGACGATGATAATTAGTTATTATCAATGTGTACGTATGATGTGTGATCGAGATCGAAAGTAAAAAGGTTGTTTTAACGAAAGTAAAGTATTTTATTTATAAAACTAGAACTCACTCAGCGTCGCTGACTTTTTGTATGCATAATAGTCGGCAGGTATTTTGTTGATACTGAGGAGGTGCAGGCATGGATGCATAAGCTACTAGGAGCGTCTTGAGGCTGGCATCCAAATTTTTTATATGATGATGTATTTTGTGAATGATGTAATAAAATGATATGTTTTAACTTATAAATGAGAAGTTTTTAAATTCCACTTCAAAAGTAATGTATGTTTTAAATATTTTATGCGATGATGGTCCAGCTATAAATGTCCCGGGAACGGGGCCTTACAAGTTGGTACTAGAGCCAAAGTTTAATAGAATTAGGTAAATTTTTTCAAAACCTAAACTTAAACGTAGAATGGGATGAAATGAAAGGGATGCCAGTCCTAGTAGCTATGTGCCTGCAGGTAAAGGTTTTACGTAAACGTTTTATGTAAGTTAATGAAAAGGGGGATTATGTGCCCGTGTTATGTGGTTTATGTGCTTTTGTGTAGATTTAGATACAAATGTAGTCAGGATAGGTAATGCTTGGGGGATGAAGAGTAAAGTAAGTGGCTAATCACAACTGGCAACTGTAATTAGGGAATTACCATACTTGACATAATCTGAGCAATTACCTTGAATGACCGTGTTGGTGTATGAATCTTGTAGTGTTTAGATGGCTGGTGGTAGGTCTTTTGAGGCTTCGCGAGGTGGAGGTTGGGGTGGATGTGGTGTTAGACCGCGTGTCATCAGGAGTAGGGCTAAGACTGCTGAGACGGCTCCTGAAGAGCCAGAGCTCCATCACCAGGACGGTGAGGACAAGAGTGCTAATCTGAGAGCCTCAATGAAGGAGGAGGTGGTTGAGGAGGTTCATCAGGTCATGCAGACGATTCTGCCGAATATAGTGACCGAGGTTATCAGAGCTGTGAAGGAGGATGAGAAGAAGGAGGCTGAGAAGAGGAAGACTACTAGACAAGGAGGCGAGGAAGGAAGTTTAAGGGGAAGAGAGCAACCAGAGACTGATATGGTTGTCTCCAATGATGATGATGAGGAGGAGGAAGCTGTGTAGGAAACTATGAAGGGATGCAGCTACGAAGCATTCCAAAGGTTCAGGCCCCCTATGTTTGATGGAAATAGGAGTGCTGCTGCTGCTTATCATTGGGTGAGGGAGATGGAGGCGGTACTCGACATCAGCGAGTGCCGAGAGGATCAGAAAGTGAATTTCGCTACCCACTCATTTGTGGACTCAGCCTTGTGCTGGTGGGACAACATTGTCCAAGCCGAGGGTACTAGGGCAATCGTGAGGATGAGGGGGAAGGAGCTGAAGAGGTTGGTAATTATGGAGTTTTGCCCTCATAAGGATCTTGACAAAGTTGAGAGAGAGTTCCTGCAGTTGGAGGCGGGAACGATGACGCACCAACAGTATACAACGAAGTTCAATGAGATGGCAAGGCTGGTGCCAGATCAGGTGATGCCTGTGTCACAAAAGATCAAGAGGTACATTCAAGGTCTGCCGGCAGATATCCGCAGACATCTGATCGCTGCCCGGCCAGGTACGTTTAGGTCAGTGGTCGATCTAGTGGGGAGGCTGTATGACGAGTGAGAGGCGGTGGCGAGAGTGGATGTAGAGGAGGAGCGGAGCTATGTTAGGATTAGGAATGGAAGGCGGGGTAACGATGGCAGATTTGTGGCTGGGGGTAAGACGTTGAGGGTCGATGATCGGAGGATGGTAACAGGGAGGGAAGAAGCATGCAAGAAGTGTGGTAGAGGCCACGAGAGGGAGTGCAAGTGGGGATCAAACATCTGCTTCCAGTGTGGGAAATAGGGCCACAGGGCGAAGGATTGTCACATGGCTAGAAGTTACAGATGTGATGAGACTGGACACATAAGCAAAGACTACAAGAAGTCGAGGGCAGAGAGCTCCAAGACAAGGAAGAGGAGCAGAGGATGAAGGTCAGAGCATTCGCTATGACCGGGAGGATGCTAGAACGGACTCTGACATGACGTCACGTACGTTTCTGGTAAATTAAATTGTGCATATGTGCTTTGATTGTGGTGCTAGTAGTAGTTTCATTCCTACTGCCTTCTGTGATAAGTTGTACGTTAGGAGTAGGAAGGTCGGTTAGCCCTTCGATGTAGAAATTGCTATTGGTAAGTCCACTAGGTTGCCTGATGCCCTAGTGGATTGTAGGATAGAATTGGAAGAGCACGTGTTTCCTGCTAGACTGTTCCGGACGAACGTAGGTAGATTGATACGTGCCTTGGGTAGAATTGGCTAGTAGCCTATGAGGCAAACACTGAGTGTTGCAAGAAGGTGCTTTGATCAACCGCGCCCGACAAGAGTTTGGTGCCGACCTACAGCGATGGAGTAATGATGAGGGCCTCATCTTGGAGTGGGGATCATCCGATTCCAAAAGCAAGGAAAGCTAATACTGAGGTATATAGGGTCATTCCGAATCATTTCTCAGGTAGGAGAAATGGCGTATCGATGGGAGCTACCCGATGAGTTAAGTGAAATTCATCTGACATTTAATGTATCTCATCTAAGAAAGTTCTTAGCCGAGGAGGATATGATCGTGCCACTAGAGAATACCGAGATGGATGAACGACTCAACTACGTAGAGCAATCGGTGGCCATTACGGGTAGAAGGTATAGAAGGGCTAAAGAGAAAGGTACATGTGCGAGTACAGTGGAGCCCAGAAGGGGTTTAAGCCTACATATAAGATCAAGGAAGAGATGAGAAAGCATTACCTGCAACTATTCGAGAAGCGACAGGTTTCGGGGACGAAACCTATATAAGGTGGGTGGACTTGTAACACCTCGAATTTTATTAAAAAGAAGAGAAAATAAAAGTATAAAGAAAGAAATGAGGAATAACACAAGTGAAGGACTAAAGTTGTGCAAGGTGGAAACTTTAAAATAATAGTGTTTAAAAGAGTGGGTATGGCCGCCCACTACATTGCCATACCCATCTTCTTGAAGGTGAGTTTTCTTGGGTTAATGTTCGGTTTCAACCAAATTTTCAGCTTCTAGGCCGAGATTTGTGGTGCTAAGTGCCTGTTTTCGTGGGTTTTAGGAACTGAATTTGCAGGTGGAAGTGTGTTGCTCGAAGTTTGCTTCAGGTAAGTTCTTGAACCCCTCTTTTTATTGGTTTTTAAGTGTTGGGGCTGTTATGCATATCGAACAAATCTTTTTAAAGTACCCGTGGGTTTTCAGCTTTGATGTTCGACGGTTGTTCTATGGTTGTATGTTTAGACGTTGTTTGAGGTTAGATTTGATGTTTAGCATGGTTTAAGTGCTGGTGGTATGCTAGATTTATGATAGGAAGTGTTAGATTAATGTTTGAGAATTGGTTGTAGTGTAGTTGGTATTTTAGAATGTTCCCATACGCTCAGACTGTTTCCATGCGCCTAACTGTCCTCATGCGCCCAAGATCATGCGCCCAAATAGTAGTCATGCGCCCAGCATGATGCCCATGCGCCTAAGTGTAGGCCATGCGCCCAAACAGTTGTCCATACGCCCAGAATTGCTCATGTGCCTAAGTGTTAATGCGCCTAAGCAGGGATC
Source organism: Flaveria sonorensis (assembly GCA_025506505.1). Classification (NCBI taxonomy): domain Eukaryota; kingdom Viridiplantae; phylum Streptophyta; class Magnoliopsida; order Asterales; family Asteraceae; genus Flaveria; species Flaveria sonorensis. Next base: position 28,043,524 of record CM046428.1, read on the forward strand.
ATGCGCCTGCATATTGGTAATGCGCCTAAGCAGGGCTCATGCGCCTGTAATGAAAGTGGAAAATAACGAATGATAACTATGGAAGTAGCGGATGATGAGATCCTTCTCGCATACCCATGTACTATGTCAGTCTTCGGACATGAGTCGGGGGTTTGTTTAAAGGAACCGGCATAGTATCAGCTTTCGAGCATGAGTCAGGGGTGTTGCATGAGACTGGATGGCATGAGATGAGGTCTTGTTGCTTGCCCCTGTACTGTGTCAGTCATCGAACACAAGACGGGGACTTGTTTACAGGCCCCGACACAGTATCAACTTTCCAGCACGAGTCGGGGGTGTTGCACAAGATATGGGATCCTTGTCGCGTACCCCGGTACTGTGTCAGTCTTCAGACACGAGCCGGGGGTTTGTTTACAGGCCCTGACACAGTATCAGCTTTCGAGCACGTGTCGGGGGTATTGCATGAGACAGGATCGGGATGATGGTAAAAGATGTAATGAGTAATAATGATAAACAATGACGAAGATAATTAAATATAATCAATGTGTACGTATGATGTGTGATCGAGATCGAAAGTAAAAAGGTTATTTTAACGTACGTAAAGTATTTTATTTATAAAACTAGAACTCACTCAACGTCACTGCTTTTTGTATGCCTAATAGTTGGCAGGTATTTTGTTGATGCTGAGGAGGTGCAGGCATGGATGCATAAGCTACTGGGAGCGTCTTGAGGCTGGCGTCCATGTTTTTGATATGATGATGTATTTTGAAATTTACATGAATGAAGTAATAAAATGATATGTTTTAACTTATAAAGGAGAAGTTTTTAAATTCACCTTCAAAAGTAATGTATGTTTAAATTATTTTATGCGATGACGGTCCAGCTGTAAGCATCCCGGGAACGGGGTCTTACAATATATATATGTATTTGGTTTGTGTACCATATGTGTTGTGTGTGTATATTTCAAGGGTGTGTATGCATGGGAAATATATATATATATATATATATATATATATATATATATCCATGCATATATATTTCCCATGCATACACACCCTTGAAATGTACACTATATATATACATATATACATATATATTGTTGGTCCATTTGAACGAATATCAGTACACTTGTGTGGTTGATTCGTTCAATATCAAGAATAATGCCAAACAACAAAGACAATAATGAAGAAGAATAACCAAAAGTATTCAATCATAAAGCAATAATGATCCAACACGTTAAAAGGTCACAAAGCTCAATATATTTCTGTGAAGAACCAGCTTACAAAGAGACTTGCAACAATGATAAATGTTTAGGGTTTTTGCAAGGATTGCCAACAAAGAACAAGATCAAAAAATATATATAGTAGGTATAGTTTCGCTGACAGTTTCGCTGTCAGCGAAACTATTCTGCCACTGACACAGTTTCGCCCGGCAGAGCCTGACAGTTTCGCCGGGTGAAACTAGCAGCTTGCTATGAGTGAAACTACAGTTTCGCTCATAGTTTCGCTGGGCAGGAAAACATAACAAACTTACAAAAGGAAACTAACATTAAACCTATTACAAATAAACATAAATAATATCTAATCTATGGTGAGTCCAACCTATACTTGATCTTCAATACTCCCCCTAGGTTGGATCTCACCGTCTTGATCAATCTTCATTTGTCTTTTCAGCTCCGGTATCTTCCACCACGTCAGATCTTTCTTCGTTACCTCCTGCGGCTTCATCCTCTGCACGTGCACTTGCCTGAGCAAATTGTCTTGTTAAGTCCCTCACGTCCATCCTCAACACATCTTCTTGCCAAACCTTCTGGGCTAGCTCCCTCACTTCAGTTCTAACACCCCTTACCTTGTTAGCAACCGTCATAAACAGGCTTGCTTCTTTGCGCGTCTCAGCTCCAGCCCCAGGTTTAATGTGATTTTCACACAACATCACCAGATCTTCATCAGAAAAAGAAAATATCTCCATTGGATCAAAAAGTCTTATTTCAGCTCCATCCTTTACGTGAATCACTGCCTCCCCCGTGTTATCATAAAACCATTTTTCAAACTTCTCAAGCCTTTTGGGAAGGGGGTCAGGTAACCTCACTCGACTCACTGTCTTCGGGGGCTTCACTCTCAACACAATCCGACCGTTTCCCGTCTCCCAATCCTTATCCTTCTTTGACCTCCGCCTCTCTGCCTTCATAAATCCAAAACCCTCGAAGTTATCGTTTAGCCCTTTCTTTATTTCTTCCTCCAACATCTTAGCCCTCTCACACAAATCGGAATCTATCAAAGGAATTGCAACTAATCTCCTCAGATCCCATTTAGGTAAGGTCATGAATTCCTTCCTTTTGTGCAGGTAAGAGATGCCTCCCCCTCTTCTCTTAATCATGAACATTTTGAGTCCAGGGTTGTATTTCCAGCTAATGATTTTCTTATCCGCCTCCTTCTTGCTGGGCCCCTGAACATTTTGAAATAATGGGGTTATTTCCTCAGCCTCCTTCTCCCTAACGAACCACTTATCCTTATACATTTCAAACACATCATTTTCATCCGAGCCCTTCTTGGCCACATACGTTAATGGTCGTTCATCCACCTCATAATAATCAGGTTCTGAATCATAGTCAACTAGCTGCTCATCCTCTACCTCCTCATTTATCAAACTCTTGTCAGCCCTTTCCACTGGACTATCTCTCACAACCTCCTCTCCCACCAGATCCTTCTCTATATCAAAGTCCAAATTCACAAACCCAGCCTCAATTACCTCTTCTAGATCCTCAGACCTCCCGATCACATTCTCAGTCTCAACATCCTTTCTCACACCTGAACCTCCTGTTGTCTCAGCTTCTGCACCACTAGTGCCCTCTCCTGCCCTCGATGATGTACTCACATTCAGAAATGGGTACTTAGATAGATCTGTCATATCATCTAACTCAGTTTGAGTTAGCTGATTGGGCAGACCGGTTGCAGCCTTCAGCCTTTTTCTTTGTTTTTCTTTCTTTTTTTGCTCTCACCTCCTGCTCAGCCTCATGAATATCTTCTTCAAAGTCATACTCTTTTTCCTTCACATATCTCTTCCGTTTCTTTATAGATTCAACCTGCTTATGTCTCGTCTCCTCAGCCCTCTTATCCTCTGACTCAACCACCCTTTGAATATAATTCCATCTTTTAGGAGGGTACATATTTTCCAACAGATGTGTAATCTTCCCACTGAAATCGTGCCTTATTGCGCAGCAGTCGGCAAAAATGCGAGAGTTCATCTGCACTAATATCTTTATCTCCCAGTGCCTCGGAACATTAGGAATAAGATCATCAATAATCATCTGCAGAAATCGAGGATACAACAGCCATTTATCTATCTTTAGGGCCATTATGTTCTCCGCCATGCAATCAATGATAAGTTGGACTATATTGGCCTTTTGCCCTCTACAAAATATAACCATAGCTTTGGCCCAGTCAAGATTTATCCCATCGGATCCACCTTTTCGGTGATCTAAGCACATGATGAAGACATGAGCGATATATCTCCACTCTTTGGACAGAAAGGACTTCTTGATCTCCTTGCTAGTGCCAAAAGGAGGGCCCTCGTAACCAAAACTCGTGAATGCATCAAAAACCTCCTGGTGTGTCAACACGACCTCATCCCCCCTATCCTCTTGAAGTCTTAACACGCGTGAAATGATCTCAGAAGTAATAACAATGTCGTTCTCCAGTACTCTCGCAACAATCCTTTGAGGATTGGCTCTTGTGTCGTACTCCGCAGTATGCCAGAAATCTCTGATGTGTAGATCGTAGATGGTGGGAGAATGAGTGACAGCATATGCAATGGGAGAACTCTGAAGCCAACGGATACAGTCTTTAAATCCCGCAGCTTTGGGATGTGTATCATCCAAGATGGCCGTGATGTTATTCCTCTCATCAAACTTTAGATTAGCTATTTAATCTGAAAAACAGATGAAACGTATTAGTAAGATATATTAAAATGAATAATAAAGAAAAATAATTAAAAAGAATAAAAAAGAAGAAAAAGCAATTTAAATTCGAATTTAAATTCGCTAGGCGAAAGTATAGTTTCGCTAGCCGAAACAGGAGTTTCGGCAGCCGAAAATATAATTTCGGCAACCAGCAAGAAGCAGTTTCGGCATGACGGAGCGCGTTCCGAAACTACAAATTCGGCAAAGCGAAACTGTGACGTTCGCTCGGACAGCATGACTTTACAGTGTCGCTGAAAAACCTTTGAACTTTCGTACAGTTTCGCAGGACTATTAGTACTTTCGCAGTAAGAACTGCGAAGGCACCGAAGAGTCACAGTCCAATCGGTCCAAAAAAAAGTGGTTAAAACCTAGATTAAACTACAACCGAGGGTTCGAAACTCACAACAGAAGAGAAAAAGACCACCAAACAATGAAAACACGCTCAGAACCACTGATTCGCACAAGATAGAAATGGTATACACACGATGACCTAAAACCCCGATGGTGCGAAAATGAAGTTTTAATTTCTCAAGGAGCGATGTATAGTATATAGTTTCGCTGGGAGCGAAACTATAGTTTCGCCCGTAAATGTTTTGGTCAAAATGACACTGATAAGAGCTAAAGAGCTGGCGAATCTACTGCGAAACTATCAGCGAAAGTATAATTTCGCTGAAAACCAAAATTATTATTATTATTATTTTTAATTTTTTTTAAAGTAACAAAATAGAAGAAAACAAAAAAAGGATTTGCCCCAACAAGCCCTTACCAGACTACACAAAATTTTAACATAATAAAAGAGGAATTAAAATAAAGGTAGATAAGAACGAGAAGCAGAAGTGATCTTCTGAAGAGTCATAGTTTGGTGGAATTGCTGATATATTTGTCCTTTTAAGTCCATGCCTTCTTCTTTTCAACAAATAAGCTGCAGCTACAGTTATCATGTTTTGGCAAAGAGACTTATCCTGTCCTCATGATATATTGAACAAATTACATTCCCTGATAGATTATTTCTCTTTAAAAGAAACAAAGATCCTTTTTACAAGAGAAGCACATTCCTTAAAGACATCAAATGATGAGAGCTCCAGGTCTATACTCACGTATAACAGAGGAGATGATCAATTGAGTCTTTCAGATGAGAGCTTCAGGTCTATACTTACGTATAAAAGAGAAGATTATCAAATGGTGCCGATGAGAGCTCCAGGTCAGTACTATCGTACAGCAAAGGAGATCATCACTCCAGGTCAATGTTCACACATAGCAGAGGAGATAAGCACATGGAAATATACAGTAAGGAGCTTCTTAGAAACAAAGACGAACAGCCATATAGCTATTGTCAAAGACAGGAAACAACAAATACAGTAAGGAGCTTCTTAGAAACAAAGACGAACAGCCATATAGCTATTGTCAAAGACAGGAAACAACAAATACATCAACGCACAGATGTCATGTTCTCAACCCTTTTTGAACAAGGACTTATAACTTTGTGAAGGCCAAGAATGTCAAGGGAATAATCCGAATCATCGAGTATCTTATACTGTTAGTTTAGCCACAAGATTACTGTCTACTTCGCTTTCAGGCTGAACCTATCAAGCGTATCCCAGCCCAAAACTATAGACTTCCTTCACATCATCCAGGCAAGACAATTTTTATTAAGGAGAATACTGCAAAAGGTAACAAGAGAGACAGTTATTATTCTCCCCCGAAATTTCTACAAATCAGCGAGATAGAAGAAATTTCAAAATAAAGATTTCAACGAAAGTATATAATATATATATTTTTTTAATGTGAAAAGATAAAGGGTTAAGGGGCAAATTAAGCAGATGAAACAGAGAAACAAAAGAATAAACAATATTCACAAGTCCTAGGATAAAGAAAGGAAAAGATTTAAAAAGATATTAAACCTAGCATAGAGATCAATTCATAAAAACGAGGTTTGTCAAAAGTTTTAGTGAAAAGATCTGCTTTTTGATTTTTAGTGTCAATAGGAATAATATCAATAAAACCCTTTTCCTGAGCATCACGGATTGCATGAATTCGTGTCTCGATGTGCTTGGTTCGGGAATGATGAATAGGATTCTTTGCGATGCCAATGGCTGCTTCGTTGTCACAGAACAACGGTGTATGGAGGAAATTGATGCCATAGTCAATCATTTGATGTTGTATCCAGAGCACTTGGGAGCAGCAGCTTGAAGCAGCAATATACTCTGCCACCCCCGTGGAAAGAGAGACAGTAGTTTGTTTCTTGCTCTGCCATGATACAAGACAATCTCCTAGGTACTGACAGCCTCCAGGAACCGATTTTCTCTTAAACCTGCAACCATTTGAATCACTGTCAGAATAAGCATGTAAGTCAAAATTCCCACCATAAGGATACCAAAGCCCTAAACGAGAAGAGCCTATAAGATAACGAAAGATCCGTTTGACTGCCTTTTCATGAGACTCTTTCAGGGCAGATTGGTACCGAGCACAGTATCCTACAGCAAAGGTTATGTTAGGATGGCTTGCTGTAAGATACATAAGGGAACCGATCATAGATCTGTATAGATGAGGATCAACAGGTTTCCCATTCTGGTCTGGAGTGAGTCAAGTTTGAGCAGTGAATGGAGTGAGTTCAGGAGAGGCATCATCCATCTTGAATTTCTTCAGAATATCTTTAATAAACATCTCCTGATGAATCAAAATTCCCTCTGGTTTTTGTTCAACCTGTAACCCAAGGAAAAAGCACATCTCCCCCATCATACTCATTTCAAAATGGTTACACATGATTTCCTCAAACTCCTGACACAGATTTGGATTGGTGGAGCCAAAAATAATATCATCCACGTAGACTTGCACAATTAGCATCTCACCATTCACTTCCTTCTTGAATAACGTCATATCAATGGTGTCATGAGAAAAACCATTGCTTAACAGATATTGTATTAGAGTCTCGTACCAGATCCGAGGGGCTTGATGGAGGGCATAAAGGGATTTATCAAGCTTGTAGACTTTGTCGGGAAAGTCGGGATCCTCAAACCCTGGAGGTTGACACACGTATATCTCTTCGTCAATGTCTCCATAGAGAAATGCACATTTGACATCCATTTGATAGACTTTGAACAGCTTGTTGGCGGCATGAGCCAGAAAAATCCTAATAGCTTCAAGACGAGCTACGGGAGCAAAGACTTCTGTGTAGTCAATGCCTTCTTCTTGAGCAAATCCCTGAACAACCAATTTTGACTTTTTTCTAACCACAATACCATGGTCATCGGGTTTGTTTTTGAACACCCATTTCACGCCTATTGGGTATTTGTTTGGTGGAAGAACAACCAAGGTCCAAACCTTGAGCTTCCTGAATTGTTGCAGCTCCAATTACATCGATTCAACCCAACAAGGATCCTGAAGGGCTGCATGAACATTTTTCGGTACGATTTTGGATATAAAACAAGAGAACAAACATACATTAATCAGACCAGACTGACTCCGTTTTCGCACTCCATCGGTAATGGAACCGATAATGTTATCATGTGGGTGATCTTTCAAGGTTTTAAAATCGGTGGTTAGAGGTAGGGTATTGAAAGATGATTGGTTAGAGTCAACAGGTGATGTGGATGGAACAGGCTGAGATGAGGTAGATGTAGGTGACGAGGGAATAGAAGTAGAAATAAGGGGAGGTGGAATATCAAAGGATTGAAGAAGATGCAATGTCAACAGATGTAGCATTGTCAGCAGGTGAATTAGGAACGGGTTGATTAATGGAGTTAACAATGGGTAAGGAGTCCGGAGGGATGATCTTAGTTTGAATAGTTGAAGTGGACGCATCAACATCAAGAACTGGAAGATTGAATGAATTGAAAACCGTATTGTGTCAAAGAACCATGCAGGCTCAGATCGGACATCAGAAGAATTAGATTCCTGCCAATCAATATAGAAAGATTCTTGAACAATACGGATTCTCTTGTTATACACCCGATAAGCTTTCTGAGAGGATGAATAGCCAACAAAGTAACATTCATCAGACACAACACCGAATTTCATCTTCTGAGCCTTGGTATTGAGTAAAGTGCACGAGCATCCGAAAGGCCGAAAGAAATCAATCAAAGGCTTCCTCTTATGAAACAGTTCATATGGAGTCTTCATTTTGTCTTTGACAATCAACACTCTGTTAAGAACAAATGAAGCACAATTCATCACCTCAGCCCAGAAAATGATGGGTAAGGAGGACTCAATCAGCATAGTACGAGCAGCTTCAATAAGAGTGCGGTTCTTTCTTTCAGCTACACCATTTTGTTGAGGTGTTCTTGTAGCACTAAACTGTCTCAGAATCCCTTTATCAGCACAAAATGAATCAAAAATTTGATTTTTGAATTCGGTACCATTGTCACTTCGAATCACCATAACCTTCCTCTTGCTTATCATTTCAATAGAAAGAATCAACTTATGCAGCTCGTCAGCCACCTATCATTTATGGGCAAGAAATCTCACCTATGAATACCTGAGAAAATCATCTGTAACAACAAGACAAAAGGATTTCTTAGCAATTGATTTAACACTTATTGGGCCAAACAAATCAGTATGTAACAACTCGAGGGGATTTGATATACTATTTTCAAGTTTGGATTTATGTGGTTTCTTATGTTGTTTTCCTTTGGCACATGCCATACATTTTTCAACCACTGAAAAGTCTTTTGAAGGTAATCCCCTAACAAGATTGTTTTTAACTAATTTGTTTATAGTTTTAAAATTAATATGGCCCAGTCTGCAATGCCATAAGAAGGATTCTGATGAAGAAGCTTTTGATAGAAGATAGGTGACATTAGACGTTGATTCTCTTGAAGCCATGTCAAGAAGATATATGTCATTCTTTCTCGGAGCCCGCATAAGCACCATCCTCTGGAATGTCAATCTCCGAATTCAAAAAGATACATTCATTAGATTTGAACAAGATCGGAATATCCTTATCACAAATCTGAGAGACACTCAATAGATTGAAAGCTAGCTCTGGCACATAATTCACTTTCTCCAAAGTGAGAGACCCGTTGGAAACATCTCCTTGACCAATCATTTTGCCACCCTTTTTGTCGCCAGCAAACGCGACATAACCTCCATTAATAATTCGGTAGTTTGTCAATAGATCCTTCAACCCCGTCATGTGTCTGGAGCATCCACTATCAACATGCCATACACTATTTACCGCTTTAGTGGATGACTCTTGCATGAATACAAAGAACAGATTAACCTGGTGAAACAGGAACCCATGAATGAACAATTTTGGGTCGTGGAGTAGTTGATTTCTTGCAAAAGAAATTATTAACCAAATGAGTTAATCTACTACCAAACGAATTCCTGCTCCCAAGTTTATGATGAAGCTAGGGACAATGTTTAACGACATGATCATCTTTACCACATCTAAAACAATGTGATTTTAATCTAGGACCGTTATGCAATAAAGTGGGAATTTTATCAATGATTATCTCCTCATCGCATTCAGACTGTCTCGCATCAACATCACTATAGGTTACGTACATGTCTTTGGGTCTATTTTTATTTGGAAAGAGTGGTTATTTACATTAGATGATGAGTTTTCATCTGAAGTACGAATGGTACTAGTGCCACTTGTACTTGCATGAGATGATGACGTTACCCTTTCATTTGATAAAAAAATATTAATTGGGGTAAAAGATGGGATGGGATGAGAAAAGAATTTTTCAAAACAATTGCTTTTAATTTGTTCTTTACTCTGCACAGTAGAATCATTCTCAACGTCAACACAAACAACAGAGTCATCATCATTATAGTGCATATTATCTAAAGAGGAAATAGAAACATCACTAGAACAAGATGAAACATTGTCTGAAACAGATTGTTTTGAAACAAAAATAGAACTTAAGCTATATTTATTATCTAAAACAAAATGCTGAGATTCAGGTGTACTAAGACTATTGCATCCAAGCCCGCTAGTCGGCCCATAACCATAGTCTTCACGTACATGCTTAGTGTTCACACCTTCTAAACCTGCAGACATATTGTTAGTGTCTATTTTGATCAAATCATTAGAAGGATGCGGAACAGGCATAGTTGAATAACAGTAAGTGGTGGGAGGAGGATAAACCTTAGCATCATCATATCCTAAACCGGTTTTAATCCTAGCCCCCCTTTGAGATTTGCATAAATCATCATGTTTCATCCCAGATATTGTCCATTTATCAAGCTTTGACTGAAGTTTGCTTGTCTCAAATTCAGCAAGTGCGACCCTTTCAGTCAAAGTGTTTATTTAAACATTTCTTTCCAAAACAATTCTTTTTAAATGATCATTTTCTTTTAAAGCTTCATTTAATTTAACAAAATATTTTGACTCGTTTATTTTAAGCTCTTCATTAATTCATTTTAAATCTTTTTCATTATCAATTAACAAACGATTTGATTTATAGACACCAAATTATCTTATTTTGCATGCTGAGGAACACATATCCTGAATTACCTCGTATGGAAGTCCCATTATCACCTTTTCTGCAGCCAAAGCTTTGTCACATTGACACACCGGAGTACTCAGCTTGTTTTCCTTAACAGTGGTTGCAGCATCATCTTTCTCGTTCCTTTGCTCTATAGTCTGGCTTCCAATTCTCAACCCCTTCTTCTCTTCACCCTCTATCATAACCTCAGCTTTCAAGTCTTCATCTTGAACTATCTTTACACACTTCTAACTATCCCCAACCACTTCAGCTTCACTTAAATTCTTTGAATGGATCAAACTTTTCCTCATAGTTCACCTTCTCCTTTTCTTCAACAATCTCAGCCACCAAAGCTTGATTAATTTCTTCTTTCGTCTCTTCTACTTCTGCACTCCAATCAAAGTTAGAGATCAAAGCTGTCTTTTTCTTCTGTTTCATTTCTTCTTTATCTCCACTTGAGGTCAATCTTGGGATTCTTGAATTGCTTTGATCAGTGAAAATTGGCAATGGACATTCTCGTTTGAAGTGCTCTACCTGTTTGCAATTAAAGCACCTCTGTTTGGATTTATCAAATCCTAATTTGGAGTTAGAGCCCTGACCTCCAAATTTCTTTCTACCAGTTCTCTCCATAAATCTTCGAGCTCTGAGAGTCAACATCGCCATTTGCCACTGAATGTCAGTCTCTTCTAGATCATCAGGATCCACCTGATACATATCCTCCATTGTCATTCCTCTTCCTTTCAACTCTCCAGCCATTAATGTATCATACCTCTGAACGAACATGCCAAATAGAGCCATCGTTTCAGATGGAATTGACGTTCCAGCATTTGCTTTTGAGTTGGCTTGATCTCTACCACCATTAACACTACCACCAGAATGATCACCATTATTCACTCCTCCTTGTCGTGATGTCTACACTAGAGAGCTTGCAGTGGAAGAAAGTAGTGCAGCATTCTGAGTGAAACCAGGTGAAGGTATCAAGGTCTGATTGAACTCCCCTCGTTTCATGTCCAATTCAAATGATTTAAGCTTATTAATGATGTCCATAAGTTTATAGTCAGTGAAACCTTTTTCTTGCTTTAACATCCGCACTTGTAAACTCCACTGAGGTGGGAGAGAGTCTAATAACCTGTTCACCTGCTCACTATTTGAAAGTTTCTCATCATATTTCTTCAGTGTGCTCGAAACTGTCAGAAAACGATTTATAAGATCTGTGAGACTCTCATTCTTGTATCCCACAAAAGACTTGAACTCCTTTTCAGCTTGAATACTCTTATCTTTCACCAACTCATCATTTCCATCATAAAACTCACAGAGAGCATCAAAAAGAGACTTAGCATTCTTGTGTTCAGCAAAACGATTGTAGATGTCTGGTGCTAGACATAGAGTTAAGGCTCCAAAGGCTTTCTGATCTCTGTCAATCAACTTTAGATCTTTTTCATTGAAGGTAGCTGGGTCCTTGTTCTGAGATACAACATCACCAACAGTAACAGGTGGTATGTGTGGACCAGAGATGATTGATTCCCATTGATTGTGATCCGTGTAGAAGAAAAAGGCCTTGAGACATCTCTTCCAATCTTCAAAATTGTCTCCGTTGATGAGTCTCGGTAGTCTGTTGGGTGCCACACATTCAAGATTAGCAAGAGTGAGAGTAGTCATCTTAGCCAAGATAGTTTCGCAGAAGAAAAATGCAGTTTCTCTAGATAGAACTAGTTTCGTAGGAAGACAAATGCAATTACACTAGAGTAATCTAGTTTCACAGAAGAGACACTAGTTTCGCTGCAGTAATTTCGGCAGACAGTTTAGCTGGAAATTTCGGTAGCAGTTTCGCTATCCAAATCCCGGAAAATGCTTAGTTTCGGTGTCAGTTTCACAAGAAACAAGCTTGAACTTTCGTTCAGAGATAATTTTGGCGGCAATTTCACTTGAAAGTTGAACACTAGCACCCCTGAACTTTCGTTCATAAGTTGTACTTTCGCTGAGAGGCTCAAAACTAACACAAGATGTAAAACACTTGTAGTTTCGCTGGATGAAGCTGATAGTTTCGCTGGAAGAACACTAGTTTCGCTCGTTGAATCTGAAAAACTTTTTGAACACGAAATCAATCTGAAATCACCCAAATCTTGATGAACTTGAGATCTGATGATTACCAAGGCTTTCCCAACCAAGAACAAACCAATTTCAATCAAATTCCAAGACAAAAACACCCATATTTGACCCTAAATGATGAAATATTGATTTTGAACAAAAACAACCAAAAAACCTCACACAATCAAGAGCACTAAGGCTCTGATACCATTTTGTTGGTCCATTTGATCGAATATCAGTACACTTGTGTGGTTGATTCGTTCAATATCAACAATAATGCCAAACAACAAACACAATAATGAAGAAGAATAACCAAAAGTATTCAATCATAAAGCAATAATGATCCAATACATTAAAAGGTAACAAAACTCAATATATTTCTGTGAAGAACCAGCTTACAAAGAGACTTGCAACAATGATAAACGTTTAGGGTTTTTGCAAGGATTGCCAACAAAGAACAAGATCAAACAATACATATAGTAGGTATAGTTTCGCTGACAGTTTCGCTGTCAGCGAAACTATTCTGCCACTGACAGAGTTTCACCCGGCAGAGCCTGACAGTTTCGCCGGGTGAAACTAGCAGCTTGCTATGAGCGAAACTATAGTTTCGTTCATAGTTTCGCTGGGCAGGAAAACATAACAAACTTACAAAAGGAAACTAACATTAAACCTATTACAATTAAACATAAATAATATCTAATCTATGGTGAGTCCAACCTATACTTGATCTTCATATATATATATATATATATATATATATATATATATATATATATATATGGGTGTGTGCATGTGTTTATGAAATATGTGTGTGTAGTGTATCATGATTATAAGAGTAATTGCTAATATGTGTGTGCGCTTTAGTATATATGAGTAATATGTAATATATATACATATTGTATGTGAATATGGAAGTATATAATCATGTGTGGTTATGCAATTATAGATATAAATCTATACATATATAATAGTATATGTACATGAATTATATATTTGTGTGTGTGCGTTTGTAAATTATGTGAGTGATCGAGGTAATATATATATATATATGTAAATATATGTGTGTGTTGTGTGTGTGGTGTGTGCATGTGTTTATGCAATGTGTGTGTGTCTATATATATATATATATTGTGTGTAGTGTATCATGATTATAAGAGTAATTGGTAATGTGTATGTGTTTTTTAGTATATATGAGGAATATGTAATATATCGAAGTGCATAATCGCGTGTGGTTATGCGATTATAGATATAAATATATTGGTAAATAATAGTGCATGCATATGAGTTGATTATATATATATATATATTATATGAATTGCGCAATAAACCCAAACCAAACTGAGACAAAATGAGATTATTATAACACTTATTAAATGCATTATAAATTTATTTAATCAAATTATAGGTGTTTGACTGCTTTGGCTCGCACGTGTTATTTGAAGATTATAGTTTGCCTTATTACCCGTACTACTATAAGGTTAAATTTCAGCCCGTTTTCTTTCCAAATGTTTATAATTTGAGGGGGAAAAGTACCCTCAAAACCATTTCCTCTTGTGAAATCAATTTATTCGTTTGGACTATCAAGTGACTGTTTTGTGAGTATTTATCTTGTATGTGCATAAGTTATCCGTTTGGTTCTTATTTCGTAACTATTTATCTTCAGTATAGTAGCCGACGGATAGGTATTGATTGTACTATTGGGTTTACATCGCCACTATTGTTTGTTAGCATACTAGTTTGGTTGATAGTGGTCACGAACAGACCCTAGAGTGAATATGTTACGACAAGGTCTGTGTGTATGTCGTCGGTTTAGTTGTGAGGCTCATGTCTGCATGTCCTATTACTTGTTTATAAATTTTCACACGTATGTCCTACAATTTCCATCATAGCACCGATTATATACATTGTAAACATACAAACTGACTAAGCATTATTGACCTTTGGAGCATTTCTTTTTAAGTATTAACAACCATTAAGGATAAGAGGAAGTTAGAGTCTTAGTGATGACCATTAAGAACTTCAATATTAGACAAATGTTACATTTTTCTAGTTCTTATTTGGTTGATACTTTATGCATTTGTTTATTTCCGTGCGTGTATGCCCAAGTCTTGTCCAAGGACGTGGGATTTAATAAGTTATACATTTTGGCTAATTTTGTCATGGAAGTGACAAGCCACGACACCAGTCTTCATTTGTGATGGGTGACATCATAACACTTAGACTTTATCATCATTTATTATTTCTCTATTAACAATTAATGTGTTATGACGATCTCATCCGTTACATACTCGTGTTTCCACTATAAGCAAGGGTGTGATAGTTTCATATAATTTAATAAAATTGTATTTGTATAGTTATGTTGTCTAAATTCTTTAAGATTATAATTTATTTTCTTCTAACTCATGTGAAGGAAATAAGACATTTCTTTACTTTCTTAGCTCTATAAACTGTTGCTTTGCTTAGTGGCATTTTCTTTTGGGAGCTTTGTTTGATGTTGTTTCCATAGGGAGAGATGAGGGTTCTATACACTAATAAAAATACACAATAGATGACACACGAACGATGCCACATGCTGCTTTTATGACACTCATTTATTTATGTTATAAAGAATGTCACATAATTTAAAATCTAAAGAAAAAATAACATGTATATTTGCATGTCATCTTTCTCCTTCCATAAAAAGAACATTACATAAAGTTGTGTCTCTTTAAGTTTCATTTATTTTGTCTTTTTTCTATACTCCCACTCTTATTTTTGTTTCAAATAAATGTCAGATAAAGCACTCTCTTCACCATTTTAGGGTTTTTCGAGAGAGAGAGTGGCAGCTTCCACCTCCTCTACTCCAATGTCCGGCCACCTTAAGGCGGTGGCACTACTTGCAGCTACCATTCATCCCCTCTTCCCCTCCTCCCTCTTCTAGAAAGGTCGCAAACTACGTCAGCTGGCAGCATTGACGAAGATGGTGATGATGGTGTTCATAAGCGGGGACAAGGGTGGTGATGATGGGTGTTGTGGTGATAGTGGTCGACCTCGATGACTCTATAGTAGTGGTGGTGTAGGTGGCTACTGTGGTGGTGTAAATAAAAGACGATAGTTGCGGTTTAGTAGGAAGTAGCAGATGCTCAATGATTAATGGTGGAGAGTGGTGGTCGCTAGCGACCAACAACATAATAGACCACCCAAAAATAACCGCCCAAATGATGATGTTGGTCATTATGTTAAACATCATCAAGAAGCCGTAATCTTAATAGAGAGTTCAGTTTTTGGGATCAGAGACAACATTGTTTCTTCTGCGAACTTTATATCATCTTTGATGACCGTGTAATTTCCTTTCATCATCATGTTTTTTTACTACTTAATTCGGATTCTAATTATGCGTATATAAGATTTTGACTTAATAATTCTCTTTATGTTTTCTAAATTTCTCATAGAGGGTGATGAGGTTTGCATGCCATCCTTAAATTCATTTCAAGTTTTCATAAACATACATGATGATTACCACATTCTTATTTATTCACTTACAACTAAAATTTTCTTTGGTTGGTGGCTCCTTATGAAAGACCTGCATTCATCGAAAGTTTTCTACTTCTATTGATATCAATATTGCTTTTCATCAAATGTTCTAAGTATGCTGACACTATTTGACTACATGATGCTATGTTTGACCATATACTAGGATAATGTATTGCCTACATTCAATTTATGTTCATATTTTTTATTGAATCATTTCTAAAATATAGATTTCATGTTGTATCTCCTCTTTTAAATGGTATCATAATTCACATGCAGCAAAAAAACCTACATTTTTATTCATTGTACGTGTTAAGATCACTGAAAGAGGTATTAGAAAATAAAATCAATATACCTAACAAAACATCATTATATCATATCTGTTTATTTTGGTAAAAGATCATGAATAGGAGGGTTTGTGACTTTACTTAAGCATGGTGCTATCTTGATCTTTAATAGTTTTGAACAAGTTAAACCATTAAGGTTTGACTTTTGTTCTCCAAGATAATCTCTTAGGGTCTATTTGGTATGTGAAAATGAAATGGATGAATAAATGGAATGAATGACATAATAGAATGAATAAAAGAATGAAATGAATCATAACATTTCATTGTCCTATTTTGTTACCCTTTTAGGAATGGAATGATTCATTACTTTGTGTTGTTTGTTAGGTAGGAAATGACAAAAGAATAAAATGTAAAAGTGGTTATGGTGGTGATAGCTAGTGGCCGGTGGTTGTTTGCGGTAGAGGTGGCTGGTGGTTAGCGGTGGCGATGGCTAGTGGTTGGCGGTGGTGGTGGCGGTGGGCGATGGTTGATGGCTGCCGAGGTGGTGGCTGTTGGTTGACAGTAGCGGCGGTGGCCCGTGGTTGGCAGCGGCGGCAGCGGCCCGTGGTTGGTAGTGGTGGCGGTTGCAGGTAGTTTGGCATCCTGGTGGCTGGTGGTTGTTGTTGGGAGCGGTGGCTAGTGGTTATTGGCGGCGGGGGTGGCCGGTGGTTGGTATCGTTGGTGGCCGGTGGTTGGCAGCAACGGCGGTTTTCGGTGCTTAGCATCGCTGATGGCCGGTGGTTGTTGGCGGCGGCGGTGGCCGGTAGTTGGTAGAGGCGGTGGTGGTTGGCATCGCTAGTGGCCGGTGGTTGGCTGGCCAGTGGTGGCTGGTGGTTGGCGGTGGCGATCATGGTTGGTGGTTGGTGGAGGCGGTAGTGGCTTATGGCTGGTGGTTGGTAGTGATACTGGCTGATGGTTGGCGGCGGTGGCGGTTGTTGTGGTGGGTGGGTGCATGTTGTTGGTGACTAATGATGGAAGAAAGAATGAAATTTAAAAAAAGATGGGGTGTGGACGGAATGAATTTGAGAGAAAGGAATCAATAATGTAATGGTTCATTTCATTACGTTTACCAAGCAAACATATTTTTGTTCATTCATACTCAATGGTTCATTCAATTCCGCCCCTCATTACTGCATACCAAACGCTACCTTATACAATTATTAGGGTTTTTAATTTCTTGACTATGTTTCCAAGGAAGTGGTGTTATGGTCCATTAATTTATTTTATAGACAAATCAAGACCATTACCTTAGAGAATAAATGACCATGGGCATGATTTCGAGTTTGGACAATTCTATAAAGGTTGAGGCTTGTGCTTAATTTTACATATATGAAATTGTTTTTGTTTTAGATATGATTTGGAAGTACTTAATTTAACTTTTAACGTTTTTGTTGTTTAGATGGAAATTCTAGATTATATAATTAGTATTCACATCATGCCTTAGAGTTTTAGACAAAAAATAGGGAGTTAGAAAAGAAAGAGTAAAACTACACTTCTACCTATATGTCAATGATCTACATTTTAATTTAATTGATATATTCCATTGCATTGGATTTTACTATTAAACAAACATAGACCCCAATCTATGAGAGTAAAGTCAGGAGTAGAGCGATTGCTTGCCCTACTATCTGTTTAGGTGTACATGGTGTTAGTTATTCTAAGTTTTTCTAAAGATCAAGTAAGAATACTGACTTGGCTAAGGTGTGCTCTTCAATTATTCTCAGCTAATTAAGTCATAATAACCTTATCACAAATTCATTCTAAAAGTCAAAATATATACATAAGATCTCAAAATATAAATTACATAAAAATCACTACTGATAAGTTATATTTAATACAGGTAGGAAACATAACGTCAATATGTTTGCTCCATGGAAACATAGAATGCAACCTTGTATACCCTACTATTGTAAATACGTATTTTGAATTGTAAATATATATTTTGAAAACTACCATTAGGATTATAAAGTCCCAACTCATGGATTAGGTTATTTGCAAACATGATCATCAAACAATGTTTAGTTTACTTGTTATGATCATCAAGCATGCTAACATCAATGGAAAACACGTGTGGCAGAGCGCGAGGGTAGAATAGCTAGTTTTAATTATTATATGTATGTCTTTGGTTTGTAATTGGTATTGCTTGGATTCACCTATCTGGATATAAAGACGTGATCATTAGTCTATCCGTTATTTCAAATATAAAGTTTATATGCTTCCATTTGACTTAAGCCTAATTTGTACGTAGTTCACGCCAGCAGTGTAGCACAGCAGGTTTACTAGTTACTATATAGATTATAGAGTGATTTTTTGTTACGTTCTTATGCTAATTATGTGAATTTAGGGAGCATATAATGGTCTAAAACAGTTAGACATTACAATAAAAGGGATTAGAGAGAGATAAGTTTTAATGCTTCATTGGAAGAGCTGAGTGTGAGATAATCAAGTGTGCTTTTAATAACTTAAAAATTGATTTAATTGATCGATTGTGTCACTTGTTTTTTTGAAAATAGGTCCTTTAAATGCTTCATTGAAAGAGCTGAGTGTGATATAATCATTTGTGATTTTAATATCTTAGAAAATGATTTAATTGATCGATTGTGTCACTTTTATTGAAAATAGGTCCTTTAGTTAGGGTTTCAACTGTTTAGTCCTCTATTTTGTATTATATAGATTTATGTTCTTTGTTTATTTTGTAATCTTGCATTTTGCCTTTTTGAACAGTCTGATATGTTTCTTTTGGTATGATGAATTTCCCAGGGGCGGTGCAACAACGGATGCTTATATGGATGGAACTTAGGAAGAATAGTCCAGTTGTGACAAAGTATATATGTATTTTATTATGTATCAGTAAACATTAATTATTAACTGTCATTTAATGTGAAAATGTGTAATTGTATGCATGTGTGTCTGTGTGTATATATAGGGGACGGTTCAAAAGTTATATTGATCTACGAAGAGAATGAAACTACCAAAAGTACTGTCAACTGCCGAATTCTACCAAGTGCTGAATCACTACCGTTCAACACTCAAAAGTGATAAACTGCTAAATGACTTCTTATCAGCACTCAACTTAATGAGCTACCAATTACGTGTTGCACTAGACAAGCCTGTCTGTATTGAAGTATATTGGCGGCTGCAGTGTTCTACCATTTGGAGACAACATTGTACACAAGCAATTGATCTCTGATGTCCTGATTTCTTGTCTACGACATACATATGTTTATCTAAACAAGGAATAGATGTAAAGTGATTTGTTATTTGTTTTTAGCTTTCATAGTTTTAATACCTCTCACTTGTATAGTTTTGACGTTAGCTTGTTAGCCTACTTGTTATGTACTGATTTTTCTTCTTTGTAATAAGAAAAGATTAGTCAAGCAAATATATTGAAAGAACATTTCGTGTCTTTATTATTATTCAAGGTGACTTAGATTCTGCATTTGTCATCTGCCGATCACTAGAAAAGTCTTGTTAGTCCATAACCTGATACAACAAGTGGTACCAGAGATGAGGCTCTTAATTTTCTTGAAGTCACCTTTCAACAAATCATTTGTTTTCTTTTTGCTCACACTTTCAAACACATTAGTCCCTCACAACCACTTTTCCCTCCACAATGATTACTTTAGCCATCTCAAGTAACATGACTTGGAGAATGGCAATTAGACCAAACCTCCCATGTTTACACCATATGATTATGATACTTGTAAAACTCAAATGGAAGATTTTGTAAGGAATCATGATGTGAGACTCTGGCTCTCAATCTTAAATGGTCCATATGTCCCTATGGTAGAAGCTGCTGGTGAATATGAAACTATGATTCCTAAAGATCCTACAAAGTACTCATATGAAGATATGAAGAAGATGGATGTAGACTTACAAGCCTAGTGGCTGATTAGGAAGAGCATACCAAACAACATCATTCATGGCTTCAAGAAATTCACAACTGCTTAGAAGTTATGGGAAGCATTGAATGCCAGATTTTAAGGAACTAAAGATATGAATGAGAACAAAAGAGATGTCTTAATGTAGAAGTTTAAAAACTTTGGTTTCATATGGGGAGAATCCATGACTGCTACATATCTTATATGTTGAACTGCTAGACTCTGTAAATGAGGCTGGGGTGGAGATGGAGAATAGTGATATTCTCAGGAAATTCTTGAATTCGTTGCTGTAGACGGATGATGATTACGAATCACTCGACCGATCATCAAACTCCTCAAAGTCATCAGCACTTACAACACCTATTCAAGAACCCTTCCACCCTCAAGCTTATCAAGTTCCAATGGTGACACACCAAGTACCTGTGATCACCTATCAAGAATCTCCAACTGCTGAATCATAGTGTTCACCATCTTTCAGCAGATGGAATCAGCAGCCATCATCATCTTTCTCAAAACACTACCCTTCAAACATAGCTTTTGTTAATTAGCAAACTGACATTTTCCATCCCTCAGAAGAAGATTTTGAATGCATTCATCCAGATGATCTTAAAGAGATAGACATCAACTATCAAGTACACATGATCTCTTTCAGGGCTAAAAAGTTCAAACAGAGAATCGGAAGAAAGTTTTTAAAGAAAAGAAGATCAGGATTTGGATTCGATAATAGCAAAGTAAAGTATTTCAACTTTGCTAAAGAATGCAAAGCACCTAAATCAAACCCATCTCCACCAAGCTCATCAACCTGCAAACCATCAACAACCTTCCAACATCCCTCTACTTCTAGCAATCAAAGACATACAATAGTTGTATATTTAGGGGAAGAGATGATTGACTGGAGCTTTCAAATGGAAGACATCACCCACATATAACTCCTTAACCTTGTTGTACACCTGAGTGTATTGAAAAAGTAAACATGTACAAAAATCATAATATGAATCTTATGAATGATGTGGAATCAATCAACATTCTTAAAAAGGATTTAAAGAAAAACGATCAAGCTCAAAAGGAAAAGATAATAGAGCTAGAAAGATTGTTTCTTAACTAAAACATGAACAAAGTAACTTGGAAAACCAGATAGATGATCTCTTGAGCGGCTTAAAATCAATACATGTGATCTACATTAGGTAAGACATATGCTAATAAATAAATGTTCAAATTGAAAAGTTTGAAAAATTGCTTACTTTTATAAAAACTCTCAAAAGCTGTATCAAACCAAAATAAGATTGGGGTACAATGCTATGGAACCAACAATGATCTACACTTCTATATAAACCCCTATGTGCAGTGTGGATATAAATGAGGAAGTATTTATTGAACCAATCTATACAAATCTAGTTACCGAAAATTCAAAGTGAAAGAAGAAGAAGTAAAGAGGAAGGAAAAGGAAGGTAAGAAAGAAGAGATGAAGCAGAAGAAGGAAGAAACTCAAGGAAAAACAAAGAAGAAAGTGACTCAGGTAGTGAAGTTTATCAAGGAATCCAACATTAACATACCAACTACTGAGTCAACCCATCTATCAAGTCAAAGCCTCAATCAAAGCATAGTTGCAACAAGAAGACACACAATAGAAATTGTAATGCAAGAACTTCAAACACTTTAGAAGTTAAACCACATTCATATGTTCAAATGTCTACTTCTGAAGCAATAATGATCCATAACAATAAGTTCACAAGGATGAAAATTGACCTTTCCATCCATATTAAATACAAGCAGAATAAGAACATCTATGGAATTGATGAAAATCAGCAGATGAGATTTTTAAGGAAGAAGGTGACATTTAAAGATTCCATTGATCATGAGCTGATAAAGAAAGGAAAGAGAGAGGAGATGATGAAAGAACTACGAGAACTCAAGCTAGAGATCAAGATAGCTAGACAACTGATGAAGATCATATGCCTAGTATGCAAAGAATATAGTCATTGTGCAAAAGATTGTCAATACAATCCCTTAGTTTACTCGACCAACCATTTTAGATCCTCTAAAAGGTCTATAACTACTGATCAGCCGTTGAGAAAAAAATAGTACTCGCAAAGCTGTTTGGACATCAAACAAGTCAACTACTTATTTCAAGAAAAATTCGGCACTTCTTAAGGATCTAACGAACAATTCAGCAGCTGCAAACCTTACGAAGAAGACTTTTGAGAAATCTCCAGTATCTCCGAAAGCATCAAAAGGTCATCAAGTTAAAGATAATGTCAAAGCATCCAGCAAATCCAAAGCCAGCAAGAAAGCCTAGAGACCAAAGACATCTACCGAATTTAACAAATTTTAGATAACCTAAAACCTGAAATCAAGCTTTCAACACTTATAATTGATGAATTGTAAGGCCCCGATCCCGGGACGCTTACACCTGGATCGTCATCGTATAAAATATTTAAAATAAACATTACTTTTGCAGCGGAATTTAAAAACTTTCATTAATAATTAAAACATATTATCATATTACATAAATCGTTTACATATCACAATACAACGTCATATCAAAATATGGATGCCAGACTCAAAACGTTCCCAGTAGCATATGCATCCATGCCTGCAACTCCTCAGCATCAACAAAATAGCTGCCAACTATCATGCATACAAAAAGTCAATAACGCTGAGTGAGTTCTAGTTTTATAAATAAAATACTTTACTTTCGTTAAAACATAACCTTCGTAATCGTATGTGATCACACATCATACGTACACATTGATAATATTTATTATTATCTTCATTATCGTTCAATTCGTACATTTTGTACTTTCATCATTATCTTTCACTTTAATCTGGATCCTGTCTCATGCAATACCCAACTCATGTCTGAAGACCGACAGTACCGGGGTACGCGACAAGGATCCCCTTCGAGTCACAAAGACTCCCTTCGAGTCACAAGGACTCCCTTCGAGCCACAAGGACTCCCATCGAGCCACAAGGACTCCCTTCAAGTCACAAAGACTCCCTTCGAGCCACAAAGACACCCTTCGTTCTTTACGTTCCACTTTTCATTATCGTTATCTTTCACTTCGTTACATAATACTTTACGTTCATTCATAGCCATACATCAAACCACGTAAAGTCATACATCATACATAACGTATAATATAACATAATACATACGTTTTGAAAACCGTTTAATGAAGAAAGATAACACACCACACACAAAACATAAACCACATCACAACATCATGCATGCATCAAGCATAAGCCAACACAACACCAAGGAACCTATCTCAACAACCACCTCTTAAAGCCCTTAGAAAACCCTACATCTAGAACGAGGCACAATGGAACATTCTAGGCGCATCAGCATAAACTTCTAAGTGCAAAACAGTCTAGGCGCATTACAACTATGCAGGCGCATGACCACTGCTTAGGCGCTTTACCACTATCCGGGCACTTCTCGAAACATGTTTTTAATAGATACTTTCCTTTTTCTCTTGTTTTTAATAAAATTCGGGGTGTTACAAGTCCACCCCCCTTATATAGGTTTCATCCCCGAAACGTGTCGCTTCTCAAAATAGTTACGGGTAACGCTGTCTCACCTCTTCCTTGATCTTACACGTGGGCTTAGTCCCCTTCTGGCCTCCACTGTACTCACACAGGTGGAACCATCCTTCGACTTATCCCTTCTTTCCTTTCTATCAGAAATGACCCTCAGTTGCTCCAGGTAGTTGAATCCTTCATCCATCTCGGTATTCTCAAGTGGCATGATCACATCCTCATCGATTGAGCACTTTCTTAGACGAGATACATGAAATGTCGGATAACTTCCACTTAAATCATAAGGTAGCTCCCGTCGATAGGCCACTTCTCCTACTTGAGCATCAATTCAGATTGGTCCTTTATTTCTCAGTGTTAACTTTACTCGCCTTCTAATTCGGATGATCTCTTTTCCCAAAACGAGGCCTTCATCATTATTTCATCGCCGTAGATCGGCACCGAACTCCTGCCGGGCGTGATTGCTCAAACCACCTTCTTGCAACACTCGATGTTTGCTCATAGGCTGCTAGACAATTCACCCGAAGGTGTACGTCTATCCACCTATGTCTGTCCTCAACGGCTTAGCAAGAAACACACACTCTCTCAATTCTATCACGCAATCCTCTAGGGCATCCGGTAACCTAGTGGACTTACCAATAGCAATTTCTACATCGAAAGCTCATCGATTTTCCTACTCCTAACGTGCAACTTATCACAGAAGGCAGCAGGAATAAATCCACTACTAGCACCACAAATCAAGCACAAGGCACAAATTTAAATTTACTAGAAACGTACCTGACATCGCGTTGAAGTCCACTCTAGCCTCCTCCTGGTCATAGCGAATGCTCTGACCTTCATCCTCTATTCGCCGCATTTCAAACCCTTTGCCTTGCCTCGAAGCTATCAGCCCTTGACTTCGTGCAGTCTCTGTTCCTGTGTCCACCCTCACCACACCTGTAGCATCTCATCGATCGACAATCCCTCGCTAGGTGGCCCTCTCTTCCACACTGGAAGCATACGCTCGATCCCCACCTACACTCCCCTGCATGGTCTCTACCATACTTCTTACATACCTCTTCCCTCTCAGTTATCCTCTTCCGATCATCGAACCTCATCGTCTTACCTCCGGCCACAAATTCACCATCATCATTATCCCGCCTTCCACTCCCACTCTTAACATAACTCCGCTCCTCCTCCTCATCCATCATTGCCACTGCCTCTCGCTCATCATACAGCCTCCCTACCAAGTCAACCACTAACCTTAGCCATCAGATGTCTGCGGATATCTACTGGCAGACCTTGAATATACCTTTTGATCTTTCATGACATAGGCGTCACCTGATCTGGCACCAGCCTTGCCATCTCGTTGAACTTCGTGGTGTACTATTGGTGAGTCATCGTTCCCGCCTCTAGCTGCAAGAACTCCCTCTCAACTTTGTCGAGCTCTCTATGAGGACAAAACTCCTCAATCACCAACCTTTTCAGATCCTTCCACCTCATCCTCCCGATTGCTCTGGTGCCCTCAGCCTGGCGAATGTTGTCCCACCAGCACAAGGCTGAATCCACAAATGAGTGGGTAGCAAACTTCACCTTCTGATCCTCGCGGCACTCGCTAATCTCAAGTACCGCTTCCATTTCTCTCACCCAACGTTGTGCAGCAGCAGCACTCCCATTTTCATCAAACACAGGGGGGCTACACCTTTGGAATGCTCCATAGTTGAATCCCTTCGTAATCTCCTACACAACTTCCTCCTTCTCCTCATCGTCACTGGAGACACCCATGTCAGCATCGGGTTGCTACATATCCCTAGAACTTCCAACTTCCTCTCCTTGTCATGTGGTTCTCCTCTTCTCACTCTCCTTCTTCTCATCCTCCTTCATAGCTCTAATGACCTCAGTCACTACAGTCGGCAGAATCGTCTGCATGACCTATTTGACTTCCTCTGCTACTCCTTCCTTCATTGAGGCTCTAAGATTAGCACTCCCGTCCTCACCGTCCTGGTGACGAAAAGCTGGCTCATCAGGAGCCGTTTCAGCAGTTGATGAGCTCAAAATGGATCAATCTGTGATGATATCTGAACACAATTCAATCTAAAACACACAGGTATTCAATTCAATACAAGAAAATCAACAAAAATTCATAGAGTTTTTATTGATTTTCATATAAAAGAATACAAAGTGTAGAAAGTAGTCACAACACGTCTCAATGATAAAAACTTACCTACACCATACATATCTTTGCTATTTATACTAATCAAGAAAACAAAGGAACATATTTACATAAAAGGTCCCTATACTATGACAAAAATGTAGATTACACACAAAGACAAATGTTAATCTTTAAAGAAGCATCTACAATACTCCCCCTAAGATTTACATGTCTTCGGTCTTCAAAATCTTCAGTCTTCAAGTCTCTTTCTTCAATCTTTGTCTTCAATCTTTAATCTTCTTTCTTCAGTCTTCTTTCTTCTGACTTTGTCTTCAATCTTCTTTGACTTCATTCTTTAAACTTCAGTCTTCTTCTTTATCTCCAGCTTTGATCTTCAGTCTTCACAAGGCAAAGAAGTCTTCTAGTTCTTCTTTTATCTTGAAAACTGGCTTTTCATTATATAGCTCTTGTTCCCTTAGAGCTTTGGCAATAGCTGACTTGAATTTTCCTGCTAAAATCCCTTGTTTAGGCTTAGCTTCATTTGTTTTGATTTCCATGGCGTTCATTAATTCTAATGTTTGCTTTAAAAGCCCTGCTATATCCACATTTGCATAGCATTCGATTGGATTAGAACTATCTTTACAATGTATCTCCAAAACACCTTTACTAGAGATTCTCATGAACTCAATGTATTTAATATCTTTCTTCACAATAATAGCATATGCTACTGCTTTCCTCAAAGATATCCACTCCATTGCTTCATTCATCACCTTTATTATAGATAGAAAATACTTTTTGTCATTCTCAGCAGTTTCTGGACTCACTTTCTCAAACTTTTGAATTGATAAGAAAGAAATGTAACTAGGATGGAGTAGCTTAAGTTCAAACACACCAAACATTGTAATCATATCTTTGTCCCAATCATCCACATTTCTGACCAACTTCAATTCATACATTTCAGAATTATAAAACCATCTTAGAATCAGTTTTGATTGTTGAGATCCATCTAACACTTTCAATCCAGGATTTGTGACTTTCTCAAAATACTCATCACAGAAAGCATCCAAAATCTTCACCAACATCTTTATCATCTCTTTTTCTCTTCTTCTTTAATGATTGAAAATACTGCTTATCTTCTTGATCACACCTTATTTGAAAGACTCATTATGTTTATCCCTCTATGAAGTAACTCAACAAATAATTCTCCATGTTTAACTTTTGAATGGTTGATCAAAGGCAATCTGTCTAATTCTTTCAAGTCTTGAACTGGCAGCTTAATAATACTTGAAAAGAAATGATAAACATCACAAATTGCATTGACTCTTTTGATCAAGAATGCATCAAATACATACTTCCAAGCTACGATCTTGACCTCCTTAGTGGTATCAGGAACAATCATAGCATTCAACAAATCTGAAATAGATTGTCCTTTCTGTAATACATTATGCACAAGGTCACCAGTGGATCGTGCTTTGTTCCATAATTGCTTCTGTTCCATTGATACTTGATATCCTTGTCTTTATGTTTCTGGAAACATCTTCATCAGTTCTCTTCTTCTCTCGTAAGCAGAACTTTTCTTCTCCATTGCTTTGATCTGTTGAGGCTTCAAAATCCTCGACCTCTTTGTTATCTCCAAGTATTAAGGATTATCCATATCAAGTACAATCATCTTGTTTGTTTGTCTTTCAATTTCTTGGAAACTTCTTACTAAGTTCCTTAATTATTCACCTTGCAATCTGTTCAATTTCTTTTGTGGATAATTACGCGACTGTAACCACATTCTGAGTGCAGTAATGCTCATATCATCAGGGTTAGGATGATGCAACTCAGATGTAGATAGTTCTTCAATGTTAATGCTTTCTTGTAATGGGTTCCATTCTCCATGTTCAACTACAATTTCATTTGGATCAACAGGAGCAATGGATTCAACTGTAACACATTTTTCATATTCTTCATGAATATGAGAAACAGTCAAACCATCAAGAAACACCCGATTGTATTTCATCTTCACCAAATAATTGTATTTTTCTTCAACATCAACAGGCACATAATCATGACTTATGTCAATTGTAGAATAATGTTCATCTATATTAGCATCAACCAGATCTTCATCATCTAGAACTTCATTATACCATTCATCATCAAATTCAGCTTCTATATCATCTAAAGCTCCGATAATCTCTTGAACATCAGATTCTTTTTCCTCAACATTCACCTTTTGAATTTTAGATGATGATTCAGGTAAAACTGAAATATCTATATCATCTATTTTTCTTTTTCCTTTCTCAACTTCTGGAATCTTCTCAACATCAATAGGAGTAATTTCTGAAATAATCATTATATCAGGCGATGGAGACTTATTCTTTTCTTTCAACTTGTCTAATTCTTCTTTCAATGCTTTATTTTCTTCATTTACTTTCTTTAATCTTTCTTCCATTGAATCAAAATCTGTCAGCATTACCTCAAATGTTTTCAAGTTTTCATCTCTACTTTTTCTTAACTCATCAATTATTTTATCCTTTTCTTTCATTTCATCAATCAACCTTTCATTTAATGCTTTTAACTCTTCAATCATCTTTAATTGATTTTCATTTTCCTCGTTCAGTTCATCAATCTTCTTTTGTAAATTTTCTTCTTCAGTTAATACAAACTGATCATTATGCTCTACCATTTCATCAATCATACTTGCAATTTCTTTAATAGATTGTTCTTCACCTTGATTAATTTCTTCTAAATCCTCATCATGAATCTATTCAGTAACTTGATCTGTATCTTGAACATATTCATCCATTTCTTCATTCACTTCTTGAGTAGCTGAATTTACTTCTTCTGTAACATCATGCTCTTCTTCATGAGCTTCTTTAGCAACATGCTCAGATTCTTCAACATTCTCAGGAATAAGTTCCATAACATCATCAAATTAACCACCATCATCATTATGGTCATCATCAGATGAACTAGAACTATCTTCTTCATCATCAATATTTTCATTATCATCATCATGTTCTTCATCCTCTTCAGCTGGTACTTCCTCAATCAAATCAGCTGGGTCAATAGTTTCGTCCTCAGTTAAATGATAATGATCAATAGTTATATCCACTTCATTGTTAGAAACATTAAGAATATAATCAAATAATGGAACATTTTGAGCTCCAGTAATCATTGCCAATCTCTTATAAGATACATCAGACATATGCTCTAGCATCATAGTTTCACCACTCATTCCATACACACGTATGTCTGGATATTCTTCATTTGTGATCATCTGAAGAAATCTAGGATACATGAGATACTTGTTCCTAATTCCTTTTTCATGATTAAAGATAAAACCATTTAGAATCCACTTTGACATATTGAATCGTCTATTTGTAGTCAGTGCTACAATGGGTGATGCAATGTCAACAGGGAAAGAATTCCATCCCGCACTTCGTTTTGACATGCAATGTTGGAAAATGTAGCATATAAGCTTCCAATGGTTATACACACGAGCGCAAAAAAATTGTTTCTTAGGAAAATGGTCAGGATGTCCCATTTCCATGAATGTTTGTCAATATTCATCAAACGTTAGCTCGGATAAATCTTCTGGATCATTAGGTCCTAACCTTAAGGCTTGTGTAATTGAGTCTTCAGAGACTTCAATCATTCTAAAATTCATTATAAAGCCTCGGACCACTTTAGCTCCATTATCATCAGCATCAACATATGCCGTGCTCCAGAACTTCTTAATCAGACGTGCATAGATAACCGGTTGGTAGCACATGGCATATACATACTTCATTCGTAATAAAAATCTGTTTATATCTTCGTATCCTGCAGCATCTTGAATATCCTCGTTTAATAGCGCAGCAACGTTGTGTTTCGGCTCGAACTTCAAATCAGCCATCTGCAAAAAGAACAAGAAATTTAGACTTTTGAATGTTGAAAATTAACTCAATTGAAAGTTTATTGACTTTTTAAGAATTTGTGTATTTTAACCATTTTTACCAACTTGCAATTGAAATTTCTAAGAATTGAACATTCTGTTCAAAATCAGAAATTCTTTCAAGTTTAGTTTCATTATCATTAACACAATTTAATTCTCAATTTTTATTTTAAAACAGATTTAAATGTGAATTTTTAATCAATTTTCATTTTTATTTTAAAAAAAAATATGTTGAATGACTGTTCATCTTCATCCTCAGTCGATGAAGATTCATCACATAATCAACTTTGATGAAAAACAGATTTTAATGCATCAATGAGATCAAAATCATGTTTGTATTAACATTTAATCATCAATTTCAATTCATTATACTCATTTCATTCATAATCTTAGCAGATTCATTAGACTAGGGTTCGTGCACCCGAATAGGTCCGATATGCCCAAATCAATCAACCTGTTAACTGAATTTTTTGTAATTTTGATCATCAACTTACATTTAGAATCGAATAATACCACTATAGAATGCAAGATTAGATCAAAAGTCAATCGAAATGAGAAAATTACTAGTATATCGAGTGTCTGGGTTTGAGAGTGTTCTGTGTTCAGGGGAGATTTTGTGAATGAAATTAGAAAACACAATGTGTTGTTTATATACTAAGTGAAAAAATTTTAGGCGTATGAGCACTGTTTGTGCGCATGGACTCAGGCGCATGAGCACTGTTTGTGCGCATGGGCTTAGGTTCATGTGCACTGTTCAGAAGCTTAAGCACTGTGTATGCGCTTTTGCACTGTTCAGGCGCATGAGCATAGCTGAAACGCCTAATACTTAACACATGTTTACACTTGGAAGCATGGGAACTGTTTAGGCGTATGGGAAGGATAAAACGCCCAACACTTCAACCACATTTTCAGACTTAAGACAACTGTTTAGACGCATGACAACTGTTTAGACGCATGAGGTTGTCTGAAACGTCCAACACTTGTAAAAGTCTTGAAAAACCATCATGCTCCTAATCCTGGACTTATGAACACCGTTTAGGCGCATGAGATGACTTCCATGTGTCCCAACACTTGTAATTTTTAGATCTTCCACGTGTAAACTATTTAGACATATTAGCACTGTTCACATACTGATATTAAAACAGTTAATCAAATTTTGACTTTATTTGGTCAAATTTGACTTTCACCCAAAATTTTTCAAAATAAACCCTCAATTTTGAACTTTTGACTTTTAAATTTTTATTTTTTTTTATTTTGAAATTTTTAATTTTTATTTTTGACCTTTTTATTTTTGTTTTAATTTTTCAAAATAATTTCCCGTCATTTTAGTCTGTAATTTTTAACAAAAAAAATCTAATTTAACTTTGCAAAAAGCTTTTCCATTAAAAATGTTTTTCAGATTCATTTTTACATTTGTTACACACACATGCTTGAACATATATAGCATCATCATTTCCATCCAAAACATTAGATTTTGATTTTTCATGATTTTACATATCTAGAAATTTGACAATCAGTTTTAACTCGTTTTACTCCCCCTAAACTTTTATGTTTGATAAAACTTAGAAGTTTCTTGAATTTTGTCACATGAAGAGCACACTAATCATTGTTAAATTGCCTACACACAGAAAATATGCAAAAATTAAAATGAAAGTAGAATAAAATCCTAATATTCACAATGAATCTTGTCTGCAGTAAGATCATATTAGCAGTGATCAGCACATTGAAATAAAAAAATGATGGATAGTCACAGACAGTGATTAAATCCTGATTAAGTGTGTTCCAGGTCAGCATTTTTGCAGCTAAGGAGACACTAAATCTAAGGACAAAAAATGCGTGCTTTTGGCAAGGTACTCAGCACACTTACTTTTTCAATTCTTGGATTGTTTAAGGTACAATTAGATATGACATTATGCAGTCACACTTAGACTTAGAGAGGTTAATTCTCATAAAAATATGCAAGAAGTCACTATTCTCAACTTGTTAACCTGACATATATTATAACCAGATCTCATTAGGTGTTTGTGCACATTAGCATCTTGTTACATCAGTGAGTATATCCAGGTCTGTAATCACTTACAACAAAGGATATCTCATCACTTCAGGTCTATGATGACTCATAACAGAGAAGTGTTAGATGCATTAAATAACTAGAGCTCAATGGTTATTCATATCGCCATCAGGTGTGAGATTATGTCTTAACAAGCAATCAATTTGAGAAATCAACACTACTCATTAGTGCTAAGATAGACATACATGAATGCATGAGTGATTTAGTTTAATCACAAGAATTTACTTTTTCAGTATAATTGCATGAGCTTACCTGCACATCATATCTGATCACGTCAGACTATAATCGTAAGCGAAGTATGCTACTGATCATACGAATGTACTATCATTTCTCACATATTGCAAAACAAATTCATTCCTATATAATTAATAAGGAAAGACACTATTTTTGTGATTTTTGGTTTTATATTTTTTATCTTTTGTTTTTCAATTTTCTATTTTCGTATTTGATTTTTGTTTTTCTAAAAAAAACATGCACACACAAAAATAAAATCAGGCAATTAACTTTGACAGGTTCTCTGGCTGTGTCCTATTCATATAAGGGAGGGTTCTAATCATATTTAGACTCAATTAACTGAAATACTCAAAAAACAAATTTTTACATGTGGTTAATAAGACCAATTGATTCTACCACATACTCAAACCGTCCTGGTAAGAAAGCTTTAGTAAAAAGGTCGGCCAACTATTTTTCAGTAGCAATTTGAATCAATATGATTAAACCTTTTTCAGAGTTATCTCTGAGAAAATGATATCGAATTTCGATATGTTTTGTTTTAGAATGTTGGACAGGATTAGCTGTAATGAACATAGCAGCTGTGTTATTAATGTAAATAGGTGTTTTAAGAAAGTTGAACCCGTAATCCAGTAGTTGGTTTTGTAACCAAAGGATTTGAGAACATCCTGTTGAAGCAGCAATATACTCAGCTTCTACAGTAGAAACAGAGACATTTGTTTGTTTCTTGCATTGCCACGAGATTAATCTGGGTCCTAAAAATTGACACCCACCCGTTGTTGATTTTCTATCTTGACGACATCCGCCATAATCACTATCAGTATACCCATGTAACTCGAAGTTTCCTTCGTAAGGATACCATAGCCCTAAAGCCGGTTTACCTTTAAGATATCTGAATATTCTTTTGACAACAATTAAGTGGATTTTTTTGGGTCTGATTGATACCTTGCATAGACACAAACAACATACATAATGTCTGGTCTAGATGCAATGAGATACATCAAAGACCCAATCATCAATCTGTATAATGTTAGGTCTACTGATTTTCCTTTCGGATCAGGCTCAATCTTGGTGTTCACATCAGTTGGAGTTCTGATTTACTGACCATCTAGCAGCTTAAATTTCTTCAAGAGTTTGTCGATGAACTTCTCTTGGTTGATAAAAATACCATCTGCAGATTGCTTAACTTGTAGTCCAAGAAAGAAATTTATCTCTCCCATAGAACTCATCTGAAATCGAGATTTCATGATTTCTTCGAATTCATTGCACAGTTTTGGACTTGTAGAACCATATATGATATCATCAACTGTCACACCCTCAAAATCCGCATGCGGGGTTTTACCGCGAGGCGCGTGACATACCAGGATCTCAGTCATTAGTTACCAAGAACGACTCTATATGATAAATAAACAAAATCAGAGTTAACGTTTAAAATACTACGGAAGCGTTTTTAAAACAGAAAACCCAAAACAAGTAGTATGTAAAGAGAATGCGCAAAACATACGCGCCCCAAACACAAATGTTTAATAGGAAAATAAACCCAAATGTGTAAACAAACAATGTAGACAACTCAACGATGCTGGTGTGCGTGCTCCTAGGCAACTGGCAAGCTTAAACTGAGAATAGCATACTAAACAAGTCAACACATGGTTGGTGAGTTCAAGAGTTTGCGTTAAAATATAAACCAATCAACAGTTTCCAGAGCATAAGTAGTGTATTGCAATAGATAGCTAGTCTATTAACATAAAAATATTAATCATAGTGATTTCACGATCGAAGCTGACTGT
This sequence comes from Flaveria sonorensis, assembly GCA_025506505.1. NCBI lineage: Eukaryota > Viridiplantae > Streptophyta > Magnoliopsida > Asterales > Asteraceae > Flaveria > Flaveria sonorensis. Next base: position 28,077,394 of record CM046428.1, read on the forward strand.
GTTACGTTTGTTGCCTCCCGTCACGACTTACCAGGTCGTGACGAATATGTGTTAGGACAAAATTGCACCCGTTTGACCTCGAGTCGCACAGGTGGGGCTCGTCAGACCCAGTAGTACTACCCAAAATTTCCCAGCTATTCAATATTAACAATCCGAAAGTGTGAGGACTTTCCATGGTAAACAACACTATATCAATATTATACACACTCATATATAAAAGCGTTTGTGATCAACAGTATGCTATCTCCCCCAAAAGAGATTATGTAAAATGAGTGGGGCAAGAACTCACCTGGTACGCGCAAGAATTAACTTAGAGCTTAACTTGAAAGAAAGAAGGAAAGACAACCTTCAAAGGTCACCTAGAATACAAGAGTACATAAGCACGTGTACACAAAATCAACACGAAACCCTAAGTGTTCTACAAACCAAGAGACTCAAGGTTTTAGAAAGACAAGACACATTTGACCCAGTTGACCCGTTTGACCCGTTGGTGACATTATAGGTGATAACTCGTTAATACTAACACAACAGTATGTCATACATGATCAACATACAACTTGATTACATATAGCACATCATTAACCACATGTACTACCTAGATCATCATACAACCAATTATCATACAAGTCATGCGAATTACAACAGGCCAAAATAGGTAACAAACCAAACCACCATTCATATAACCTAAACAACACATTTAATCACCTTAGAAACCATCCATGAACACACTAGCATGGTCCTAATATCCCAAACATGCTCAAATCATCCAATTCAAGGATTTGCACCAATAAAGTTTCCCTTTTGGGAAAGTTCATCCCAAATTCATCAAACTCACACTACATTCATGAATTCATCAATTATATACCAATTCAAGTCCATGACAACATTTAAACATGATCAACAACACCTAATCATCATGATTCATCAACTTTCATACCCAAAAGTTACTATCTTTAGTAAGGTATGAACTACAACATGCATTCTTGAATTCCTAACATTCATATCAACCATCTAGCATCTAAACATCATTACAAACACATCCATAACATTCATACATCAACCAATCATCAATTCATGCAAAATAAAGTTACTATTATTAGTAACCTATGAACAATGTATCAAAATCATAGCTTTCTTGCATAATCGACGTTAACTAGCATATATACAATCCAACTAACATAATAACACTAACCAACATCAACAAATCGATCCCCAATTGCAAGTTTCGAATTAGGGTTTCGGCCCTAATGTAATTTCCATAAAAACTTGTAAAAATCCAACCTTTATTGCATACTTGACGTTAATTAACATGTAATCTATCTAACAAACACATTAACATCAACAAACAACATGTAATCGACCATCAATTGCAGAATTCGCATGGAACTTTCGGCCAAACATGAACAATCATCAAATCATACAAAAATCTAACCTTTAGATGTGTAATAGTTTGCAATTGAAGGTTCTAACTTGTTGTATGCCTTGAAATCGATCCAAATTCGAATGTGAATGCTTGTTCTTGGCTGAATTCGCGATGGTGAGGGTGAGGGGATGCAAGTCGCGGCCGAATGGGTTAGGGGATTAGGGTTTGTTTTTGATTTTGTAACTTAATTAATCATATTTACCCTTTTAACCCTTATAATTTGTATTTTATAAAGATTAGGCTTTTGAATAGTTTTTAAATAGTTTTTAACTACTAAACACAATTATTATTAATCACAAATAACAATCATGCATAATTCCCATTTATCACAAAACACACGAAATAAATATGCACGTTTTCACGTTACGCGATAAAATTACAGTTAACATTCAAATCACATCAGCATAACTTAATAATCACATTGTTAACTTAATTATCATCAATTTAACATTACTGATTATTGTTAAGTCACCAACGTTCAACGACAACTAGTGTGTGTGCTCGACACGTGTATGCAAGACTTAACGGAACAAACGGAGTTTGGTAACGGAAAATTACCGGATGTCACATCAACATACACTTGTACACATAAATGATCGTCAGCATCCTTCCATATGAATAAAGTTGGATCAATTTTCCCTTGCGTCTATCCATGTTGGATTAAGTGCTGTGACAATGTCTCATACCAGATTCTAGGGGCTTGATGTAGACCATATAAAGCTTTGCTGAGCTTGTACACATGATGTGGATATTGTGAATCTTCAAAACCTGGAGGTTGCTTCACGTACACATCATTGGTGATGGAACTATAGAAAAATGCACCCTTTATGTCCATTTGATACACTTTAAATTTCATGAATGAGGCATACGCCAGGAAGACACGAATAGATTCAAGTCTTGCAACTGGAGCGAATACTTCATCATCATCAATACCTTCTTCTCGAGTGTATCCTTGTGCAACTAATCTCGTTTTATTTCGGATAACAATTCCTCGATCATCAGTTTTATTTCTGAATAACGATTTTGTGCCTATAGCATTTTCTCCTTCAGGTAAATCCACCAGATTCCACACTTCTTGTTTGCCGAACTGTAATAATTCTTCTTGCATAGCCTCGATCCAAACATTATCCTTTAACGCTTCGAAAATGTTTTTAGGAACAATTTGAGAAAGAAAGCAAGAGTATAAGCAGACGTTTGCTTGTTCTGATTTACTTCTCGTCATTCTCTCACTCAAAGGACCAATAATCTGAGATGTTGGATGGTTTTTATGAATACGAGATGTCGGAATCTCATCTCCTTGAACATGAACATTTAGATTGGATTGATTCAAGTTGGAAAGCTGATGTAATAGGCTTGAAGAATGTGGATTGAAATTGGGAACTTGAGTCGGTGAGTTGATAAAGTAATCAAGAATACCAGAATCAACTACATCACCAGAGATAGATGATGTTCCAGACTCAGGTTGTACAATTTATGTACCATCATTAGGAATTGGATGTGACATATCTTGGTTTTGTGAAACAGAATGATCATTATCTTGATGAGACTGATCATCATTATTAGACTGAAAAATAGAATCTCTAACAAAAGAAAAGAAGGGATAGTCTAGGCTTGAATCATCTGCATCGTCAGAGTCCGAATTGTCACGGAATGAACCGAGATCTCCTTGAATTTTCTTTTCACCTGTAGAATCAAGCAAGTTAGATTGATTAAACAAGTTTGATTGAAAAGAGTTTGATAATGAATCTAAATCAAATAACCATGCAGGACCATTTGACACTGATGGAAAAGAGTTTTCAAGAAATTTAACATTGAATGTTTCAACTATAACATTAGTCCTAGAGTTATAAACTCGATAGGCCTTTAAAACAGATGAATATCCAACGAAAAATCCATCATCAGATTTTGTTGAGGAGTTCTGGGAGCACTGAACTGATGAGCTATTCCTTTCTCTGCACAAATCATGTCAAGAGTTAGATTTTTGAATTTCACCCCATTATCACTTCTAATTATTTTTACTTTTTGTTCAAGTTGGTTTTCTACTTTTATGATAAATTCTTTATTAATTCAGCTGTTTCACATTTAGCATTTAGAAAGAAAACCCATGAAAATCTTGTATAGTCATCAATGATAACTAAACAGTAAGATTTTCTTCCAATACTCTTCACGTTGGTTGGTCCAAAAAGGTCCATATGCAACAACTGAAGGGGTTTGGAATTTGAGTTTATCAGCTTGGACTTATAAGACGCTCTGTGCTGTTTCCCCTTTAAACATGCTGAGCATAAATCAGTTGTGGCAAACTTCTTTGATGGAAGGCCAATAACATGATTTCCCGTTACAAGTTTGTTCATATTTTTAAAGTTGGAATGTTCGAGACGTCTATGCCAAAGCTGGCTTTCATCATTAGATGCATTAGCAAAGAGACAAGTTGTTTCTGTAGAAGAGTCCACTTGAGACATATCTAGTTTGTATACGACTCGGTCTCTGGCAGCTTTAACAACCATGAAATCCTTGCTTATCTGAAATCCTGGTTTCAAGATATAACAGAAAGAATCATCAAAAAGTACAGAGTAGGATTTATCACAAATTTGGGATACGCTTAACAAATTAAAGTTCAACTGTGAACAGAAGTTGACTTTATCAAAGCTTATAATCCCGTTGGATACTGTTCCTTCTCCGGTTATTTTTCCTCCTACATCACCACCAAAGGCGACATGCATTCCATCTTTTAACTTAAAATCTTGTAATAAGGCCTGATTGCCTGTCATATGCCGGCTACACCCGCTATCCAAATACCAAGTATTGATTGGTCTTCTCGGGCGTACCTGCAAAACAAAATATTTAAGTTGAATTATCTACCCAAGCCGAAATGGTCTTGGGTTTTCCAAACTTGTCAACAATAGTAAATTGTTTAAAGTGAAGTTTGTTGACATCAGGTTTATTCTTTATGAATTTACCAATTCTGTTATTTGTAAAAAAATTATGCTTGTTTGGAAAATTCATGCTTTTTGACTGACCATTGTTTGAAAATATTTTATTTTCAAAACTTTTGTTATTAATTCTCATTGACCTTGGAATGAAATTATCATTTAAGTATTGTTTAGGTCTCACTGAATTATTTCTTTTGAAAGTGTTCAAACCTAAGGAGGGTTGGTGTGTTAATCTTTGAAAATGAACATTTTGGTTTCTTTTATATTGCGGATTAACATAACCTTTGCTTACTGTTGAAGTGGCAAATCCTCTCCTATGTGAATTCTTTCTAAAGTAACAATCTTTAGTGTTGTGAGTTTGCTCATTATAGTAAGTATAGTATTTGTTAAAATAACACTCTGAAGTTGAGTGATTTCTAATATCGCAAATTTTACAGTATTTGTTAAAAAACATTCAGACGTTTTGTGATTATACATGTCACATATGTTACAATAACTTTGTGAAGTCTTGAATAATTGCTTATTAACCTTTGATGTTGACGCAACATTAGAAACTTGGTTACTTTTAGGTGTCAAAGAGTTAATTTGTTGTTTTTGATTTGAAGAATTATGCTTTTGATTTAAACCACTTTTCTTTTGCACAATTTGTGTTTGTTTTTGAACATGAATTTGATTCTTGTTTTCCTTAGATACAAATCTTATAGCTACAGTGGAAGTATTAGAATCTGAACCCGTTTTCAGATCAGAGGTTGATTTGTTCTTAGGATTTTCTTTAACATCTTGATGAAGTTCACATTCAACAAACCAGCAGATACAAATTTAATTGGCTTTAATTTTGTTGCTTGATTTGTTTCTTTAGTATGATTTTCCTGAATTTTTATTTCTTCATTTCTAGCTTTATTTATCTTTCTTCTTCTTCTCTGGTTCTTTGATTTAGTTGATTCAGTTTTTGGTTTAGATTGAACATCCTCAGTTGAAGATTCTTTTTCACATTCTTTCTTTTTCTGATCTTTTTTCCATTTAATGAATTCAGGATTATTTAGACCAAATGAATTTGAATCTTCTGATGTTTCTTCATCATTTTTTTTTGAAAATCTGAGTTTTGGTTATTAGTTATAATATTTACTTCCTTAAAAACTGACTCTTTAAGAACAAAAACTTTCTTTGTTTTAGGCTTCGGGTCATAAGATTTTACTTTAACAGGATGACCATTTTTTATCTTTTCGTTATCTTTTTCTTCAAAAATTTCCACATTTATTTTCTCTTCTTCAGCATCAGATATCTTGGTCTTGTTTTGAAAAGCTTTTAATTTTGCCTTGTTTTTTGGAGAGTGATCATGAGTGTTAAAATTTTCTGGTAAGGTATTTGTTATTGATTCTGACATCGATTCGTGAGTGAAACCCAATCTTGCCTTTTGTTTATCTTTTCGTTCATTTACCATCTTTTCCACAATGGTTTTAGAACTTTTAACTTTGGCGAGATCAACTTGAGTTGCTGCATGAGCTATCTTCTCCAGTTCAAAATTTTTTTTCATCTCTTCAAGTTGTTTTGATACAATTTCAAGTTCTCTTTGAGTTTTGTTCCAAGAATTTTGAAGAGAGATAATCTTTTCGTCAGATACTTTATGATCATTTTTAAGTTTGGTATGCATTAGTTCTTTTTGCTTAAGTTTTTCACAAATCTTGTAAGAATAATTTCTGTAGTATTCCACATGCTCGAAGCAAGACTTTGTGCATAATTTTTCTCTGACTTCTGATGGAATTTTGGAATATTTAGAAGGAGACGTTTCAGAGTTAGAGCTTTCAACCTTTGGTTGATCAGATTTTGCCATCAATGCAACTTCCTCTGAATCTTCCTTGGGATCTGACTTATCACTCCAGTCATAATCCTCTTCCTCGTTCTCAGAGCTTCCATCATCTTTTGGATCATTAAATTCAGACCAATCTTCTTTTTGTATTTCTGCAACAAGAGATAAATTGGAGGTTAAATCAGCAGTAAATTGTTCAGCGTATGCACTCCAATCATAACCATCTTTAATATTAACAACAAGAGATTTCTTGGGCTCCTCTGATGATTTAGAATCATCTTTTAATTCTGGCATTGGTAGACTTTGATAAGGTTTCTGAAATGTCTTCTGTGAAGATTGTTGAAACCTTTGATTACTTGAGGTTGATTGGCCATTTCCTCTTTTATTCCTTGGAGCTTTGCACTCTCTTGAAAAGTGACCATAGCTGTTATAGTTGAAACACCTAGATTTGGACTTATCAAATCCAACAGACTTGTTTGCACTCGGCTTGTAGTTTCTATTGACATACGAGTGTTTCTGAGTCCTGTACGCTATCATAACCATTTGCCAGTTGAGATCCATTTCTTCAACATCGTCTGGATCCATTTCAAACAAATTCTGCTAAACAAAATCAAGTTGAGTTAGATGACTACCTTGATAAGCTTGAAAGCTTACCATAAATGCAGTAAAAGTAGTTTTAGACTCTTCATCCTGTAATAGGTTGTTTATTACATCGTTAACTTTGCTAGTTTTAGCAGAGTTAGCAGATGGAGTCTCTGCTTGAGATTTAGAACTATTAGGCATAGGAGGAGATTGAGGTTGATTCTGAGTTGTATAGGTAGGAGCACTTGTGTAAGTGGAATGAGTGAAAAACCCTGCGCCAACGAATAGATCACCCTCATCTTCTGGTGAAGTTTCATTCTTAGCCATGAATGCATTCTCCACAGTACTTGCTGGAGAAGCAACATATTTATATTATGACATCGAAGCTACTCTGTCATTGTTTCTAGAACTTTCATCAATTTCAACAAATTCTATTTTAGCAATCAAGAGATCAAGATCCATTAGGAATTTCTTAGTATGCTTTAACAGAGTGACTGTTTGCTTCCATGAAGATGGAAGAGCATTGAGAAGCCTAAAGTTAAGATCTTTTAAATCATTCTTGATGCCTGCAGTCGACATCTCAGTTGTCAGTTGAACAAATCTGTTCATCATCTGATTTATTGTTTCACCAGATAAATGTTCAAAAAGTTCTAATTTTCTCTTTAATTTTTGCTTTTTTAGATCCTGGATCTCCTTTCCACCTTCACATATTATTTTCAATGCCTTATACATGGTATATCCCGTCTGATAACCATCAAGCCTTGTAAGGACTTCAAGTGGCAGTCCTTTGCACATCAAAGAATACGCTTTTATATCATTTTTAACTTTCCTGAGATCATCACCCTGTAATCTATCTTCAGGATATGGTTCCTGAGATTCTTTGGTGTAGACAAAACCTCTATCAGGACCATCTGAAGTTATAGGAATATGAGGTCCTTTTTCTATTGATTTCCATAGATCAGTATCAATATAATTCAAGTGATGCTTTAATATTAGTGACCAATTCTTGAAATCTGCTCTATTCTTTAGCTTGGGAACTCTATTCTCTGAGTCTTCTGATTTTACCATTTTTAGATTTTTTTTGATTTTAAAAGAAATTTGTTTTTGTTGTTTTTAATGTTTTGAATTAAAACAATGAATTGAAAATATTTTTGGATTTTTTAAGTTTCAAAAAAATTTTAAAAATTTTATAAGTGTTGAAGCTGATGCGTCTAAATAGTGAAAAATGCCCAAACAGTTAAGGTACTTCCTTTGACTTTGACTTTGAAACGTCAAAGGGATTGCCTTAGAAAAATTCCAAAACGCCCAAGTTGAAAAGCGTCTGATCAGTATGAAAATACCTGAACAGTTGTCAGACGCCTGGTTGGTAAAACGCCCAAATAGTTCAAAAACACCTCAACAGTTGTAAAACGTCTGGAATTCCTTGGATAACGTCAACTTCCAAAGTGTCCCCAGTTGAAATATGTCTTAACAGTAGAAAAACGCCTAACTGAAAAACGCCCAAACAGTGGAAAAGCGCCTAAACAGTTGTTATGCGCCTAACACTTAGGCAATTTTCAGCAGTGTTTTTGACATAATGCGCCACATTCATCAGTTTCATACGAACTTAAATTTTCTGAATTCCTTCAAAACTTGATTAATTGATCTGAAATCCTCAAATTATGTAGGAAATTGATCAATAATCAATCCTTCAACTTCAATTTCTTCAATTAACAATCAAAATTGATCTTTTGATTCAAGAACAGGTTCGACAAATGAAGAACAGGTTCGAAAAGCTTTTTGCTCAAATTCATTGATTTGAACAAATTGTACTGCTAATTGTGAATCAAATCATGTTCCAGATGATGAAACACAACTGAATTCAACAATTATACGACTGAATTGTTTATCAATCACAGCTTCAAGTGATTTTGAGAGTTCAACAATTGAAGAACTTCAATCACTTAACCGAAAGCTCTGATACCATTTGATGAGCTCAAAATGGATCGATCTGTGATGATATCTGAACACAATTCAATCTAAAACACACAAGTATTCAATTCAACACAAGCATATCAACAAAAATTCATAGAGTTTTCATTGATTAGCATATAGAAGAATACAAAGTGTAGAAAGCAGTTACAACACGTCTCAATGCTAAAAACTTACCTACACCATACATATCTATGCTATTTATACTAATCAAGAAAACAAAGGAACATATTTACATAAAAAGTCCCTATACTATGACAAAAATGTAAAAGACACACAAAGAAAAATGTTAATCTTTAAAGAAGCATCTACAGCAGTCTTAGCTCTGCTCCTCATGACACGCGGTCTAACACCACGTCCACCACGACCTCTACTTCACGAAGCCTCAGAAGACCTACCACCAGCCATCTAAACACTACAAGATTCAAACACCAACACGGTCAATTAAGGTAATAGCTCAAGTTATGTCAAGTATAGTAAGTCCCTAATCATAGTGGCCAGTTGTGTTTAGCCACTTACTTTACTCTTCATTCCCCAAGCATTTCCTATCCTGACTACATCAGTATCTAAATCTACACAAAAGCACACGAGCCACATAACATGCGCACATAATACCGGTTAACATTAACTTACATAAAACCCTTTTACGTAAAACTTTTACATAAAACTTTTACCTGTAGGCATGTAGCTACTAGGACTAGCATCCCTTTCCTTTCGTCCCATTCTCCATTTAAGATTAGGTTTTTTTTGAAAATATTTATCCAATTCTCTTAAACTTTAGCTCTGATACCAACTTGTAAGGCCCCGTTCCCGGGACGCTTATAGCTGGACCATCATCGCATAAAATATTTAAAACAAACATTACTTTTGCAGCGGAATTTAAAAACTTTCATTAATAATTAAAACATATTATCATATTACATAAATCGTTTACATATCACAATACAACGTCATATCAAAATGTGGATGCCAGACTCAAAACGTTCCCAGTAGCGTATGCATTTATGCCTACAACTCGTCAGCATCAACAAAATACCTGCCAACTATCATGCATACAAAAAGTCAGCAACGCTGAGTGAGTTCTAGTTTTATAAATAAAATACTTTACTTTTGTTAAAACATAACCTTCGTAATCATATGCGAGCACACATCATACGTACACATTGATAATATTTATTATTATCTTCATCATCGTTCAATTCGTATGTTTCATACTTTCATCATTATCTTTTACATTAATCTGGATCCTGTCTCATGCAATACCCGACTCATGTCTGAAGACCGACAGTACCAGGGTACGCGACAAGGATCCCCTTCGAGTCGAGTCAAAAAGACTCCCTTCGAGTCACAAAGACTCCCTTCGAGTCACAAAGACTCCCTTCGAGTCAAAAAGACTCCCTTCGAGCCACAAAGACTCCCTTCGAGCCACAAGGACTCCCTTCGAGCCACAAAGACTCCCTTCGAGCCACAAAGACTCCCATCGAGCCATAAAGACTCCCTTCGAGCCATAAAGACTCCCTTCGAGCCACAAAGACTCCCTTCGTTCTTTACGTTCCACTTTTCATTATGGTTATCTTTCACTTCGTTACATAATACTTTACGTTCATTCATAGCCATACATCAAACCACATAAAGTCACCTAAACCCTAAACCACATAAAGTCAAAACATAATACATACGTCTTGAAAACCGTTTAATGAAGAAAGATAACACACCACACACACAACATAAACCACATCACAACATCATGCATGCATCAAGCATAAGCCAACACAACACCAAGGAACCTATCTCAACAACCACCTCTTAAAGCCCTTAGAAAACCCTACGTCTAGAATGAGGCACAATGGAACATTCTAGGCGCATCAACATAAAATTCTAAGTGTAAACAGTCTGGCCGCATTACAACTAGGCAGGCCCATGAGCACTGCTTAGGTGCTTTACCACTATGCGGACGCTTCAACACCTAGGCACATGGGCAACTCTGGGCGCATGGGCACTATATAGGTGCATGACCAACACAGTCGCATTTTCACTTATTTTGGGCGCATGGCCACTATTTGGGCGCATGGCCTTGGGCGCATGGGGTCACTTTAGCGCATGAGCAACACTTAGACTCATGACCAACATTCTGGGCGCATGAGGGTACTGTTTTGGCGCCTAAATACTGGTTGGGCGCATGAAGGTCAGTTAGGCTCATCGACACTTAACCACAATTCAGTTAGGTGCATGGGAACATTCTGAAAATATCTAAACTGCCAAAAACATCCGAAAGGCATTCTAGCACTACCTAAGCACAGATCTAACATTCTAAGGCCCTTAAAACATGCTAGCAACAATTCTAACCCCAAACAACCTCTAAAACCTCACCAAAGCTAAAACCACAGAACATCATTCGAACAACAACAAGCATACACATACGGTCCCTTTTAAAATGTTTGCTTAGTATGCATAACAGCCCCAAAACTTCGAAAACCAGAAAAAGAGGGGTCTAGAAACTCACCTTGAAGCAACTTCCCAGCAGAACACTTCCACCAGCAAATCCAACTGCTAAAACCCACGAAAATAGGCACTATACTCAAAATCTCGGTCTAAAACCTGAAACCCAGCTGAAACCGAGCATAAATTCAAGAAAAACTCACCTTGATGCGAATTCTCTCACTAGAACCGATGAAGAATTTTGTTCTTCTTCTTTTCTTCCTTCTTCGACCAAGAGCAGGGAAAGCAGTGGGGGCATGGGCGGCCATGCCCTCTTTTAAACACAATAATACTAAAGTTTTGTCCTTTTACAACTTTAGCCCCTCCACTTGTGGCCATTATCTTTTCTTTCTAGATACTTTCCTTTTTCTCTTCTTTTTAAAAAAAATTCGGGGTGTTACATGAATCTTTGTTGAAATCTAGAAGACCCAAGACTAAACACGCATGGGTCCACATTCATCACTAACCAACTCACTCATGTGAAGGAACATTCGCAAATCAAAGATAAGTTGTGGATTGTGGATAGTGGATGCTCTCAGCACATGTCAGGTAATAGATCATGCTAAATCTAGAACCATAGATAATGTTCTCGGCATGAATGTATTGTTCTATATCCTGGTTTTGTAATTTCAAATGTACTAAAATTCTTTTAGGAGCCCCAATAGAGACAATATGTACATGCTTAACATGCAGAATGCATCACCTTTAAGAAATGTATCATGTTTTGTTTCTATAGGTTCAATAAATGAATCCTCTGTTTGGCACAGAAGACTAGCACATGTAAATCTCAAAAAGATGAATAAAATTATCATGTTTGATCAGGGAATAGAATTTAAAAACCACACTCTTGATTTATTTTATGAATCTAAAGGTATAACTAGATAACATGGTCCTCCTAGAACTCCTAAGGAAAATAGAGTTCTTGAGAGAAGAAAAAGGACAATTATTAAGGCTTTAGGGACTATGTTATGTGACTTCAAACTTCCTATAACATTTGGGGCTAAAGCAGGCAACAATGCATGCTATGATCAGAACATTGTGTAGATAGGTTCTTATGGTTCTTAAGACCTTTTGGATGTCCATACACTCTTTTGAATACTAAATATTATTAATCCAAATTTGCTAAGAAATTAGTAGATAGGTTCTTTGTAGGATATTCATCACAAGCTAATGCTTACAAAGTATACAAAAAAGTTGAGTGCACCATTGAGGAATGTAAAAAAATCATATTTAAAGAAAATTCCTCATATAGTGTTAGGAATACCCCAAGTTGGATATCTCATGTGTCTTAAACATATAAGCTCACCAACATTATGTTGATGTATTTTGGGTATGTATTTTAGGAGAAGAATAATTTGAACAGGTGATCATTGATAGGAGTCGACTTAGTTGAACTTATGGAGATTAGCCACCACTGTATAGGAGTCGACTTAGTTGAACTTATGGAGATTAGCCATCACTATATATATTCGTTAGACACCAGAGGATGTTGAATATATGGACATTGTTCAACAAATTGCTCTTTTAACGTACAGAGCAAAGAAGTTCTTTAAAAGAACCGGAAGGCAGTTTCCTCATAACCCAACCAATAGCAAATTCGGGTTTGACAAGAGCAATGCCAAATGCTACAATTGTACCCAGCTTGGTCACTTTGCTAGGGAATGTAAAGCTCTAAGATCTAATCCTGGAGCAGCTCAAGCCTCCCAACATCCTGCTACTTTAAAGGCTGCAACCAAACCCACTAAGCCACAAACTGCTGTTGTTGCTCAAGAGGTTGACTGGAGCTTTATGGTGCAAGATGTCACTCCTGCTCAAGCTCTCATGGCTGGAACTGAAGACAGCAAGGTATATGAACATCTTTGTACTCCAGCTTGTATTGCTATGGTTAAGTTGTATCAGGATTACAACATGGAAATTAGATCTGATATTGAGTCTTCAAATATCTTAAAATCTGATTTTAAGAGAGCAGAATCTTACTATAAGCTCAAAATAGAAGAGTTAGAGAAAAATGTGTCCTCTTTAAAATATGAACATACCAACTATAGGAGTCAAATAAAAGATCTCATATCCAAGTTGACTGAAACTCAAGCCCAACGAGTCATAGTGAGGCTAAAGCAGAGAAGTATGCTATTCAAGAGCATAACTTCAACACCATTATAGCATCATCCTTCCACTCCAAGGTATGCTATTAAAACAAAAGTAGGTTGGGATCCAATGAAATTGCTCCACCATACTCTCTTGTGTCTATTGGATAGCCAAGATGTGGTACTGATAAGCAAGAGGTTCCAACTACTAACCCACTACCTAGTGAGCAGAAGAATGATGCAATAATGGAAACCACCACAAGGAAGGATAAGGTAGAAAACCTCATCTCCATAGATGATAAACCTTTGACCACCAAATCCAGAAAGAACCAGATCAGGGCAACAAGAAAAACTGCCAAAAAGGTGGCTAAGACTAAGATGAAGATAGACCCAAGGCAAAAGGGTGTATTCATCTTAGCTGGATTCCAAGTGATTGGAAGTTCTGATTCAGGAAAGGAGAGTAGTACCAGCACTCCTATGCATCTGAAGGATCAAAAACTAAAGGGAAAGGCTATTGAAGAAGAGAAGAAGTATAAGAAACAACAGCCCACATATGCCACCAAGATTAACATTAAGTGCATAATCTATGGCCTGCATAACCACATGGCTAAAAATTGTTGCTACAATCCAGCAAGCACACATTATACAACCAATGTTAATAAAGAAGGAGTCAAGGATGGTTTCACATTTGGACCTTACCATATGGTCCAAGTGTTAAGGAATGGAAAGCTTGTTTCCGAAGCCAAGTTGCTTTTGGAAGAAACGCATTCTTCCAAAAGGAAAATAGCTTTGGAAGACAAGCCAAAGCATAAACAAAGAAACAAAAACATTTCCTTGCAACCTTCCAAGAATAAGGCTGGTTCAGAAGAAAAGGTGGTGAAGACTTGTTCTGAAAAGAAAGAAGCTTCAGAAGCAAGTCATGCTGCATATGTCTCATCAGGCTCATCAACACATGTCAACCATAGGATGGAAAGGAAGACCAGAAAAGATGCTGCAGCCTAAACGTCTTCTTCACAAACTATAATTGAGCCCCCATGCTTACAATTTGGTTTAGTTATATCATCTGCATTGGAAGAACCCAAGACCAACAAGGCTTGGGTTTCCAATAATAACTAATCATTTCACCTTGTGTGTAGGGACATCCACATGACAAGAATGGAAATGTCTGGATTGTGGATAGTGGATGCTCCAGGCACATGACAGGGAACAAATTTCTCCTACAACAATTTGAACATTTTAATGGAGGTCCTGTTCAGTTTGGAGGTGATGTCGGAGGATACATTTCTGGTAGAGGTAGTGTATCCAATGGTAAGTTAAACACTGACAAAGTAAACTTTGTCAAGTAGCTTAAACACAATCTCTTAAGTGTTTCTCAATTTTGTGATCCAAAGCACCAAATGCTATTCATAAAACATGAGTGCATTATCCTCAAACCCAGGATGACAATTCCTCAGGAATTGGTGCTTCTTAGATCTCCTAGGAGAGGGGATATGTACAAGCTTGATATAAAAAGTGCTTTTCCATTGGGTGAAGTATCATGCTTTCTTTCCAAAGCTAATGGTTATGACTCAACTCTTTGGCATAAAAGAATGTGCCATGTTAATTTTAAAACCATGAATAAGCTGGTTAAAAATAATTTGGTACATGGTGTGACTAAAAAGGAATTTTTCTATAAAGATAATTGTGTTGCTTAACAAGGTTTCTCACAAATCCAAAGAAGTTAACACCACCACCACTCCATTACACTTATTGCACATGGATCTTTTTGGTCTTACAAGTATAATGAGCATTGGAAGGAAATCATATTGCTTTTGTGATTGTTGATGATTTTACAAGATTTAGATGGGTATTCTTTTTAAGAACTAAAGATGAAACGACTGAAAATTTAAAATCTTTTATTCTTAAAATTGAAAATCAAAAGGATCACAAGGTAAAACTCATTAGAAGTGATCAAGGGACTGAGTTTAAGAATCAAGTTCATGACTTATTTTACAACTCAAAAGGGATTGCCAGACAATACAGTGCTCCTAGAACTCCTTAACAAAATGGTGTTGCTGAGAGGAGGAACAGGACACTTATTGAGGCTGCAAGAACTATGTTAGTGATAGGTTCAAATGGATCGGATCTGTGATTCTATGATCATGAAATGATCAATACAAACACAATGTAATCAAACACATGCAATCAAAAAATTCATAGATTTCATTGATAGCAAATGCATAGGATACAATGTGTAGCGTTACAGTTCGTTTGTCTACGTCTACGTCTCCCTGCACAATACATAAAATATCCTATTTATACTATCAAGAAACAAAGGAACATATATTTACAAAATAAGTCCCTATACTATGACAAAAAACACATAAAGACAAAATGTTAATTATCTAGAAGCTTCAACAATACTCCCCCTAAGATTCACATTGTCTCCAGTCTTCAAAAAAATCTTCAGGTTCTTCTTTGATCTTGAACATTGGCTTGTCTTTATACAGCTCGAGTTCCTTCAATGCCTTCTTGATTGCTGATTTAAATTTGCTTGCTAAAATTGCTTGCTCTGGCTTCGACTCATTAGTTTTAATCTCCATTTGGTCCATTTTCTCCAAAGTCTCTTTTGATAAACCTGCAATATCAACATTTGCATAGAACTCCAGAGGTTTAGAATGATCATGTGAATGAATTTCTAACACACCCTTGCTCTAAATTCGCATAAAATCAATCGACTTTATATCTTTCTTCACAATATTTGCATACGCTAGAGCTTTTCGTAATGCAATTCTTTCCATCGCAACATCCATCACTTTAATAATCATCATAAAATAATTTCTATCATTCTCCGCAATGTCTAATGCAACTCGTTCAAACTTTTGTATGTACAAAAATGAGATATTACTCTGATGTAGAAGTTTCAGTTCAAACACTCCAAATAACGAAATCATGTCTTGATCCCAGTCATCTAAGTTTCGAACTAACTTCAATACAAATGATTCAGCATTATAAAACCATCTTAAAATTGGTTTTGTCGTTTGAGTTCCATCAATCACCTTTAATCCTGGATTTGTAACCTTTTCAAAAATTTGCTCACTTTAAGCATCCAAAATTTTTTCTTCTTCTTCAGGATTATCTACACTCTTTCTTTTACTCTTCAAAGACTTAAAATGCTCTTTATCCTCTTGATCACATCTTGTCTTTGGATAAGAGCTCATATGAGAAATACCTCGATTTAAGAGTTTAACAAAATTTTCACCTTGCATTGCTTTTGCTGGATTAATCCATGGTAACTTGTTTAATTCCTTCAAATCTTGCACCGGAAGCTCTATGATGCTCATGTAAAATGATAAACATCACAGATAGCATTTACATGTTTAATCAAAAATGCATCAAAAATATCATCGTACTTCCATGCAACGATCTTTACATTCTTTGTAGTATCTGGCACAATCATTGCATTGAGCAATTCAGAAATTGATTGGTCTTTTTGCAATACATTTCTCAGTAGATCACCAGCTGTTCTTGCTTTATTCCATAACTGTTTTGATCAATAGACACTTGATAAGCTTGTTTCTTGGTTTTTGGAAACATTTTCATCAACTCCTTTCTCTTTTCATGACTACTTCTCACCAATTCCATCTGTTTAATTTCTTGAGGCTTCAAAATTCTTGTTCTTTTGGTAATCTCCAAATATTGAGGATTATCCATATCAAGCACAATCATCTTATTGTTTTGTTTTTCCATTTCTTGAAAGCTTCTCACCGAATTCCTCAATGATTCAGCTTGCAATCGGTTTAATTTCTTTCATGGATAATTTCTTGATTGTAACCACAATCTCAATTCAACAATCGTCATATTCTCTGGATCAGGATGATGTAATTCCGTTGATGAAATCTCTTCAATATTAATACTTTAATGCATTGGATTCCATTCTCCGTGTTCAACAATAATTTCATCAGGATCCACTGTAGCTATAGATTCAGCAATTACACATTTCTCATATTCTTCATTGATTTAAGACATAGTGAGACCATCCAAAAATACTCTGTTGTAATTTTTCTTAACCAGATAATTATACTTATCATCAACATCAATAGGGATATCTTCAGTAACAGTCTCAATAGGGGAATAAGCAACTTCAACAATATCTTCTACTTCTAACACTTCATCATACCATGCATCTGAGAATTCTGGTTCCAAATCATCTATTGCACCAATTCTCTCTTGAGCTTCAGCTTCTTCACTTTCATGAATCAAAGGCTCAGATACAATCTTTTGTATTTTAGACATTATGTTAGATGATGATTCAGCTAAAATTGACACATCTAGATCATCTATCTTTCTCTTCCCTTTATCTGCCTCATATATTCTTTCAACATTGATCGGTTGAACTTCAGATACAATAACTAATTCAGGTGATTGGGATCTCAAACTGTCTTTCATAACTTTAAATTCTTCTTTCAATTTCTCATTATCTTCTTTTAACTTCTTGAATTTTTCTTCAATCAAGTCATAGTCTTTGAGTATCACTTCAAAGTTCTTTAAATTTGATTCTTTATCTTCATCAAGTTCAGCAATTATAAAATCTTTCTTTAACAATTCATCTTTAAATTTTTCATTCTCATCTCTCAGCTTCTCAATTAGCTTAAGCTGATTAGGGTTTTCTTCTTTCAATTCATCAATTATCTGCTGGGTACATTAGCTACAACATCTTCTTCATTCATATCTAATAACTCATCAACATTAGGAACTTCTTCAGTCATATTTTCAACTTCATTAACCTCAGTATCAACAACTTTATTAACTTCTTCAATTTCATTCCCTCTATCATCATCACTCAAACTAGAACTTCCCTTATCATCATTATCTTCATTATCATCATCATCATCATCATCATCTTCATTATCTTCATCAGCTTCAGATTCAGATGGTTCTAAGGAACTTCTTCAATTAAGTCATTTGGATCAACTGGTTCTTCCTCAATTAAATAAAAATGATCTTTATTTATATTCATATCATCTCTTGCAACTGCTCTCATATACTTAAACATAGGAACATTTTAAGCACCATTAACAATAGCAAGTCTCTTGTAAGCAGTTTTAGACATATGCTCCAAAAGTAATATTTCTCCACCCACTCCATAAGCATAGAAATCAGGATGCTCTTCATTAATAATCATCTGAAGAAATCTTGGATACATCAAGTACTTATTTCTAATTCTCTTCTCCAAATTAAAAATGAAACCATTCTTGATCCATTTAGCCATATTGAATCTTCTATTAGTGGCTATGGCTACTATTGGAGATGTAATGTCTACCGGGAATGAATTCCATCCGGTACTTCTTTTAGACATTCCGTGCTGAAAGATATAGAAAAGAAGTTTCCAATTGTTGTAAACTCTTTCTCTGAAAAACTATTTCTTTGGGAAATGGTCAGGATGACCCATGGCTATAAATGTTTCTCAACACTCATTAAATGAGAGTTCAGCCAAATCTTGTGCATTATTGTTACCCAGTCTGAGAGCTTCTCTAATTGATTGCTCAGACACTTCAACCATACAATCATTGGTAACAAATCCTCTAACCACTTTCCTTCCTTCTTCATCTCTTTCAATCATAGTAGAATTCCAAAATCTTTTGATTAACCAAGCATATATGACTGGCTGTGAACACATAGCATATACATACTTAGTCCTCAATAAAAATTTGATCATCTCTTCATATCCAGTAGCTTCTCGAACATCTTCGTTAAGAAAAGCAGCTACATTATGCTATGGTTCAAACTTAAGCTCTGCCATCTGTATGCATAAAACAAGGAAAGTTAGTCACATTTTAATTTGCAAAACTAAAAATCAAATTGTGTTTTATCAATTTTGAACCAAAACACTTAAAAAATTTCTAAGTGTTTATATATATCTCATTACATGAACAAGAGTATATTGGTTACAAGTTTGATTTACACAATTCATAATAATCAAGTAATGCATCATGTAACTTGAATATTGATTAAATTTTAATTGAATTAGCACATTTTAAATTTTTAAACCTAAACATTCATACTTAAAAGTTTCTAAGTGTTCAACATACTCTGTCAAGAACAGAACACTTTCAAGTTTAAGTTCAATAGTTTTAAAGCATACTAAGCTCATTAAAATTTTCTCAAAAACATATTAATGAATGATTTTTATGATTAACTTGACAATTTTTAATGAAAAATTGATGAATCAACTGTTCACATTCAGTTCATATGAACCGCCTGATGAACACAAAATCATCAAGAACACATTTTAATGAAATTCAGATTTGACCACCACCATTTGTTCGAAATCATGTTACAACAGTCATTTAATGTTCAATTTTTGTTATCAAAACACATTCTCATCACAAATTTCAAATTTTTCGAACAACTCGGGTTCGAACGCCTGAACAGACTTCGAACGCCCAGCCAAATTTGAAGTTTAAAAATGAAATCAGATGATGTTAATCACAAACTTATGTTTAGATTCAATGATAATACCTATCGATCACAATTATTAACCAGAATCAATCAAGAATGATGAAATGATGAGTCGAGGGTTTGAGAGTATCGGGTGTAGTATCAGAGGATTTGAGTGAATAAATGAATGAGAACACAAGTGTTGTATATATATATGTGTAAATTTTTAGGCGCATGAGACTAAATTTCATACCAAGTTTTTAGACACATGAGCACTGTGAATGCGCATGAGGTTTAGACGCATGACCACTGTTTAGACGCATAAGCACTGTTTAGGCGCTTGGGCACTGTTCAGGCACATGAGACTAACACTTGGAAGTTTGGTACTATGTAGGCACATGAGCATAGATTGTACATCCAACACAACCAATTTTTCAGACACATAACTGTTTAGGCGCATGAGCATAGAATGAAATGCCCAACACTTGCACAATTTTTGAAATTCATCATACTCCTGATTTAGACTTATGAGTACAATTCAGGCTCATCAGAACCCTTCCATGAGTCTTGACACTTGAAATTTTCACACCATCCATTTCAACACTGTTTAAGCACATTAGTACTGTTCACACACAATTTTTTTCAACACGTATTCAATTTTTTTACTATCACTCAAAATTGACATTAATGACCCTCAAATTTTAACATTTTTGACATTCAAACTTTTATTTTTTATTTTTTACTATTTTATTTTTATTTTATTTTCAAAAACAATTTCCAGTCATTTTAGTCTCTATATAACTTTTACAAAACAAATAGTCTCATTTTATTTGCAAGAAGCTTTTCCACTGAATTTGAATTTTTTTTTCAGGTTCATTTTTACATCATATCAAACACACATATGCTTGAAATTGCAACTTCATCCTTTCATCCAAAAACACTTTATTTTTGATTTTCCACTTTTTGAAATTCAATTATTTTCTCATTTTCATTTTTACTCCCCTAAACTTTTAAGTTTTACAAACTTAGAAGTTTCTTTGACTTTGCAAGAAGAGGAAACTAATCATTATCAACATGCCTACACACAGAAAATCATGCAAATTTCAAAAATAAAGCAGAATAAAAATCTACTATATACAATTGAATCATAAGTCTGCAGTGAGATCATATCAGTTAAGATCAGCACATTAAAATAAAATAAGTTGATGGATAGTCATAGACAGTGGTTAAATCCTGATCAAGTGTGTTCCAGGTCAACGTTTCTGTAGCAGAGGAGACACGAGATCTAAGGACATAAAATGAGTGCTTTTGGCAAAATGATCAGCACACTTACTTTTTTAATTCTTGGATTGATTAAGGTACGATTAGATATGACATTATGAAGTCACTCTTAGACTTAGAGAGTTCAACTGTTATAAAGACATTTGTTTGTTTCTTACATTGCCATGAGACTAATCTGGGACCTAAAAACTGACAACCACCCGTTGTAGATTTACGATCTTGGCAACATCCTCTATAATAACTATCTGTATATCCATGTAACTCGAAGTTTCCTTCATAAGGATAACATAACCCTAAAGCCGGTTTTCCTTTGAGATACCTGAATATTCATTTAACAACAATTAAGTGGGATTCCTTCGGGTCAGATTGGTACCTGGCACAGACATAAAAAGGATTCATTATATTAGGTCTAGATGTAGTAAGATACATCAAAGATCCAATCATAGATCTGTATAAAGTTTGGTCAATAGATTTTCCTTTCGGATCAGGTTCAATCTTGGTATTTACGTCAGTTGGAGTTTTGATGTAATGACAATCTTGCAGTTTAAATTTCTTCAAGAGTTTTTCAACAAATTCCTCTTGATTGATAAAAATTCCATCTGCAGACTGCTTCACTTGAAGACCAAGGAAAAAATTAATTTCTCCCATAGAACTCATTTGGAAATGAGATTTCATGATATCTTCAAATTCTTTGCACAATTTTGGACTTGTAGAACCAAATATGATATCATCAACATACACTTGAACACATAAAAGATCATCAGCATCCTTCTTAATAAACAAAGTAGGATCAATTTTCCCTCGCGTGTATCCATGTTGGATCAAATGTTGTGATAACGTTCATACCAGAGTCTAGGAGCTTGATACAGACCATACAATGTTTTCTAATCTTGTACACACGATGAGGATATTCTGAATCTTTGAAACCTGGAGGTTGCTTGACATGCACAACATTGGTGATTGGTCCATATAAGAAAGCACCTTTAATGTCCATCTGAAACACCTTGAATTTCATGAATGATGCATAAGCCAGGAAGACACGAATTGATTCAAGTCTTGCAACTAGAACAAATACTTCATTATAATCTATTCCTTCTTCTTGGGTGTAACCTTGTGCAACGAGTCTCGCTTTGTTGCGAACAACAATTCCCCGATCGTCTGTTTTGTTTTTAAACAACCATATTGTGCCTATGGCATTGTCTCCTTCAGGTCAATCCATAAGCTTCCACACTTCCTGTTTGCAGAATTGCAATAATTCTTCTTGCATTGCCTCAATCCAACTATTGTCCTTTAACGCTTCAGTGATGTTTGTAAGAAAAATTTGAGAAAGAAAACACGAGTATAAGCAAAGATTTGCTTGTTCTGATTGACTTCTCATCGTTCTCATATTCAATGGACCAATAATCTAAGACATTAGATGGTTCTTGTGAATACGAGATATTGGAATCTCATTCCATTGAACATGAACATTCAGATTAGATTGGTTCAAGTCAGAAAGCTGATGCAATAAGTTCTAAGAATATGGATTGAAATTAGGAACTTGAGTAGGTGAGTTGATAAAATAATCAAGATTATCAGTACCAACTACATCACCAGAAACAGATGATGTTCCGGACTCAGGTTGTATAATTTCAGGACCATCATTAGGAATAGGTTGTGAAACATTTGAATTTTCTAAAACAGGATGTTCTTGATCTTGTTGATATTGATCATTTGATTCAGACTGAAATATAGGATCTTTAATAAAAGAGAAAAATGGATAATCTGGGCTTGAGTCATCTATATCATCAGAATCAGAATAATCGCTGAAAGAACCGAGATCTCCTTCTTGATTTTTCTTCTCACCTGAAAATTCAAACATTTTAGAATGAAAAGAGTTTGACAAAGAATCTAAATCAAATAACCAAGCTGGACCATTTGCAACTGATGGAAAAGATTTTTCAAGAAATTTAACGTTGAATGTTTCAAGGATAACATTTTCCCTAGAGTTATAAACTCTAAAGGCTTTTGAAACCAACAAATATCCAACGAAAAATCCATCATCAGATTTTGCGTCAAATTTTCCTAGCTGATCACTTGAGTTTAAAATATAAACTGGACAACCAAAAGATTTAAGAAAATCTATATTAAGTTTCCTGCCAAACATCAACTCATAAGGAGTTTTCTATTTATCTTTAACAAGCAATGTATGATTTTTCACAAAACATGCAGTAGATATGGCTTCATCCCAGAAAGTGATTGGAATCTTTGCATATGCTAACATGGAACGTGCTGTCTCAATCAAAGTTGTGTTTTTCCTTTCAACAACTCCATTTTGTTATGGAGTTCTAGGAGCACTGAACTGACAAGCAATTCCTTTTTCTGCACAAAACATGTCAATATTAGCATTTTTAAATTCTATTCCATTATAACTTCTAATTATTTTCATCTTTTGTTCTAATTGATTTTCTACTTTAATAATCAATTCTTTTAATAATTTAGCCGTTTCAGATTTAGCATGCTAAAAGAAAACCCATGAAAATCTTGTAAAGTCATCAATGATAACTAAACAATAGATTTCTTTCCAATACTCTTCACATTTGTTGGTCCGAATAGGTCCATATGTAACATCTGGAGAGGTTTGGAATTTGAGTTTATCTGCTTGGGCTTATAAGACGCTCTATGTTGCTTTCCTTTTAAACAATCTGAGCATAAATGTGATGTAGCAAACTTCTTTGTTAGAAGACCTACAACATGATTTCCTGCTACAAGCTTGTTCATGTTCTTAAAGTTGGAATGCCCCCGAGATATCTATGCCAAAGTTAACTTTCATCATTTGATGCTTGAGCAATTAGGCATGTTGTTTCTGTAGATTGATCAACATGAGACATTTGTAACTTGTATACATCTCGATCTCGAACAGCTTTAACAACTACCCATTCTTTGCTTATCTGAAAAACTGGCTTCAAAATATAACAAAAAGAATCATCAAATAGAACTGAGTAAGAGTTGTCACTAATTTGAGAAACACTTAAAAGATTAAAGTTCAACTGTGAACAGTAGTTAACTTTATCAAAGCTGATAATCCCATTAGACACCGTTCCTTCGCCTGTAATTTTGCCACTGCATCACCTCCAAATTCAACATGAGTACCATCTTTTTACTTAAATTCTTGAAGCAAGGCATTGTTTCCTGTCATATGCCGGCTACAATATTTGTTATTTAATCACAATAGGTACAATATTTGTTGAAATAACAATCAGATGTTGAATGGTTTTTCATATTACATATGTGCCAATACCTATTAAAGAAACATTCTTCAGTCTTATGATTGTACATATCACATATTTCAAAGTACCTTTGTTGTTATTTAAACAACTGTTGATTAACTTTTGATGTGGAGGCCACATTTGTTCCTTTTTTTGATTTAGGAGTTGAAAAGTTAATCTGTTGTTTTTTATTTAAAAGTTTGTTCTTTTAAAATTTGGGTTTTGACTTTTGCTCATTAACACCATTTCTTGACTCTTTATATATAAATCTTTTGTTGACAGCGGAAGACTTAGGACCTGAACCTAATTTCAGATCAGTGTTAGATTTGTTCTTTGAGTTAGATTTGATTTCTGGAATTTTGTTCATGTTAAAACTACCCGCAGATACAAACTTTACTGTTTTAAACTGATTAGTTTGATTTGTTATTTGAGTTTGATTGTTTTGACTTTTATTTTGAGATGATTTAGATTTAGCATTTTTCCTTCTCCTTCTTTGGTTTCTCAATCTTGATGATCTTTGTTTGCATTGAGATTGAACATCTTCAGGAGAAGATTCTTTTTCATTTTCTTTATCTTTTTGTTCTTTCTACCATTTAATAAAGTCTAGATTGTTTAATCCATAAGAAAATGAATCTTCAGATGTTACATCATCAAGTTTTGCTTTCTCTTTATTATTTGAGTTCTGTTTGTTATTCTTTACCATCATTTCTTCAACAACAAACTCTTTGGGAACAAACATTTTCTTATTCTTTGGTCGCGGTTCATAAGATTTAACTTTCACTGGATGAACATTTTTAATATTTTCTGAATCTTGTTCCTTAAATATCTCAACATTTGTTTTCTCTTCATCACTTTTAGAGTTCTTGTTGTTTTTATTTTGAAAGGCTTTTAGCTTAGCTTTGTTTTCAGGTGAGTGATCATGTGTATTAAAGTTTTCTCGTAAAGTGTTTGTAATAGATTTAGGCATTGGTTCATGTGTGAAACCAAGACCTGCTTTTTGTTTGTCTTTCCTCTCACTTACCAATTGTTCAACCATTGTTTTTGAACTTTTAACTTTGGCTAGATCCACCCGAGATGCAGCATGAGCTATTTTTTCTTCTTCTAAATTTTTAGTCATCTCCTCAAGTTGTTTCTTCACAAGTTCAAGTTCTTTTAGAGTTTTATTCCATGAGGTTTGTAAAGATGAGATCTTTTCATCAGAGATTTTGTGATCATTTTTTAGTTTGTTGTGAATTACTTCTTCTTATTTAAGTTTGTCATAGATTTTAAATGAACATGTTCTGTAGTGCTCAACTTGGTCAAAACATGCTTTTGTGCACATTTTCTCTCTGACTTCGACAGGAATTTCTGGATAACTTGAAGAAGAAGTCTCAGAGTCAGATGATGCATTCTCAACCTTTGGTTGGTCAGACTAAGCCATAAGTGCAATCTCTTTTGAATCCTCTTTTGGGTCAGATTTGTCACTCCAGTCATAGTTTTCATCATCATTTTTTGAATCACCATCAGCCTTAGGATCATTATCTTCAGACCAATCTTCATTTTGAATATCTACAACAAGAGATAAACTAGAGGTTAGATCAGCTGTAAGTTGTTCAGCATAAGCACTCTAGTCATATCCATCTTTGATGCTAACAACAAGAGCTTTCTATGGCTCTACAAATGATTTTGATTTATCTTTAAGTTCTGGTATAGGAAGACTCTGATAAGGCTTTTGGAAGGTTTTCTGAGATTGCTGATGATATCTTTGACTGGTAGAACCTGCTTGACCATTTCCTCCTTGGTTTCTGGGAGCTTTACATTCCGTTGAGAAATGACCATAACTGTTGCAGATGAAACACCTGGACTTTGATTTGTCAAAACCAACAGTTTTGTTAGCACTTGGCTTGTAGTTCCTATTAACATAAGAGTGTCTGTGTTCTGTATGCAATCATCACCATCTGCCAATTCAAGTCCATCTCTTCCATATCATCTGGATCCATCTCAAACAATTCCTAAAAAGCAAGATCTAATTATGTTAAATGACTACCCTGATAAGCTTAAAAACTTGCTATAAAAGCAGTAAAAGCAGATTTTGACTCATCATCCTGTAAGAGGATGTTAATAATATCTTTAACTTTGCTAGTTTTAACAGAGTTAGAAGATGAAGTCTTAGTTTGAGGTTTAGGAGTTTGAGTTTTAGAAGGAGATTGAGATTGAGGTTGAGTTGTGTAAACAGGAGCATTTGTGTAAGAAGAATCTGTAAAGAAACCAGCTCCAACAAACAAATCACCCTCGTCTTCTAGAGTATTATCATTTTTGGCCAGAAAAGCTTTCTCCACTGTGTTAGCTGGAGATGCAACATACTTATACTGAGACATTGAAGCAGCTTTATCATTGTTTCTGGAGCTCTCATCAATCTCAACTGATCTAATCTTGGCAATCAAAAGATCTAGATCCATAGGAAACTTTTCAGTATGCTTTATCAGAGTAACTGTCTGTTTCCATGAAGATGGAAGAGCATTAAGAAGTTGGTAATTTTGAACTTTGAGATCATTTTTGATACCAGCAGTTGACATCTTAGTAGTTACTTGCACAAATCTATTCATCATTTGATTAATTGTTTCCCTAGAAAGATGCTTAAATAACTCCAATTGCATCTTGAGTTTCTGCTTTTTGAGATCTTATATCTCTTTACCACCTTCACAAATGATCTTCAAAGCCTTGTACGTAGTGTACCCAGTTTGATAACCATCAAGTCTAGTCAAGACTTCCAATGGTAATTCCTTACACATAAATAAATAAGCTTTGATGTCATTCTTAACTTTTCTTAAGTCATCGCCTTGCAGACCATCCTCAGGATATGGTTCTTGAGAGTCTTTTGTATAAACAAATCCTCTGTCAGGACCATCAGATGTGATTGGAATATAAGGTCCTTTCTCTATTGACTTCCACAAGTCAGTATCAATAGAGTTTAGATGATGCTTCAACCTTAAAGACCAATTCTTGAAATCAGCTCTGTTCTTTAGCTTTGGAACCCTGTTCTCAGAATCTTCAGACTTAACCATTTTGTATTTTTGAATTTAAGAAAATGACTTGTTTTTGTTGTTTTTAAGTGTTTACTGATAAGTATGAGTGCTTAAGTAACTAAATAGTTATCAAGAGCCCAAACAGTGGTAAAGTGAATGAATAGTTCTGAAACGCCTGACTTTGAAGTAGAAACACCTAAGGGAACGCCTTAGATGAATTCTGAAAACGCCCAACTGGTGATGCTCCCAAACAGTTGAGAAACGCCTGAACAGTTGTAAAACGCCCAGATTTACTTTGTTCCAGCAAAGTCACAATGTGTCCAAACAGTCACAATGCGTCCCAATAGTGGTAAAACGCCTGTACTGAAAAACGCCCAAACAGTTGTAATGCGTCTAGACACTTAAGTTTCAGCAGTTCTTCAACCACATGCGCCTAATTCATCTTCTCCAACGAACTCAGATATTATGAAAATCTTCAAAACTTGTTCAATTGATCTAAATACTTCCAATTAGGTGTAATTAGATCGATTAACAATCCTTAATCTTCAATTAGATCAAACAACAACTACAAATCAATTTTCTGATTGAATTGAAGGCCGAAACTAAAGAAAACAGTTCGTACACAAATTTGATTAATTCCTCAGATCTGAATGAATTGAACACCAATTGTGAATCAAATCATGTTTATATGGATGAAACATAACTAAAAACATAACTAATTGGTCAAATTGCAAGGAATCACAGATTTCAATTTATTCAAATAGCTCAACAGCGTCGATAAGCTCTGATCACTGACCCGAAAGCTCTGATACCATTTGATAGGTTCAAATGGATCAGATCTGTGATTCTATGATAATGAAATGATCAATACAAACACAAAGTAATCAAACACATGCAATTAAAAAATTCATAGATTTCATTGATAGCAAATGCACAGGATACAATGTGCAGGGTTACAGTTCGTTCGTCTACGTCTACGTCTACGTCTCCCTACACAATACATAAAATATCCTATTTATACTATCAAGAAACAAAGGAACATGTATTTTCAAAATAAGTCCCTATACTATGGCAAAAAAACTCATAAATACAAAATGTTAATCTCCTAGAAGCTTCAACAGTTAGCTGATTCAAAGCTGCTTCTAACTTTCTAGGCAGAGGCAGTCAGCACTGCATGCTATGTGCATAATAGGGTTCTTATTATTAAGCCCAATGGAAAGACCCCTTATGAGTTATGGAACAAGAGACCATTGTTCATTGGCTTTCTTAGGTCCTTTGACAGCAAGTGTACCATACTAAACATAAAAGACAATTTAGAAAAATTTGCTGAAAAGTCAGATGATGCTATCTTTATTGGATATTCGTCAACCTGTATTGCTTATAGAGTTTATAATATTTAAAATCAACAATTTAAGGAATCATCCAACATTGTTGTTAATGAGCACACTCCTTGTGTTAGAGGAAATGGACCTAATCATATCTTCAATCTAGAATTGTTTCCAAACTATTCTAAACCATCTTGTGAGAATGTTTCAGCTGGAATGGGAACTCAAAGTAACATCTATGAAGATCAAATGTTTGAGTTACCTAGACCTATTACCAGTTCTCCAAGAAGAATTGAAGAACAAGCTCGCACTACTGGAAGTCCTGAAATCTTGAACATCTCAGGAAATCATGGAGCTTAAACAAGTTGTCAGCCAACTAAGCCTCAAAACTCATCAGCTGACAACTATAGCATTCAACACTAAGCTGATGAAGACAGTAATCTGGAGGAACAGGAAACTGTTGATAATACTTCTCAGCAAAATATCATTGATGCTGTCACACATTCATTCAATCAGGCCTCATTGAATGAGTGTGAGACATCAGCTGGTCATGGTGTTCAAAACCCTTAGCCAAACATCACAAATCTAGATCTCTCTAAGCAATTAGATGTGATCCCTAGGCTCAGGATATACAACACTGACTCAGCTGAGAACATTATTGGGGATGTCTCAGAAGGTATGAGGGAACAAAGAGTCATATCTCTTATGAGGAAGAGTCAATTAACCTGAAATACACTGATGGATCTTCCAGTTCCCTCACAAGAAATGCATTCCTTGCCCTACCTAGGGGAGCACTGGACCAAGCTCTCCAACTTCTTGCAACCAACTCAGATATTCTTATGGAAGAAGAGGAGAAGTTAAGGAGGCTTGTGAATCTACTAGACACTAGGAAGGGGGACAAGCTTTCATCCAAACCCCTCAATCCTATAAAACAAATAGTCCAGTGGAGGTTCGATGAACCTTTCCACAACTTTGTTGTGGAAAGAGAGAATGGTGAGTAAACAGGGTTGATACCTCATCTCTGCTACACTCCAGCAGATTTGACCTTGCTGAGTTAGCAGAGAAACCATTCTCTAATCCCTCCAACTCTCAAGTTGCTACTCACATCAGAAATCATCTGAGATGTCTTCATCTGGCTGACCTCACAAAGACGGCGAAGACTGAAGAAGAATTGAAAAGGAAAGCAAAGGATGAGGAAGAAGGCACAATTACAAAAGGAAAACCATTTCTTCAGATGGTTGAAGGCTCAACTTCTTATCCTATAGTTAGATTGGAGTATGACTACAATTCCCATCAACTAACTCTCTTCAAAGGGACGCAACAAAGGGTGCATGTCATTCCTTAAGGAGGATAAGGAAGTGAAGTTTTGGTAGCATCTACCTAGGGGGAGTTTGTTGGATCATATGAGGCTGGTAAAACCAAAACAACACTTAGAATATTTTGAAGTACAATTGAAGAAGTCTTCTGAAGCTAAAGCTACTCTTCCGAAGACAAGTTAAAGATCTTCCTAAGCTTAAGTATGAAGAACTTCCGAAGGAAAAACTAAGTCTTTCGAGAGAAAGTAGTTTTACTTCCGAAGTATATGAAGAACTTCTGAAGGAAAAACTAAGTCTTTCGAGACTAAGTAGTTTTACTTCCGAAGTATATGAAGAACTTCCGAAGGTAGAACCAAGCCTTCCAAAGTATATGAAGACCAAGTAATTCTTCTTCTGAAGCATTCTCACATAGAAGATCCAAGACAAAGTTTTCTTAAGAATGAAGTCACAAAGACATGCAGAAGACTTGGAAGAAGTTGATTCTTCCAATGTATAAATGGCCTCAAGGTGGATATAAGTTGATTCTTCCAATGTATAAGAACTTATTCTTCCAAAGCCATTTTACCTTTAGAAGAATCAATCATGAACCAGTGGATATAAGTATGGGATGTCTGACATCCGCTGACAACTCTGATACACTACATGGTGTTTTCCCACTCCCATGTAGTTGACCATACTTTAATCCACTATTTACCTTTTCTAGTTAGTACAGTTACCATACATAGTTGGTGACAAAAGGTAAGTCATGGACCTGTCATGACTACCTAATCTAGGATATTATTTTATCTTAGATAATTTACTTCTAGCAATATAGTATTTGCTTTGCGGTAAATTCCAGCTGGTTTTCCAAGTATAACCTGCTGTAGATAGTAGTATATATAGTTTCTCGTTGTAACTTATGTAACCATGCTTGAATGAGTCTTGTAATACTGAGTTGAGAAATAATATTTACAAGTATCTTAAAAACCATTCTTGTGTTCATTAACTTATTATATTATTGTCAACTTAGTTAGAGATTCTTCTTTATCAACTGAGTGAGACTTAGTGAGTTTGTGAGATACAAAACTTTTATTGAGAGACCAATATCGATCCTGCATAACGTGAGTGAGAAAGGAGTTCTAGTCGACCCTGTCAAGATAGACGTAATTAAGAAGTGGGAAGCACCCAAGACCCCCATCAAGGTGCGATAGTTTCTAGGGTTGGATAGTTACTACCGAATATTTATAGAGAATTTCTTAAAAATTGCCAAGCCGTTGTTGTACCTAACCCAGAAGAACACCAAATTTAGTTGGGGAACCAAGAAATAGGATGCTTTCGAAATCTTAAAGCAACCCCAATCCTATCCTTCTTGGAAGTAACATATGACTTTACGGTGCATTGTGATGCCTCACATCAAGGACTTGGCTGCATACTAGTGCAAAGAGATAAAGTGATAGTATACGCTTCGTGGCAATTAAAAATACATGAACAAAATTACACCACTCATGATTTGGAGTTAGGAGTCATGTTGTTTGTAGTTAATATTTGGAGTCATTACCTGTATGGTATGAATGTGGTAGCCGATGCCTTAAGTAGTAAGGAGAAAGCAAAATAAATTAGGGTTTATGCCTTGCAAGTGAAGGCATAAAATAGTTTAATGTATCAAATACGAAAAACACAAAAGGAGTCCCAAAAAAAGAATTATGAGAAAGAAGGACCTAAAGGTGGATTCCAACATGATAGGATAATGAGGATGAATGAAAGGGCATGGATTCCAACTCAAGGTAGGATAAGAGACATCGTGTTACATGAAGACCATAAATCAAAGTATTCCATTCACCCTAGGGTGACAAGATGTACAAGGACCTAAAGGTAAATTAGAGGTGGCTGGGTATGAAGAGAGAGATAGCCCCTTATGTGGGAAAGTGCTTGATTTGATCCAAGGTGAAAGCTGAGTACTAAAAGCTATCCGGATTGCTCCAATAGCCGCAGATGCATATATGGAAGTGGGAGAAAATCACCATCGATTTTGTCACAAAACTCCCCCTTACCTTGAGAGGGGACGATGCCATTTGGCTGATTGTGTATTGATTGACAGTCGGCATACTTCTTGGTAAGGGAGGATTACAAAATGAAGAAACTAGCCAAGATATATGTCGATGAAATCGTGTCTCAACATGGGGTACATTTATCAATAATATCCGATCGTGATAGCCGTTTCACTTCCAGCTTTTGGTAGTCATTCGAACAAGCCTTGGGAACATCCCTAGACTTAACCACCGCTTATCACCCTCAGACCGATGGTTAGAGTGAAAGGATGACCTCAAACCCTCAAAGACATGTTAAGGGCTTGTGTGATTGAGTTTTGTGGAAGTTAGGACACCCACTTGCCATTAGCTAAACTTTTTTTATAATAACAGTTACCATGCGAGCATAGGAGTTACACCATTTGAGGCACTTTACAGACGAAAGTATAGGTCCCCAATCTGTTGGGCTGAGGTAGGAGAAAGCCAACTAACTAGGCCGGAATTATACAGGAAACAACCGATAAGTTTTACTGAATTCGGGAGCATAGCAGTAGCAAGAGACCGATAGAAGAGTTATGCGGATAACCGACGAAAGCCCTTGGAATTTCAAGTGGAA
Organism: Flaveria sonorensis; assembly: GCA_025506505.1. NCBI lineage: Eukaryota > Viridiplantae > Streptophyta > Magnoliopsida > Asterales > Asteraceae > Flaveria > Flaveria sonorensis. The sequence goes on from CM046428.1 coordinate 28,109,886, forward strand.
GGTGGGGTGATGCTAATGGTATCCGCTTGGAAAGGGTTGATTAGGTTTTGAAGGCAATTGAAATTAAGCCCGAGGTACATTGAACCTCTTAAAATTATCGAAAGAGTTGGACCTATTGCTTATAAACTAGAGCTACCGGAAGAACTGAGAGGAATAGACAACACATTCCACGCTTCAAATCACAAGAAGTGATTATCAGATGAGACTCCGATTATACTTTACACAAAAGTGCAAGCTAATGATAAGCTCTAATTTGTTGAGGAACCACTCAAAATAATAGGACGAAAGGAAAAGAAACTTAGGTGTGGTCAAATCCCAATCGTGAAGGTCAAATGGAACTCTGGACGAGATCCTGAGTTTACTTAGCAACCAGAAAGCAAAATCAGAAATAAGTAGCCACATTTAATCGAGCCCAAAACCTCTAGCAATAAAATTCATGAGAAACTTGGTGTAGCCCCGAACCAGGCATCGCAATAAACTTACCATTTTTTTTAACCATGTGTTATACTTTATGAGCTTTGATAATTAACGAACCTTATTGCATGATTAAGCTAAGAGCATGACCTTTGTAAAATAGCTTTAAGAAAGTTTCACGAACAAAATTTCTATAAGTAGGGGAGGATTTGTCAACTTTGATAATCGGACCATGAAATGGACCTAAAACAATAGGGTTTGGAACCATATATACACAATCACCTTAATGGACTTGGGCCCATTAATGTTTAAACTAGCCATTGGGCCAAAATGCTAAATGGACTTGACCCATAAAACTTTAATGGTCATTGGGCCATGATATGATATTGCCTTATTACAGGATAGGTGAAGGGGGTTAATGCAACAGTTTCATAATGTTTGGAGAGACTTAGAACACTTAGCAGATCAAATAGGGAACCGACATAAAGGTGAAACAAAGAACCCAAGTAAAGAACAGAACAAGAACATAATAAGATGGTCTTCAAGAATGTTGTATATTGCTCTCAAGTTTTTTTACAAAGTGTTACAAAGCTTAATATTAATGACAGGTACTTGAGATACTTTATACTACATCCTATAGTCGGCCATACTTTGAAGGGCAGCTGGAAACACTATTCTAGAAAAAAAGATCAATGTAAAGTCAAAAGGTAGATTGCCTTTTGATTGGTGACTATGACATACCATAGCTCACATCCTAATATATTACAAAAAGGATAAAGGTACATAAGTAAAAAGTTACAGACACTAAGACCATATTCTACATTTGATAAAAGTATGGACTTTTCACCAACTCATATAAGTTGGTGAGTCTCTATATTTAGAAGAAATTAGTCTCTTGGCTTCAAATGACTTTGTCTTGAAGCTTCGGAAGACTTCATCTTTGGCTTCGGAAGAAATGGTCATGTGGCTTCAAAATATTTGATACTTGGTATATTTCATTGAGTTGTATCAAATCTTCTGAAGTCAGTTCCTTGTACTTCACGTGTGCATGCTGAGAGCTCTTTGGTTGCATAAACCTCTAAGTATTATCCTTACGAACTCCCCCTAGGCTGATGCTACCAAAACGGAAGGAGAACTTTAAATCTTGATCTTCATCTGTTGATAGTCCTCATCAGAATCAAGACCATTCATTTCATTGTAAGTTGGTCAGGATTGCTTAGACTTTCAAAGTACCTTGTTATGTCATAGAGATCAAGCAGAGGAAGGTCAAGTACGTTTTGCCATAAGTACACATCTTAACCCCTTTGATCTCTAGTGACATACATATCTCTCTGGGTTTGTAGCAAATGCCTAAGACGGGATGGGTCTCTCAGTAGCAAGAGGCTCTACTTGAATGGGTGTTGGATAAGCAGCATTTTCTTTATCACCCTCAGGATGTTCTAACTCATTCTATGGTGCAGAGGAGGATGGCTTGGATTTATTATTCTTCTTCTTCTTATCCCTTCTAAAGGCGATCCTTTTCTTCTTTATGTATTTTAACTGAGGTGGTTGGTCTTGAGTACTCAATTTTTCTTCTTTCTCCTCCTCAATTGGGTCCTTTTCCTTCCTAAAGTTAGAAGGAGATGGATCAAGACCCTGCTATGGGTCAGAAGATGAAGTTGGCTGAGATGCAGCACTAGGTCTAGGTTGTGTTGCCTCTGGTGGTTCAACCTTGACCTCAGGTTTAGATGCAGCCTGACTTGGTGGAGAATGCTAGTCTACTAGCTCACCCCTCTTAATCTTCTACTTGATCACTCTAATGTGCTCATCCATGGTGGATAGAGACATTAGACCAAGTCTCCTTCTAGAGAACCTATACATCTTTAAGAAGCTCACCATCTTCACTCTGTCTGCAGACTTCTTCTGATTGGCTTGGATGGTGGCTCTTGACTTTGTAGCCTCTTGCCTCGTCTTCCTCTTAGCAGCTTTTTGTTCTTTCAATAGTTCTTGCTCAACCTGCTTGAGGTACTCAAACTTTATGTACTCATAGGACAAGGGAAGTAGTTTTGCTACCTAATAAAGGCCTGTGGCACTCAGGTAGGTTATCATATTTTACCTCTCTTGTTCCCTTCCTACCTAAGTTTCTTATTTAGTTGCCCTAGCGTTTGCCTTAGGGCTTTCTTGAATTGGAGAGAGGGTAGGAACTTTGTATAGTCTTTTTCTTCTTCTTTCTTCTTTGATTTTGAGGAGCAACTCTACAGCCTTTGCTTCCTTCCTCTCTTTTGACACTTTAGTATTAGCCAGTTCACTAAGTTCCTCCAAGGGAAGAGGGATGATTTTATCTATATTGTAGTTCCCCCACCGTAAATAGTTTAATCTAGCTGCCCTCAACACATCCTCTTTAGTGTTTGACCTGGGGGCAGCCCTGATTGTAGCTTCCATAAAGCCAAAGGTCTCACTTGGACTCTCTCCCCTTGCCTTCTACTTCCTCTCCCTTTTCTCCTCCTTAATCTCCTCAGAGGTCATCTTTCTCTTCCCTTTTTCAGTCATTAGCCTGTATGACTAGGGTGGAGAGAGCTTTGGCCTTTATCACTAGGTGTAGACACCATCACCAACTGGTGTCTCACTGAGGGTACTAGGTGCTAAAGTAGTTCCTATCTCAAGGTTTATAGGTTCAACTACTAGGCCTTCAACCAAGGTTTCCCCTTCGAAGCAAATCTTAGGGTCTGGCTCAGTATCAAGTTGACCAACAGTCTTGCCTGCTAGCCTTTACCTATATAATTTGGACCTCTTCTTGAACTCTTCAAGAACCCTTTATTGAATTCTCTCAGCTAACATTTTAGCTTGCCTGTTTTGACTTAGATTGGCAAGTGGTAGATCAACTAGAGAGAAGCTCTCCTAGTATCTCTGGTTTTGAAAATTGAAGATCTCTTGTTGTCCCTGAGGCCCTCCTAAAATAGGCTTTAAATCAAGGCTTCCACATTAATATGGGCCTAAGGAGGTTGTTGAGTATGGACAACTGCAAGTGAGGGTGGTGAGTCCTCTATGTCCATACTATGGGTAGAATTCCTAGGTTTTGTGATTATAAGTAGGACTTTCTCCTCCTTTTTTATAGCATCACCCTCTTGCACAGGGCAACTAAGGGTTAGGTCCACCACATCCATAGGTTTTGTGGTCCTGGTTGAGTTTTCCTGCCTTGTCTTTCAGCTAACTTGCCCTTGAGATCGGTGATCTCAAGTTGCTGGTCATTGACCTGTCTTTGCAAGGTAACCACCTGAGATTCTAGGTGACTTACCTTTGAAACTAAATATGTGTAGATTTTAGATAGTTTTTACACCTTTAGTTGCAGACTACCCTCATCTTCATCAGAAAAGTCATAGGGGGATGAAAGAATAGGACCAAAGTCTTCTTCCTCACCACCAGCTTGGAGTTCTTGCCTGCTAGATTTCTCTTGTATCATGACAGATTCAAGGGAAGTGTCAATAGGCTGAGTTGCCATGGTTGTGGTCTTAATGATATAATCAGTTGCAAAAGTGAGAGCCTCTTCCATATGGACTTCCTGAACATGTTCAGGGAAGTCCACCTCAGTTTGGGGTGGATGATGTAGGCTACACATGGGTGATTCAGGAGCACTCATCTCTCCTTGAGCAGGGAAGAAGAAGAGAGACACATGGTACTCACTAAAGCCCATATCCTTATCATCATAAAATTAGAGGTCAGGGATGGGTTAGTTTAAGTCTAATGGCTAGGGATGGTAGCTGTCCTCTGAAGGCTAATCACTTGAGTTTTGAGACTCAGAGTGATGGCTTAAGGTCTTGCAATGAGCTTATCAGGCTGAGCATAAGGAACCTCAACACTAATCAAAGAAGTAAAGGGAGTGGTTTGCTCCTCAGGGGAAGTGGGAGCTCTTAGTTCTATTTCCTCCTGCATGGGTGATTGTATAGGGACCTGCTTAGTCTATGTAGACTTAGCAGGGGTTCTTTTGGATTTTCTGGTGTAGGTGATGGTTATTTGTGTTTGTGTGGGTGGAGCAGATGTAGAAGGTGTGGGTTCAACATTGGCTGGTGCTGCCAAGTTGTCACCTTGAGTAATGTGCTCTAACATTTTTAAGACAAAGGTTGTTTCTATCCCTTAGAAGCCAACAGTGGTATTTCTCATGCTTTTTAAGATGCCAGGCTTCATCTGTCCAAATTTAAGAGTAGCACCTATTCCCCTTAATTGTGAGCCCAGTGAAACTATGAATATATCTAGGGAACATGTACTACTCTAACGTGTCCAAGATTGGAAGCAAGTTTCTAAAGATAAACTGTGAGTACTTGAACTTGACCCCTTGAACCATTCCATGGACTAAGTAGGAATCTGGTCCCTTCCTTCATGTTTGTTAGATAATGAGTGGATGACAACATGGAGGATGTACTTCCATTTGTAGGAGACATTATCCTTTTTAAAGGTTCTGACTGCGAAGTCCCCTTCATAGCCATCTGTTGAAATGACTCATTAACAATAGATTTCGAGAAGGACATCTCGCCTTCTTCATCATCCAGCCTTAGATGAGAGTTGATTATAGCTGGGGTGATGAAAACTATCCTCCCCTACACTCTGGCAGACAGTGCCTTCTCACCATCCAAGGTCACCTCTTGGCAGGTCCTCCAAAACTCAAGGGGTTGTTCATCATACAGTGGAGGGTCTATTGTGAGTGCGGTAAGGTAGTTTGATTGAGAAAAAAAGTGGCAAATATCTGAGAGACCTGGATCTTTCTTAGATGACAATAGAGCAACTTGATTATGTTGCCTGTGTAAGTGCATTGAAAAATCTAGTTGGTTTCGGGGTTCAGGGTTGAGCATTTTAGAAAGTTTTGAAGACAAGAAAGCTAAGAGAAAATGCAATTTGTGAGTGAATTTAGGGTTAGAACTTTTGTAGATGAAGATGAAGGTGAAAGAGGAGAAACGTTGTACCACTATATATGGTAGGATTGGAGACAAAGTTATTGCAAAAGGATAAACTTTGAAATCTGGATGTCGGTCCTACCTTTGAAAAAGTGCCCAAAAAGTATTCTTGGAAGTCTAAAATCTTTCGAAGGTAATTTGTCTTCGGAAGTTTTGAGAAAACCTTCGAAGCCAATTTGGCTTAGGAAGATATTCCTTAGCTTTACAAGAATTTGCTTCGAAAGAAAAATACTCTACGTATTTTTCTTCCAAGATATATTTGGTTTCGAAAGATGTTAGTCTTCAAAAGTCTTATTCAAAGGATGAATAAAGATTCCAAGATTTAATTGCTTTCGGAAGGAAATTGTCCTTTAAAACATATAAGTACTTAGAAGCATATTTAAGCTTCGGAAGATATATCAGAATTTCTTCCAAAGGTAAATTTCTTAGTAAGTAGTTATTAGTTTTGAAGACATAATTTTCTTCAGAAGCCAACTTAATGTCTTCCGAATGAAAACATATCTTAAATTCTTAGAATTCTAAGGGATATCATTTTAACAAAAAATTCTTCCAAAGTAAACTGAGCTAATATAGGTGATAATATAGACAACTTAAGACACACATGTTTGAAAAAATAATCTTGAAATTTATTTATGAAAATTTACTCAAAGTTAATCATCCCAATAGCTGTTACATGATACTTAAATCTCTATTCATCAAAGCTTTCATGAAAAGATCAACATTTTGTTTATTTGTGTTAACTTTGACTAGTTTTATCAATCCCTTTTCAAAATTATCTCTTATCAAGTGATACCTGATGTTGATGTGCTTTGTCTTTGAGTGCTGCAAATGATTCTTTGTGATAGAGATAGAATTGGTGCTGTCTATGTGGATGGGAGTCTCCTTGAAGTTGAATCCATAGTTCAGCATCTGATTTTGAATATAAAGCTCTTGAGCACAAAAGCTTGCAGCGGTAATGTATTCAGCTTCAGCAGTTGATGTAGACACACAAGACTGTTTCTTGCATACAGATTAAAGTCACTCTTTGTATAAGCATACAAATTGAAGTCAGAATTCTTTGGATACCAAAGGCCTAGTTTGGGGGCACCGTTGAGATATTTGAGAATCCTTTTGACAGCAACCAGGTGTGACAACTTGAGGTTAGCTTGATATCTTGCACAAATACAAGTGGCAAACATGATATCAGGCCTGCTGGCTATGAGGTACATAAGAGACTCAATCATAGCCCTGTGTAGATGTTCATCAACACACTGCCCCTCAAGATCAGGTCCTAAAGAGTGGTTTCTGGCTATAGGTGTCTAAGCAATGTTACACTCAGTCAGATGAAATCAGGTAAGTATGTCTTGCACATACTTCTACTGGTTTATGAAGATTCCATTATCAACCTGCTTTACTTGAATTCCTAGAATGAAATTAAGTTCCCCCATGGTAGTCATTTCAAATCTATTCTTCATCAGCTTCTTAAAGTCTTTACAGAGCTTCAGATTAGGTGACCCAAAGATATGTCATCTACATAAATTTGAACCAGCATCAAGTCAATCCATGTTCATTTAATGAAGAGTGTGTTTTCAATGGTACCCCTCTTGTAGCGATGTTAAGCAAGGTACTATGACAATGTCTCGTACCACTTCCTTGGAGCTTGATGCAACCTATAGAAAACTTTGTCAAGCTTGCAGACATAATCAGGATGATCTGGGTCTGCAAAGCGCTGTGGTTGTTTGACATACACTTCCTCATCTATCACACCATATAAGAAGGCACACTTGATATCAAGTAGGTAGACCTTGAAATCCTTGGATGTAGCAAAGGAAAGGAATATCCTAAAAACATCAAGTCTCACCATAGAAGCAAAATCATCTGTGTAGTCAATCCCTTTTTCTTGATTGTATCCTTGAACAACTAGTCTTGCCTTGTTCTTGATGAAAAGTCCTCTTTCATGTTTCTTATTCCTGAAAACCAACTTGGTACATATTAGTTTCTTCCCATGAGGTAGAGGGCATAGGTTCCAAACCTTTTGTCTTTTGAATTTAAGCAGCTCCTCCTATATTGCTTCAACCCAACTTCCATCCTTTAGAGCCTCATTAACCTTCATTGGCTCAATCTGGGATAAGAAACATGAGTATAGACAAACATTTTTCTCATGGCTTTGTCCTCTTGTTCTCACCCTTGTTTCACCATCTCCAATGATGTTTATTGTAGGATGTGACTTGTGGATTCTCAGTTGAGGAATCATAGCAAGTTGGTTGGACAGATCTAAATTAGTGAAATTAAAATTAGGTGATTAAGTATCACTTACCATATCAACACACTTATCAAGACAATCTTGATCCAATGAGTGTGTGACATCATTGATGTTGTCTTCTATGGAGTGGTTATCAACATCAAGAAGTTCTTGAACATTATCACTACCTACCTCTTCTCCTACATTTGAAACGCCTTAATTTGAGTTTTGTGCCTTAGTGTTGGAATTTTTAGGCACTTCAGATGTGTTAGCTGAAAAGTTTGTCATTGTTGTGCTGACAGGATATCCAACTGCAGGGTTTGTTACCTCTAGAGCTGAAGTAGTTTTCTAACTTGGTCTTCTCAGTTAAAATCTTAGCTTAGGATTTCCTTTTGATAAGCTACCTGTAGATCTTGAATCATCTTCACAACATTTGTTAAACGAGTTGGTAACTGTTGGGTCTGAAAAGGATAGTCTATATTATCAACACAGTCAAAGTCAACAAAGGTCAACGTCACTGGCAAAGTCATCGAAAAAGACAAACAGACGCGTTCGAGACGAAGAACCGAGACGAGACGTTGAACATATAAATGACTAGGAGTTTATATTGACAATAAACTCCTAGTCATTTATATCTTTAATAAACTCCTAGTCATTTATATCTTCAACGTCTCGTCTCGGTTCTTTGTCTCAAACACGTCTGTTTGTCTTTTCCGATGACTTTGATAGTGACGTTGACCTTTGTTGACTTTGACTGTGTTGATAATTTAGACTATCCTTTTCAAACCAAACAATACTCCACCTTAGTGTATCATTATCAACGTCTTGTTTCAACTTCAGCTCCGAGAAGTCAACTATATAATGATCTTCAATCTCCCCTAGATTGATGATCTGGTATTGAAGATCTTTCATCTTACAGGCTCCCCCTTTTTGTATGCTCCCCCTTATCATGTGCATCCTTTGAATGATCAGGAACAGCTTTTCTTACTCTCTATTCTTGAGTGCTTCAAAAGATGTAGGAGGAGGAATCCTAGCTAGTTATCTTCTGCAAACTTGAAGAACATGTTCTCTGGTCAGGTACTTTGCTCAGCTGATGATCGGCCATCATTTGAAGCAAAAATCTGCAACACAATCACAAACACATTCTACACATTTCTCGTTAGATCATTTCACGATACAAATAAACCTGTGTTTATCTGTGTGTGTAATTTCCTATGAAAAGCATGTGAAAATGATAACATTTTAATAGCATAATATGGAAGACTTGAAATATATATATACTTAAGCACAAAGATTTATGTTACACCAAAAACTAAATTGATCATGAGATCATATCCTCAAGATATGCTTAAGCACAAAGATGTATTTAAACATCGACAAGTCAGAAGATCACACTGATATAGAGTCTGATCACAATTCAAAATTTTTACTAGCCAAAAACAGTTCAAGAATGATTGTTGGTATATTTGTCCAATTTAAACCCATGCCTTATTCTTTTCAACAAGTGATCTGCAACTGATTTTATCATGTTTTAGGTTCAATTAGAGAAGCTCAGGAAACTTGGTTCCTACAGACATTCGGCAAAGAACTTATCCCATCATCAGGGCTTATTGAGTAATATGATTAACTATGCTTGATTTTCTTTAGAGTTTTCAACAATGATCTTAATTTAAGAATCACTATGCCTTTATTTGGGGAACTAATGATGAGAGCTCCAGGTCTATACTTACGTATAAAAGAGGAGATGATCATCTGAGCATGCTAATGAGAGCTTCAGGTCTATACTCACATATAACAGAAAAGATCATCATTCCAGGTCAATGCTTCCGCATAGCAGAGGAGATAAGCACTAAAAGAATTCTGAAGAGCTTACAAGAAGCATCAATTCAGAAACTAGGATGTGGGTGATTAGGAATAGAAGGAATCAAGGCAGAAGTCAGATACTCTCAACCCATTTTTGACGAGACTTGTAACTTTATGCAGGCCGAGATGTTAGGAGGAAAATCCTTATCACCGACTTCTTAAACTTTAATTTAGTTACACTATCACTGTTTACTTCGTTTTCAGGCTGAGCCTACCAAGCATATCATATAATGAAACTGTCATTCTTAAATTTAAGAATTTTAAGTGATATAGACATCTATATCAGTTACTATCATTTCTCACAAAGTACAAGTCATGCAAACAAGCATACAAAGAAAACATACTATCATTTCTCAGTCATTTTAAATCAATTTCTTAGTTCCCATTTTAATTATACGAGCAAAGAAAGTCTTCCAGATTATACTAGCAAAAAGGATGAAAAATGAAGTACCAAGAAAAATGCAGTGATCATGAAGTGTTTAATTGTGATAGTGCAGATAAGTATCCAAAATATGGATGAGATACTGTAACCATAACCTGTTTGTTCCACCTCAAATTTGAATGAGGAACATTCTCTGTCTGTAAACTGAATTACTAACAGTCCTCCTGAACTGTTCCTGCACTCATTAACAGATTAGTTAGAGAAGGGGACCCAGGCCATCGTGGTCCTGGGAGTTCCTTTTTCATCAGTGTACATAACCTGCTTAAGCACACACTTTTTTGAAAAATCATTTATCTCTTTAACCTTTTGTTTTACTTCCCAAACTTGTTTTTGTTCAATTATTTTTGATTTGAATGATTTAAATTTGGATATCATTTTCTATTTAAGACCCGAAGGAAGAGATTTTAATTTTGAGACATTGGTATTTTTCATCTTTGAATCATGTGAAACCGGCTTCACATGAGAAGGTTTGGATAAATTGTTTGTCATGCAACCATTCAAAAATGTGTGCTTTTTACCTTTTGAACCTGAGAAGCAACCCGTGCTATCTTTACCGCTCGAATCCTGTCTTTGAACATGAGGGCACTTCTTTAGCACATGACCTTCTTTTCCACATCTAAAGCAAGCCTTGAAAGGCTTTTGGTTCTTTGTAGCCCCGTGGAAAGCAGGAGAGGGTGGAGCCTTATTTGTAATTATATGTTCCTTTGTTTTGTTGATAGTATAAATAGGATACTTTATGTAGTGTAGTTAGAGAGTCGAAAAGGGAGTTCAGTTAGAGAGTTCATAGAAACTTCAACTGAATAGAAAGAGAGAGAGAGAATCAGTTGAATGAACTGAATCCTTACACTTTGTATCATGTGCATTTGCTATCAATGAAATCTATGATTTTTTGATGTATTTGCATGTGTTGATTACTTTGTGTTTGATTTGATCATTGTATTATTATATAATCACAGATTCGATCCATTTTGAACCTATCAAATGGTATCAGAGCTGTTGGTTCAGTGATTATCGAACTTTTGAGCTCTTTGAATCACTTGAATCTGTGATTGATAGCAATTTGATCAACTAATTGTTGTTTTCAGTTGTGTTTCATCTATAGAAACATGATTTGAATCATAATTTTGTGTTCAATTCATTCAAATATGAGAAATTGATTGAATTAGTGTTCGAACTTTGTTCTTCATATTCGGACTGAAATTCAATCAGAATACTGATTTGTTGTTGTTTGATCAAATTGAGGATTAAGGATTGTTAATCGATCTAACTACTACCTAATAGGAAGTTTTTAGATCAACTAATCAAGTTTTGAAGATTTTCATAAGATCTGAGTATAATCACAGATTCGATCCATTTTGAACCTATCAAATGGTATCAGAGCTGTTGGTTCAGTGATTATCGAACTTTTGAGCTCTTTGAATCACTTGAATCTGTGATTGATAGCAATTTGATCAACTAATTGTTGTTTTCAGTTGTGTTTCATCTATAGAAACATGATTTGAATCATAATTTTGTGTTCAATTCATTCAAATATGAGAAATTGATTGAATTAGTGTTCGAACTTTGTTCTTCATATTCGGACTGAAATTCAATCAGAATACTGATTTGTAGTTGTTTGATCAAATTGAGGATTAAGGATTGTTAATCGATCTAACTACTACCTAATAGGAAGTTTTTAGATCAACTAATCAAGTTTTGAAGATTTTCATAAGATCTGAGTTCGTTGAAGCTGATGAATTAGGCGCATTATGGTTTAAAACTATTGAAAATTGTCCAAGTATCTTGGCGCATCAATACTATTTGGGTGTGTTAGTACTGTTCAGACATTTTAGATCAGGCGTTTGACCACTGTTGAGACGTTTTGAGACTGTTTGGACACTTGGTGACTTTTTCAGAAACAAAGTAATTCTAGGCGCATTTAAACAGTTTAGGCGCATTCGAACTATGTGGACGTTTTACACCCAGGCGTTTAACCACTGTTTGGGTGCATTTCCACTGTTCAGGCGCATTTCAGTTGGGCGTTTTTAGAATTCTACTAAGGCATTCCCTTAGCGTTTCTACTTCAAAGTCAGGTGTTTGAGAACTATGTAGGCGCTTATCAACTATTCAGGCGCATCAGCTTTCAGACTATCAGTTTACACTTATAAAGTTTTTTAGAAACTAAAATCCAAAAAATATTTTCATTTCATAGTTTTTATTTCAAAACTTAAAAACAACAAAAACAAGTCATTTTCTTAAATTCAAAATACGAAATGGTTAAGTCTGAAGATTCTGAGAACAAGGTTCCAAAGCTAAAGAACAGAGCTGATTTCAAGAACTGGTCACTTAGACTGAAGCATCATCTAAATTCTATTGATACTGACTTTTGGAAGTCAATAGTGAAAGGACCTCATATCCTAATTACATCTAATGGTCCTGATAGAGGGTTGGCTACACAAAAGACTCTCAAGAACCTTATCCTGAGGATGGTCTGCAAGGTGATGACTTAAGGAAAGTGAAGAATGATATCAAAGCTTATTCACTGATCTGTAATGGATTCCCATTGGAAGTCTTGACTAGACTTGATAGTTAACAAACTGGGTACACTATGTACAAAGCTTGGAAAATCATATGTGAAGGAGGTAAAGAGATACAAGATCTCAAAAAGCAAAAACTTAAAAGGTACATAGAGTTGTTTGAACATATTTCTGGGGAAACAATAAATCAAATGATGAACAGAATTGTGCAACTAGCTACTGAGATGTCAACGGCTGGTATCAAAAATGATCTAAAAGATCTAAATTTTAGACTTCTCAATGCTCTTCCATCTTCATGGAAACAAATAGTTACACTGTTAAAGCATACTGAAAAGTTTCCTATGGATCTTGATCTTTTGATTGCCAAGATTGAATCAGTTGAGATTGATGAGAGCTCCAGAAACAATGATAGAGCTGCTTTAATGTCTCAGTATAAGTATGTTGCATCTCCAACTAATACAGTGGAGAATGCTTTTTTGGCCAAAGATTATAAATCTCCAGAAGAAGTGGGTGATTTGTTAGTCGGAGCTAGTTTGTTTACAGATTCTTCTTACACAAGTGCTCCTGTTTATGCAACTCAACCTCAATCTCAGTCTCCTTCTAAAACTCAAACTCCTATACCTCAAACTAAGACTCCATCTTCTAACTCTGCTAAAGCTAGCATAGTTAAAGATGTTATTAACATCCTCTTACAGGATGATGAGTCTAAATCTGCTTTTACTGCTTTTATGGCAAGTTTTCAAGCTTATCAAGGTAGTCATTTAACCCAATTAGATCTTGTTTTGCAGGATTTGTTTGAGATGGATCCAGATGATGTGGAAGTGATGGACTTGAACTGGGAGATGGTGATGATTGCTTATAGAACCCAGAAACACTCATATGTTAATAGGAACTACAAGCCAAGTGCTAACAAAACCGTTGGCTTCGACAAATCAAAGTCAAGGTGTTTCAATTGTAACAACTATGGTCATTTCTCGAGGGAATGTAAAGCTCCCAAAAACCAAGGAAGAAATGTTCAAGTAGGTTCTAGCAGTCAAAGATATCATCAGCAGTCTCAGAAGACATTTCAAAAGCCCTATCAGAGTGTTCCTATGCCAGAACATAAAGATGAATCAAAAGCATCTGAAGAACCAAAGAAAGCTCTAGTGGTTAGCATTAAAGATGGATATGACTGGAGTGCTAATGCTGAACAATTTACAGCTTATCTAACCTTTAGTTTATCTCTTGTTGCAGAAATTCAAACTGAAGATTGGTCAGGAGACAGTGATCCTAAGGCTGAGGGTAACTCAAAAAATGAAAAAGAAGAGTATGAATGGAGTGATAAATCTGATCCTAAAGAGGATTCAGAAGAAGTTGCACTAATGGCACAGTCAGATCAACCAAAGGTTGAAAATTCATTTTCTGACTCTAAGACTTCTTTTTCAAAATATCCTGAAATTCCAATTGAAGTAAGAGAAAAAATATGCACTAAAGCTTGCTTTGAAGAAGTAGAGTACTACAAAACCTATTCATATAAAATATGTGACAATCTCAAACAAGAGGATAATGCATAACAAACTTAAAAACGATCACAAAATATCTGCTGAAAAGATCCTCTCTCTACAAACATCATGGAATAAAACTTTGAAAGAACTAGAAATTGTTACAAAACAACTTGAAGAAATGACAAAGAATTTAGAAGAAGAGAAAATAGCACATGCTACAACACAGGTTGATCTTGCAAAAGTTAAAAGTTCAAAAACAATTGTAGAACAACTCGTAAGTGAGAGAAAAGACAAACAAAAAGTAGGTTTAGGTTTTACACATTAACCAATGCCTGAATCCATCACAAACACTTTACCAGAAAACTTCAACACGCATGATCACTCACCTGAAAACAAAGCTAAGCTAAGAGCATTCCAAAATAAGAAAAAGAATTCTGAGAGTGATGAAGAGAAAACAAATGTTGAGATATATGAGGAACATGATTCTGAAAAGATCAAAAATGGTCACCCAGTGAAAATTAAATCTTATGAACCACGACCAAAGACTAAGAAAATTTTTGTTCCAAAAGAGTCTGTTGTCGAAGAAATAAGTGAAAGGAATGACAATCAAAACTCTAAAAATAAAGAGAAAACAAAGCTAGATGAAATAACATCTGAAGATACATTTTCTTATGGATTAAATACTCTAGAATTTATAAAATGGCAAAAAGAACAAAAGAATAAAGAAAATGAAAAAGAATCTTCACCTGAAGATGTTCAATCTGAAAGTAAACAAAGATCATCAAGATCTAGAAATCAAAGAAGGAGAAGGAAAAATGCTAAAGCTAAATCATCTCAATATAAAATTCAAAACACTCAAAGAACAAATCAATCAAATTAGCTTAAACCTGTGAAATTTGTATCTGCAGGTATTTTTGACATGAACAAAATTCCAGAAATCAAATCTAATCCAAAGAACAAATCCAACTCTGATCTGAAAATAGGTTCAGTTTCTAAGTCTTCAGCTGTCAATAAGCGATTTGTATCTACGGAGTCGAGGAATGATGTTAATGTTAAAAAATGTAAACTCAAATTTCAAAAGAACAAATTCACAAATCAAAAACAACAGACTAACTTTTCAACTCCTAAATCCAAACAAGGATCAAATGTTGCATCCACATCTAAAGTTAATCAACAATTGTTTAAATTTTAAAAGTACTGTGAAGTCTGTGTTACGTACAATCATAAGACTTATGAATGTTGTTTTAACAGGTACTATCACATATGTGATATGAAAAATCATTCAACAGCTGATTGTTATTTTAACAAGTACTGTACCTTTTATGATGAAAGAGATCACAAAACTAAGAATTGCTACTTCAGAAAGAACTCGCCAAGGACTGGATATGTTAATCCACAATTAAGGAATGGATATGTCAATCCATAATTTCAAAAAAATCAAAGTGTTGGTTTTCAAAGTTTGACAAAACAACTTTCCTTAGGCTTGAGATCTTTTTGAAGAAATGATTCTGTTTATGATGATTCTTATGCTACAAAACCAAAGCAGTATAATCAAGGAAAATTCATTCCACGATCTGTGAGAATGAATAGTGGGAAGTCTGGTAATCATAAATTTTCAAAAAATGTTTCTTTTGATGGTTTGAATTATCATAATGATGATCTTGAAAAACGTTATCATGCTTTAAGGAATAAACAAATCAAAGATAATCAAAAATTTTTCAAGAACGGAATTGGTAAATATGTCATAAATAAGCCTGATCCAAATAAGCTTCACTTTAAATAGTTTACCATTGTTGATAAGTTTGGCAAGCCCAAGACCATCTCGGCTTGGGTTGATAACTCAACTTAAATCTTGTTGAAATGCAGGTGCGCCTAAGAAGACCTATTAACACATGGTATGTGGATAGTGGGTGCAGCCGGCATATGACAGACAATCATGCCTTGCATCAAGAATTTAAGTTAAAGGATGGTACACATGTTGCTTTTGGAGGTGATACAGGACGAAAAATAACAAGCGAAGGAACTGTATCCAATGGGATTATCAGCTTTGATAAAGTAAACTATTGTTCACAGTTGAACTTTAATCTTTTAAGTGTTTCCCAAATTTGTGACAAATCTTACTCAGTTCTTTTTGATGATTCTTTTTGTTATATTTTGAACCCAGGTTTTCAGATTAGTAAAGAATGGGTAGTTGTTAAAGCTGTTCAAGATCAAGATGTATACAAGTTAGATATGTCCCAAGTCGATCCATCTACAGACACAACATGCCTAATTTCTCAAGCATCAAACGACAAAAGTCAGCTTCGGTATAGACGTCTCGGGCATTCCAACTTCAAAAATATGAACAAGCTTCTATCAGGAAATCATGTTGTAGGTCTTCCAACAAAGAAATTTTCTACAACTGATCTCTGCTCAGCATGTTTAAAAGGAAAGCAACACAGAGCGTCTTATAAGCCCAAGCAGATAAACTCAAATTCCAAACCTCTCCAGATGTTGCATATGGACCTATTCGGACCAAAAAATGTTTGGAGTATTGGAAAGAAATCTTATTGTTTAGTTATCATTGATGACTTTACAAGATTTTCTTGGGTTTTCTTTTTGCATGCTAAATCTGAAACGGCTAAATTATTAAAAGAATTAATCATTAAAGTAGAAAATCAATTAGAACAAAAGGTCAAAATAATTAGAAGTGATAATGGAACGGAATTTAAAAATGCTAATATTGACATGTTTTGTGCAGAAAAAGGTATTGCTCGTCAGTTCAGTGCTCCTAGAACTCCACAACAAAATCGAGTTGCTGAAAAAAATAGAACATTGATTGAAGCAGCACGGTCTATGTTAGCAGATGCCAAAATTCCAATCACTTTCATGGATGAAGCTATATCCACAGCGTGTTTTGTGCTGAATCGTTCATTGATTGTGAAAGATAAACAGAAAACTCCTTATGAGTTGATGTTTGGCAGGAAACCTAATGTAGATTTTCTTAAATCTATTGGTTGTCTAGTTTCGATTTTAAATTCAAGTGATTAGCTAGGAAAATTTGATTCAAAATTTGATGAAGGATTTTTCGATGGATATTCGTAGGTTTCAAAAGCCTATAGAGTTTATAACTCTAGGGCAAATGTTATCCTTGAAACATTCAACGTTAAATTTCTTGAAAATTCTTTTACAACAGTTGTAAATGGTCCAGCTTGGTTATTTGATTTAGATTCATTGTCAAACTCTTTTCATTCTAACTTGTTTGAATTTACAGGTGAGAAGAGAAATCAATCAGGAGATCTCGGTTCTTTCAGCGATGATTCTGATTCTGATGATATAGATGACTCAAGCCCAGATTATCCATTTTTCTCATTTGTTAGAGATCCTATATTTTGGCCTCAACAAGCTCAAGAGCATCCCGTTTCAGAAAATTCTAATGTTTCATAACCTATTCCTAATGATGGTCCTGAAATTATACAACCTGAGGCTGGAACGTCATCAGTTTCTGGTGATGTAGTTGGTACTGATAATCTTGATTATTTTATCAACTCACCGACTCAAGTTCCAAATTTAAATCCATATTCTTCAAATTTATTGCATCGACTTTCCAATTTGAACCAATCTAATCTTGATGTTCATGTTTAAGGGAATGAGATTCCAACATCTCGTATTCACAAGAACCATCCAACGTCTCATATTATCGGTCCATTGAATGAGAGAACGACGAGAAGTAAATCAGAACAAGCAAACCTTTGCTTATACTCGTGTTTTCTATCTCAAATTGTTCCTAAAAACGTCACCAAAGCATTAAAGGACAATAGTTGGATTGAGGCAATGCAAGAAGAATTATTGCAATTTCGCAAACAGGAAGTGTGGAAGCTTGTGGATTTACCTGAAGGAGAAAATGCCATAGGCACAAAATGGTTGTTTAGAAACAAAACAGACGATCGGGGAATTGTTGTTCGCAACAAAGCGAGACTTGTTGCACAAGGTTACACCCAAGAAGAAGGAATAGATTATGATGAAGTATTTACTCTAGTTGCAAGACTTGAATCAATTCATGTCTTCCTGGCTTATGCATCATTCATGAAATTCAAGGTGTATCAAATGGACATTAAAGGTGCTTTCTTATATGGACCAATCACCGATGATGTATATGTAAAGCAACCACCAGGTTTCGAAGATTCAGAATATCCTCATCGTGTGTACAACCTTAGCAAAGCATTGTATGGTCTACATCAAGCTCATAGAATCTGGTATGAAACGTTATCACAACATTTGATCCAACATGGATACACGTGAGGAAAAATCGATCCTACTTTGTTTATAAAGAAGGATGCTGATGATCTTTTATGTGTTCAAGTGTATGTTGATAACATTATATTCGGTTCTACAAGTTCAACATTGTGCAATGAATTTGAAGAAATTATGAAGTCTCGTTTTCAAATGAGTTCTATGGGAGAAGTTAATTTTTTCCTTGGTCTTCAAGTGAAGCAATCGAAAGATGGAATTTTTATCAATCAAGAGAAATTCGTTGATAAACTCTTAAAGAAATTTAAACTGCAAGATTGTCAATCCATAAGAACTCCAGCTGACGTAAATTCTAATATTGAACCTGATCCAAAAGGAAAATCAGTCGACCAAACTTTATACAGATCCATGATTGGTTCTTTGATGTATCTTACTGCATCTAGACCTGATATAATGTATGCTGTTTGTGTCTGTGCCAGGTACCAATCTGACCCGAAGGAATCCCACTTAATTGCTGTTAAACGAATATTCAGGTATCTCAAAGGAAAACCGGCTTTAGGGTTATGATATCCTTATAAAGGTAACTTCGAGTTACATGGATATACGGATAGTGATTATGGAGGATGTTGTCAAGATCATAAATCTATTATGGGTGGTTGTCAGTTTTTAGGTCCCAGATTAGTCTCATTGCAATGTAAGAGACAAACAAATGTCTCTATTTCAACCGCAGAAGCTGAGTACATAGCTGCTTCAGCAAGATGTTCTCAAATCCTTTGGGTACAAAACCAACTGCTGGATTATGGGTTTAATTTTCTTAAAACTCCTATTTACATTGATAACACTACTGTTATGTTTATTACATCTAGCATTATCCAACACTCCAAAACAAAACATATCGACATTCGACATCATTTTCTCAAAGATAACTCTAAAAAAGGTTTAATCATTTTGATTCAAATCACAACTAAAAAACAGTTGGCTGACCTATTTACAAAATCCTTTTTACCGGGTCGATTTGAATATTTGGTCGAGCCAATTGGAATTATTAACCATGTTTAAATATTGGTTTTGAGTTTTCAGTTATTGAGTCATAAAATGGTAAGAACCCTCCCTTATTTGAATGTGAAAACTAAGAGAGAAACTGTCAAAGTTAACTGCCTGATTTTATGTATTGTGTGTGCATGTTTAATAGAAAATGAAAAAGCAAATACAAAAATAGAAAATTTGCAAAATCAAAAGAGAAAATTATAAAACAAAAATACAAAAATAGAGTTTTTTTTGATAGTTTAATTGTTTAGGACTGAATCTGTGTTTGCAATTTGTGTGAAATGATAGATACATTAGTTTTGATCAGTTGCATACTTCGCTCGTTACTAAAGTCTGACGTGATCAGATATGATGTGTAGGTAAAGTCATGCAATTATACTGTAGAAGTAAATTCTTACGATCAAACTAAATCAATCTTGCATTCATGTTTGTCTATTTTAGTACTAATGAGTAGTGTTGACTTCTCAGATTGATTGCTTGTAAAGTCTTAAACTCACACCTGGTGGTGATATGAATAACCATGAGCTAATAGACCTGAGGTGATGAGATATCCTTTGTTGTAAGTTGTTACAGACCTGGATATTCTCTCTTGATGCAAAATATGCCAATGTCTGCAATCTGAACATGAGATCTGGTTATAAGTATATGTCAGGTTAAAAAGTTGAGAAAAGTGATTTCTTGCATATCGTGATGAGAGTTGAACTCTCTAAGTCTAAGTGTGACTACATAATGTCATATCTAATCGTACCTTAAACAATCCAAGAATTGAAAAAGTAAGCGTGCTGACTGTCTTACCAAAAGCATTCATTTCTGTCCTTAGATCTCGTGTCTCCTTTGCTGCAGAAATGCTGACCTGGAACACACTTGATCAGGATTTAATCATTGTCTATGACTATTCATCATTTTATTTTATTTTAATGTGCTGATCTTAACTGATATGATCTCACTGCAATCAAATGATTCAATTGTATATAATAGATTTTTATTCTGCTTTAGTTTTGATTTTTGCATGATTTTCTATGTGCAGGCATGTTAATAATGATTAGTTGCTCTTCTGGCAAAGAAAAAGAAACTTCTAAGTTTGTTAAACATAAAAGTTTAGGGGGAGTAAGAATCTGAGAAAATAAATGAAAATTTAAATGATTTCACAAGTGTGGAAAATCAAAATCAAAATAAAGTGTTTTGGATGATAAGGATAAAGCTGAAAATTACAAGCATGTGTGTTGGACATGATGTAAAAATGAACCTGAAAAGAATTCAAAAGTGGAAAAGCTTCTTGCAACAAAATAAAACAAATATGAGACCATTTGTAGTTTTAGAGACTAAAATGACGGGAAATTATTTTTGAAAATTTATATTGAAGTGTCAAAAATGATAAAATTGATGGTCATTAATGAAAATTTTGAATAATAGTCACACAATTTTGACTAATTGTTGAAAATTGAATGTGAACAATTCTAATATGTTTAATTAGTGTTCAGATGGATGATGTGAAAATTACAAGTGTCAATACTTATGGAAGTATCCTCATGCGCTTGAACAGTACTCTTAAGTCCAATTCAGGAGTATGGTGATTTTTTAGAAAATTGCACAAGTGTCGGCGTTTCAAACAAGCTCATGCGCCTAAATAGTTGTCATGTGTCTGAAATTTTGATTAAGTGTTGGGCGTATTATCTATGCTCATGCGCCTAAATAGTACCAGACTTCCAAGGGTTAGACGTTTGAAGTGAAAAGTTACCATGTGTTGGGCGTTTCATCTAGTCTCATGCATCTGAACAGTGCCCAAGCGCCTAAACAGTGCTTATGCGCCTATACAGTGCCCATGCATATAAACCTCATGCACGCAAACAGTGCTCATGGCACAAACAGTGCTCATGCGCCTAAATACTTAGTGTAAAATTCATTCTCATGCGCATAAACAGTACTAATGCGCCTAAAAATTTTCACTTGTATAAATACAACACTTGTGATTTCAGTTCATCATTCATTCACAAACACTCTAAAATTAGCACCCGATACTCTCAGACCTTCAATTCACTATTTCATCATCATTGATTGTTTCAGTTTAGATCTTGTAATCGACTGATAGTTTCACTGATTCTAAACATAAGTTCATGTTTAGAACATCTAATTTTAAGTTTAAATTTCAAATTCGAACAGACGTTTCACCTCTGTTCAGGCGTTTCGAACCCTAGATCGACTGAAAATTTGAAATTTGTGACTAAAACATGAATTGATGATAAAAGTTGAACATTGAATGACTGTTAAAGTCTGATTTTGAACATTTTGTGATAATCAAATTCGAATTTCATCAAAAATTGTTCTTGATGATTGAGTGTTCATAAGGATGTTCATAAGAACAGAATATGAATAGGCAGTTGTTCAATTTTTCATCAAAAAATGTCAAATTAATTATTAAAATTGTTCATTAATCTGATTGTAATGAAATTTTAGTGAATTTGATATGTTTGAAATCATTTAAACTTCAACTTGAATGTATTTTGTCTTTGACAGTATACATGAACACTTAGAAAATTTTTCAAAGTGAAAGTTAGGTTAAAAGATTTAACATGATAATTCATTTAAAATTCAATAAATTTACAAGTTACTTGATGCAAAATTTCTTGTTATGTAACAAATTGGGTTAAATCAAAATTGCAACCAATATACACTTATTCAAGTAATAAGTTGTATAAACACTTACAAAATTTTTGAGTGTTATGGTCATATTTGATATTTCACAATTTGATTTTAAGTTTGCAAATTCAAGTGACTAATTCTCTTTATGTTTTATACTTTCAGATGGCTAAACTCAAATTTGAACAGAAACACAATGTAGCTGCATTTCTTGATGAAGATGTTTGTGAAGCTACGGGATATGAAGAGATGATAATATTCTTATTAGGGACTAAGTATCTGTATGCCATGTGTTATCGACCTATGATCTATGCTAGATTAATCAAGAGATTTTGGCACACTGTTGAAATTAAACGAGATGAAACTGGTAGAAAGGTTGTAAGAGGATTCATTACAAATGAAAGAATGATTGAAGTATCTAAACAATCCTTTAGAGAAGCTCTAAGGATGGGAGATGATGATCCAGAAGATTTGGCAGAATTTACTTTTAACGAGTGTAGATAAATTTTTATTGCCATGGGTCATCCGGATAATTTCCCAAAGAAGCAATTTTTCCGAGCCAGAGTATACAATCACTGGAAACTTCTTTGTTATATCTTCCAACACTGTATGTCAAAAAGAAATGCTTGATGTACCTAAGATTTCTGCAAATGATTATTAATGAAGCTAATCCAGATTTCCATGTTTATGGAGTTGGTGGTGAAAGACTGATTCTTGAGCACATGAATGAAACCTCATACAAAAGACTTGCAATGATTATTGTTGTTCAAAACGTACCAATGTTTGAGTATATGAGGGTTGTAGCTAGAGATGATGTAGATATAAATTGACTGGGTTTGAGAATGATATTCTCGGTTGATGTGACTCAACCTGGGATCGAATATGTGGACTGAGTCAATAATATAGCAGCGGAATTACTATATCAACGAACATTAATTGCTGTAGTAAATGCTTGAATGTAAGAGAATCAAGAACCGTAGTAAATGTTGTATAATATTATCAATATTACTGCTGAAGTTAACAACCTTAAGTTAGGGTATATGACCCTATTTATAGGTGAATACATTGCCTGTACAAAAGACTAAACTAACCCTGATCTATACAAGTGAATCTAGTCTAAGTACAAAATAAATGTGTAAGTTGTTCATTCGTATTAGTTCATGCGGGTGAACAAGTCTTCATCAGCATTTGTGTTTGCTCACCCGCATTAGTTAATGCGGGTGAACAAGTGTTCATCAGCATGAGTTTGCTCACCCGTATTAGTTCATGCTGGTGAACAAGTCTTCATCAGCATTTACTGTTGTTCATCCGCATGGACTAATGCGGGTGAACAAGTCTTATCAGCATTTCTTCAGTTCATCCGCATGGACTAATGTGGATAAACAC
Source organism: Flaveria sonorensis (assembly GCA_025506505.1). Classification (NCBI taxonomy): domain Eukaryota; kingdom Viridiplantae; phylum Streptophyta; class Magnoliopsida; order Asterales; family Asteraceae; genus Flaveria; species Flaveria sonorensis. Next base: position 28,133,051 of record CM046428.1, read on the forward strand.
GTCTGTTCAGCATTAGTTGTCTTGATCCGCATTTGTTAATGCGGGTGAACAAACACTTGTCTGCATTTGCTCACTAGTCATCTGCATTAACAAATGCGGGTGCTCTATACTTGATCTTTTCTTGTCTTCTGTTTTCTTGTGTTGGTGATGTCTTCTGTGTTATTCGGTAAATAATGTGCTGCAACCAGAACAACCTCCAACCAATTCTTGAGTTATCAAGTATGATCCTTTCAGGGTCTAACAATACTCCCCCTAAGGATTATACTGCCTAGGTTCCTCAAGAGTGTGATGGTGGTGGTGGTTGTGAAGATTTTGTTCGGTCTTGATGTGATGTCTTCTGTTGGACTGTTGTTGGAGAGATTGTTGCAGCATCTTCATGATGTACCTCAGGTTCTACAAGGGAAGGATTTAGGATTGCCTTTATCATGTTTGAAAAATTCCTAGCTTCCTTCATTTTTTCTCTACTAAGCACATGAATTTTCATCTCACTCATTGTATGAATAGCAGCAATGGGCATTTGTTTCAAAGAGACGGGTTACCAAACTGAAATAAAAGATAACCCATCTCTATGAATCACCAGTGAACCATCAGCATCAACTTCCAACTTGACTATGTTGCCCATCTGCATAGGTAGCCTTTTCTTCTTCCTTTGTTCTCTCTTGTTGTTAATTCTATCAAAAGCCAGCTTCAATATCTTCACACACTTCAAAATAAACTCTAAATCATCTTCTGCAGCTTTGTTTTTGAGAGCTCTGAAGTGTCTGGTAAAGATGTAATTAATGTAAAACTCATCTAGCAATCTAACCTCATACCCACAGAAGATTCTTATTTCAGGGGCTTCCTTTCCTTCCCATTTTCTTTCAATTACTAGCTCAAAGGTGTCTTCATCATAATACACATTTGAAATAGGCTTTGTTTTATGAGTACCAACAATCATTTTCCTCTTCAAACTTTCTGTTGGCTTAACATGTAGTTCAGGAAACACAACCTCTTCAGCTTCTCTTTTCTTTCTTTGATCAAATGGGTTCTTGAATGTTTTGTCTTTTCTGGTGTAGATAGATTTCAGTGATTTGAAGTTCTTTGTTCTTTTAAACATCTTTATAATATCTTTAAATTCATATCCTCTATACATTCCATCAGGATTAATCAAGTCTAGCTCAGCCAACTCTTTTAAATCATGAACTTTCAAGGCATTGACTAAGCCAGTGTACTTTATGAAAAATTGAACTAATCCTGATATCCTCTTCACCATGAACATATTCCAGTTACTATCATACTTCCAGGCAATAATTTTTACGTCTGTCTTGCCATTGGGAGTAGATACCCCTCGTATCATTTTAGCAGTAGTCAGCCCCTCTTGAAGTTTAAGTTGAGAAGGCTCAATAAACCACTCTAGATTCTTGCGAACTATAGGGGCCAGAACATCTTGATCTTTAACTGTCAACTGCACATCTTGTGCTGATTTTCTTGTTCTGGGTTTCTGGGCAATCACTTCTTCTTCAATTGCTTTTAGTCTTTCTTTCTTGTCATTGATCATCTTTAACATAGCAGCCCTAAGAGAACTAGTCTTCATGTTCCCCAGCTTTCTTTTTGTAAATCCCTGTTGAGACAGATACTCCTTCATTTCCTTATCTGTCATACTATAAGGATCAGGGTATGCAGTTTGAGTGTCATACTTCTTTGCTGTCTTAGAGATACTTATGACTGATTTAGTAGTTTCCTTTTCTTTTTCATATTCAGTCACAAAGGTTGGATCAAGAAGCTTCTCCATCTTTCTCACTTCTTCTACCATACCTTCATAAGTCATGCTAAAGACTATATCAGCATCATATCCATGGTTGATTAGGAACATGGCATGAATCATAAGATCATTAGTCTTAGCCTTCTTTATCATACTTTCAACAGATGGCTCAATGATTGATGGACTCCTCATGTCATCATGTTTCTTTGTTTGTTCATCTTTAATTTCTCCTTCTTCCAACATAATCACTTCCAAAGTATGCTGCAACTCCTTCTTAGCTTGTTCATGTTCATCTAAGAATTCAGCAATTGCTGCCAAACTTCTTGGATCATCTTTTGCTTTCTTCTTAGGTTGTTCTTCTTCAACCATAGGAAGTTTTCCTTTTGCTTTTTCAGTCAAGTATTTCCTTTTTCTTTTGTATATGATCACTTTGGGTCCTGATGTTAAAGCTGCATCAGTTTTGGCATGTTGTTTTTCTTCAACAGCCTTAAGTTCAGCAGTGATTCTTTGTTGTTCAGCTTCTTGTCTGTTCAATTCAGCTGTTTTCTTTTCTTTGAATTCATCACAAAGTCTATTGATTAAACTTTGTTGATCATCAGTTAATACAATAGCAGGAACAAGCTGCATTCTCAGTTCTTCTTCTATTGACACAGGTTGTGATGGAATTATAACTATAGACTCAGAGGGGGATTTGGTGTTTTTGATGTAATCCCAGAATTCCTCATCTATAATGAATTCACTTGAAGAGAATCTGTCCATGTCATCTATTAGTTCTTTCATCATGGCCTCTTTTTCAGTAGATGGATCAGAATGTACTACCATCTCCCAGTTATCATCATCCCTGACACCATTGGTTTCTTGCTGTTGTGAATGAACTTCCTTATTAGTTTCTTCAGCTTCATGTTCTGTTGCTTTTCTTTCAAATTCATCCTTTAATTGAGCAATCAGTTCCAATTCATCAATTCTTTTCTTCAAAGCCTCATTTTGTTTGATCAGATCAGCAATAACTTCTGTTTGTATCTCTAACATGTGCTCTTGATCTTCCATAGCTATAGTTTGAATAGCCACAGTGTCCACATGACCACTGATTTCTTCTCTTGACATCTCTAAAGAGGCTTTTAACTGTTTGATCTCCTCATCTTTTGTTCTCAAATCAGCATCATACTTGGCTTTTAATTCACTTAGTTCTTTCTCCTTTTCATCCAACTCTAGGATTCTATCATTGATTATCCCTGCCCTTCTATCCAAAGTCTTCTCCATCCTAGACATTTTGGCTAAGAGATCAGATATCATCCTATCTTTTTCATCTGGTCTGTTCACCTCTGATTCTGCAAAGCTCTCAGAAGGAGCATATTCAGAGACAAGTTGTCTCTGTGGTAGAGGCACAGTATGTTGGTTATGTTCTTCATCATCAGAAGATTTAGAAGATTTTTAGGAGCTGGTAAATTCACCAGAACTCCCAGCCTTAGCATCTGCTTCATGTAGTGAGCTGCCTTGTTTATCTTCTTGTATATGAATTGGAGAGAATGATTGTGGGATAATGGGATCAACCCTCAAAGGAGATAAAACAGCAGTTTCTTTTTGTGTTTCACCAGTGTGAGGATCACCAATCAAGGGTGACACTGGTATAATGTGTTCTTCAGTTTCTGCATGCTCATCAACATGGTGTTGTTCATGAGCAGCTGCCTCTTCATGAATAGGTTCCTTAGTAAGAACATCATTTTGTACTTGTTCTTGTATAACATGTTCTTCTTCTTGTTGTTGTAATTGTTCATCATCCATTGGCACATCATTTTGGGGATTTATTTGTTGTTGCATCCAAGGTAAAAGTTGAAAGAAAGTACCACTATAGAAGTTTCTTGGATCTCTCTTCTTGATGTACTTCAAAGATTTGGCATTATAATGAGGAACTTCAAGAATGGGGCCTTCTAAAACCAGATCAGGAAAGGCTTCATTAATAAGACACTGAATGAATCTGGGGTACATTAAGAACATGTTCCTTCTCCCCTCTTGAATGTTTGCCATCATTCCATTAAAGACATAGGCTGAAAAGTTGTAGGGTCTGTTAGAGCAGAGAGCACAAACAAGTGATGATGTAGTCAAGGGTATATCATTCCATCCAGTCTTCCTTTTGGATAAGCAGTGTTGCACATAATGAATAAGGAATCTCCATTGCAAATCAACCAATCCTTTGACTATCTGTTTATCCTCAAAACCACCTTCATATCCAATGTCAGCAAAGAATGACATGATATCTTCTTCATCAAATTCAGTTGGAGAATTTGGATCATCTTGAAATTGAAGACATTCTCTAACAGATTGTTCTGATATCACCAGAGTGTGATCATCAGATATTCTTCTTGAGATTGCTTTCTCTCCATCAATATTCAAAGCTTCTGCATTTCCCCAGAAAGATCTGATGTAATTCTCATAGATTACAGGTCTCACTAATATGGCATAAGCCACTATAGTTAAGGCTATGAACCTGATCATGTCTCTGAGTCCCTCAACATCTGGGACATCAGAATCAAGAAAACCACTGACATTGCGGAGCTTGCTCCAAGTCAGGTTAGCCAATATGTTGTGATTTGTTTAGTTTTGACTTTTTAGGTCAAAATGAATTTTGCTTGTTACTGCTACATTTGGTTATTTGAACTGATTTTGATTTTTCATGAAGAACAGTTCAAAATTTTGTTTCTTTGTGTTGCGATATACTAATTTTGATTGTGTTTTAACAGGTTGTGATGTCAACATTGTTATACATCAGTATCCCCTGTTCATCGATGTTTTATGTGTTCTTAGAACCACATGAAATCTTTGAAGTTTACACCAATCGTTGGTTTTAATGAACTCTGTCATTCATCTAAATCCAGTGTTCTTGAGTGTATTTGAATCATTTCACAAGATTAGGGTTCCATTTCAAGAAATTTTGTTTGACAATCAAAGGTTTTCGGTATCTGATGATCACCTTGTGGTTGATAATACTTCGATTTAACAGACAATGTTGTTTGTTTTGATGTTGGATTTGAACAAAATGAAGCTTGATTAGTGTAGATTCGAACTCCGAAGAAGAATGGTTTTCTGGCACTCGACTCACTATAAAAGTTCACTCAAAAATTTGAAAAGTAATAAATGACTCACATTAAATGAGTATTTATAAAACATTTCATAATTTTCACAAAATTTTACAAGTGCAGAAAATTTTATTACTGTAGCAAACACGGGTAGTGTTCAGCATTCACTGTAGGAAATGCGGGTGAACAAATGACTTGTCCACATTTATTGTAGCAAATGCGGGTGCACAAAGTTAACATCAGCATTTCATGTAGCAAATGCGGGTGAACAAATGACTTGTCCGCATTTACTGTAGCAAATGCGGGTGAACAAAGTGATCAGATTTCACTGTATCAAATGCGGGTGAACAAATGACTTGTCCACATTTACTGTTGCTAATGCGGATGAATAATTTTTGTCCACATTAGTTTACTTGTAAAAAAACAGTTACCCGCATTGGTTAAATGGCAGGGTTACCTTCACCCGCATTAACCAATGCACTTACCCGCATTAAATTTTGTACTTTGTCAAAAATTAATGTATTTGCAGTGGCTGAATCTGATTGGTTTGTACAGCTGCTTCTGATTTTATGAAGATTAGTCTGCATTTTTGTTGTTTTCCGAAGATTTTGCAAATTCAAAGATTGTCAATTCTTGCTTGGATTGTCATGTATCTTTGATGTGATACAGATTCCCAACTTGACTGATTTTGGAGCATATGCATCTTCTGAAGCTGATTATGGAGTAATTTCCATACAGACACAATCAATTTGACAAAGTTGTCAGTCTACTGTTTGCAAATTTCATGTTTTTGTAAATATTTCCATTTAAAATTTTATTACTCCCCCTAAAGTTTATATCCATACGGGATAAAAACTTTAAACAAAATTTATAAAATTTTAGGACAATATTTCTGAATTGTTTAATTGTTTTGCACTTTTGTTTGAAATTTTGGGATCATAACAATCTTATCTTTCATAAGTGCAAGTTGTCATAAGCTTATTGATTGAAGGCATATTTTTCCTTTTAAACTCATGCTTGGTCAATATTGTAATGCATGTGATAATTATCATGTTTTGATTGAATTAAACATTCAACATGAACCTCACACTCATAAGCATAGAAAGATCAACTATCCTCATGTACTGTATAGTAGAACTTTTTCACAACTTTCAATACTTGGTCATTTAAATTGTGAAGTCTTATTCATTTTGGTAAGGGGGATCCACTTTGGGATTCTTTTACCTGATCCTTATTTTGTTTGATCCTTATTGGGATTCTTTTTCCTCTTCACTTTGGAAGGTGATCCACTTTGGGATTCTTTTTGTTATATTCTATTTTATTAGTCATCCGTACTGGATGTGTTCCTCATTAGGAATCTTTTTGGATCTGGACATCAGCACTATGTGCTTGTTTCCCCAGGTCTTTGCTCAGCAAAACAAAGGAGAAACTGATGTGAATGAGACTCATAAGGTATCATGACTCGGTGTGTTTAGGTTGCTACACATACACACACTTGGATAAGTTAGATACTTACATGCTCTGAGATGATGTATTCACATTTGAATGTGATCTTTAGTTTATCACAGCATTTATCTTCTGTTCCAAGTTGAGCCTACCCTCATATCAGGTAAGTCATGTCAGTCTTTCAAGATATTAAATTAAGCACAGTGAATGATATAACGACTGTAATTATATCATTTCCCAGAAGCACAAAACAAGGACTTCAACAAAAATTGATTTCTTTTTGTAATTTTGTGAAAATTTTGATGTTTATTTTTTTTTATTTTTTTTTATTTATTTTTTTTACTCAAGGTTAATCATGCTGATTGATTGGACTAAGAATTTAAAACGACTTGGGTCAAATGCCTTAGTAAACAAATCAGCTAGCTGATTGTCTGTGTTAACCTGAATCAGCTTGATAAAACCTTTTTCAGCACAGTCTCTCAAAAAATGATATCTAATTTCAATATGTTTCGTTTTTGAGTGCTGAACAGGATTGTTTGTTATGAAGACTGTAGCAGTGTTGTCAATATGAATTGGTGTGTGCAAGAAAGTGAAACCATAATCAAGCATCTGGTTTTGAATCCAGAGAACTTGAGAGCAACAAGCTGATGCTGCTATGTACTTAGCTTCTGCCGTCGCTACTGAAACATTGGTCTGTTTCTTGCACTGCCATGACACCAGTCTTGGACCAAGAAATTGACAATCGCCAGATGTGGATTTTCTGTTGAAATTGCATCCCCCGTTGTCACTGTCGGTGTATGCATAGAGATTGAAGTCTCCATCCTTTGGATACCATAGTCCAAGAGCAGGTTTGCCCTTAAGATATCTGAATATCCTCTTGACTGCATTCACGTGAGATTCCTTGGGATCTGCTTGATACCTGCCACATACACAAACACCAAACATAACATCAGGTCTACTGGCTGTTAAATACATAAGAGAACCAATCATGGATCGATAAATAGTCTGATCCACAGATTTGGCTTCTGTGTTTGGGCCAATCTTCACTTTTGTATCAACCGGTGTTCTGATGGACTGACAGTCTGCAAAGTGAAACTTCTTCAACATTTATTCCACATATTTTGACTGGTTGATGAAGATTCCACTGGATGTTTGTTGTACTTGAAGACCTAGAAAGAATGTGAGTTCTACCATAGCACTCATCTAAAATTTTGAATGCATAAGATCTTCAAAGTCTTTGCATAGTTATTTGTTGGTGGAGCCAAATATGATATCATCCACATAAATCTGGACAAGCAGTATCCTCATTCCCTTTTCTCTTTCTGAATAAAGTCTGGTCAATCTTCCCTCTTTCATAACCATGGTCAAGAAGAAAGGATGATAGAGTCTCATACCATTTTTGAGGGGCTTGATGTAAGCCATACAAATCTTTATCAAGCTTGTATACCATGTGAGGGAAATCAGGATCCTCAAATCCTGGAGGTTGACTCACGTAGACTTCTTCAGAGATCTTTCCATATAAAAATGCACACTTTACATCCATTTGATAAACTGTGAATTTCATGGATGCAGAGTACTCAAGAAAGAGTCGTATGGCTTCTAGTCTAGCAACAGGAGCAAACACCTCATCATAATCTATTCCTTCTTCTTGTTTATAGCTCTGTGCTACCAATCTTGCTTTGTTTCTTATGACTATTCCTCTGTCATCAGTCTTGTTTCGGTACAACCATCTGGTGCCGATAGGGTATTGACCTTCAGGAAGATCCACCAGCTGCCATACTTCCTGTTACTTGAATTGTAGCAATTCTTCCTGCATTGCCTCAATCCAGCTATTGTCTTGAAGAGCCTCTTTAATGTTCTTGGGTATAGTTTGACACAAAAAACAAGAAAAAAACAGATGTTTGCAATACTTGACTTGCTTCATGTCACCCGCTCGTCTAAATCACCAATTGTCACACCCGGGCCCAGGTAGGGTGGGACGTCACAGACTAGTAACAATATATGGCAGCGGAAACAAACCATCATAAGAGCACAAAAGGAGAGAACATCACATGGCATTACAGTTTAAAGAAATACCGGGCTAGATGTGGGTCTAACCACCCATACGAGTATAAGTTTTCAACAATACAAATTGTTCCCAACCGAAATAAATAGAAATAAGTCCAAATTGTTTGAAAATCAAAACAAGCCAATGCCATGGTCATGGTGCTAGGTCAAGTCTTCTACACAGCTAGACTCCCAACAAGGATTACCTGAAACATGCTCAAAAGAAATTTGTGTCAACAAAAAAGTTGGTGAATTCAAGTGCTTAAAGTTCAAAAACAAAAGGATTCAAAAGAATCCACACTTGATTTAAAAGTCATAGATCATAGTATCATAGTTGTGGGGATCACAATCAACCCTGCACTCAGTCCCGGCTAGCCTCTTCTAAAGTTATGTTACACCGGCTAATCCCGAGGGAAGAACTGAGCCTCATATAGTGGACCATACCTGCCAGATGGTTCACCTTAGTATCTTATTAAAACTTGTCACATGCCATAAATGACCCCGTAGGATCTCAGTGTGGTACCCTTCCCGTTCATCAAGGAAGGCACTGTGTGTGGGGGATTCCCCAAGTAGATCTACCCATATAAAACAAGCGGTTCACAAAAGAATTAATGATCGTGATAAAAATAAAAGCAGGTTCTAACATTTTCACAACATATAGCAGCATATTATAGCACAGAAAAGTTCAGTTTAAACAGAGCATGCTTCACCCCAAAAACAGTAGTAAAAAGGGGACACTAGAACTCACCTTAGAGCTTCAAGTAACGGGTTCATCATGTACCGGGAAGGTTTCAAGTTTAGCACCCTACCAACAAGATTAAGTGTTAAGCCACTAATTCTAAGGTCATACGAGGTAGATAATAATGTGTTAAGGGGTTAAATGTTCAACTAGTTTAGATTTGCCAAGGCTTGTATTAGAAAGTTTCCTTTTATAGTAAGTCATGGTTTCGTATGGATAATTATAGGTTTTTACACTATGAGGCCATTGATACCAGTTAAATTAAGTTACCAAGTGATTACATGTTCATAGGGTCGTTTTATAGAGTTTTGGCAGAATTTACAGTTTAGCCCCTCAAGTTTCAGAATTTACAATTTATACCGTAAAGTTTGCTTCTTTACATTTAATGGCCTTTTTGACAAAATAACAGATTTTGGAGTTAAATAATACATCTTAATCAAGTTAAACTTCCAATTTTTAGAATTTTAGAATTTAGTTGGTAAACATGTGTTTTTACGTTACCGGTTACGGTGAAACCGGGGGTTTTTAACGGTTAAGTATTAAACCTTATAATTTTATGTCTTAAAATTTGAAGTATTATATTAAGGAATTTTAATAAGTTTTTATAATCTGTTAAGAATGTATTCTTAAGCCCTTTTTGTTGAAAGTCTCGTTTTTAAGTTCGACCTGTTAAAGCGCGTTTTTACCCGAAACCAATCGCTCGAAAACATGATTGACCAATTTTTCACCATCTTTCAGTCTTAAAGTTCTAATCTTACTGAAATAACAAGTTTCCCATAGATTTTAGGTTTATTCTTGTATTTCCATGAATTTCTTCCAAAAATCACCCGGTTAAGGCCCGTTTTTAACTAAAAATTTCATTTAAATTGTTCTTAGACCCATTTAACCACAAATTCGACAAATTTCACTTTTTTAACCTTTTTAGAGCCTGGAATTATTTTTAACATGGTTATACCCTATGTCCTCATATTTTCAAGTCAATTTACCACTTTTTCGGGTCCCCGAATAAGTCCAAAATACCTATAATCCCTACTATTTTAATTTTTCAGCTTTTGACAACATTTCATATGCCCAATAACATCCAAAACCTACTGAAAATCAGTTCTAATACACGGATCTAACATGTAACCATAATATAAGCTTGTATTTGGGAGATTTTTACCATTTTAGCCCTTTACACATGTGTAAAACATATTAGTTGTACCCATTCACCACCAAATCATTTTGTAACTTTCAAAACAGGTTTTTAGGAGGTTTAAAAAACATTTTTATGCAGATCCCAAGCTTTGGTTATGGAGGGTTACAAAACATAAAGTTCATGGGTGTCAAAGTCACCCAAAAGAGGGTTTTCTAGGTGTAACTTGTGTTCCACCCGTAGCATGACCAATATTTCATGTGAGATACCTCTAGTGAAGTTTAAAGCTCCTCAGAAAAAAGATGATATCAGTGGACTTCTGTTAGAACAAAGAAAGTAAGGGTTTTGGTGGATAGAAGAAAGAATAACACATGACATAGTTTGTTTCGGGTAGGATGAAGCTTACTATTGTATGGTTCATGATTTGGAGAGTGTGTAGAGTGACAGAACGGTCTGGAAGTCTTCAAACAAGGGCTGGAAGAGTCGAGTTTGATGAAACCGTGTGTCAAAGGCTCACAAGATAGCACCCTCTTGCTAGTATGAAGCTTGACCGATGATGTTTGATGCTTGAACTTCGACTAGGGGGCTGAAATGAAGCTGGAACCGTGGGTGTGTGTGTATTTCAGCTAGAGAGAATTCGAGAGAAGAGGGAAGAGAGTGAGAGGTGAGAAATGAGGGTGGGTTCAAGTGTTGCATGTAATAGGAGTGGAGGGGAATGGTGGCAAGTTTGGGTGGTGTAGAAGAGAAGAGATTGGTGGAGAGGGGGGGGGGTGAAGGGGCGGCCGATCTTGGAGCTTTGTGGGGTGTAATTAGTTTTAAATTTTAAATGAAAATTTGTTATTGTGTAGTACTATTAAGTGGGTAATTTTGATTAGTTGTTTAAGTATTAAGTATGTATATGTATATGTTAAACCGTGAATTGTGTGTGTATGCAACATATTTAATTGTTTCAATTAAGATTAAATTTTGAAATGGACTAATTGACTTTCCCGAAACACAAAGTTATTCTATGCTAAGGCTAGATCTGACAAATTCATGCCAAATGGCACATGAAATAACAAAAATGACAATAATAGCAATAGTAATAATAACACTGATAGTAATAGTAATAGTGATATTGCATTAATATTAATTGTATGGATAATAATGCGGGAGGGGTTAAAGGTTAGGGTTATGACCTGGATGTCGGTTTTTACACCAATAATGTTGGACACTGGATGATACTTGTGTGTCCTGGTAATTGGAATCAAATCACCAGCAATGGACACATCAAGATTGGAGACATTCAGATCATCTTGGTAAGATGAGCTTGGATCTTAGGATTCATCAGTTTCAGATCCGAGAATTCAAAATTAAAGACGGGTGGAAGTGTGTGAATCGAAGAACAAGGATGTGTGTGTAACGTATAATGTTATGATTTCATTGATGGTGAATAACAAATTACAATCAAGAAACATATACAAAGATGGATGAACATCAAACCCACCCAAAGGAGAGAATTCTCCTTGGGTGGTGATTTACACCAAGAAAAACACACACTTAAGAACTACCAGCTCTCATACACATTGCAAAAACTACACATTACAAGTGGCACTAGTTGTTCTATTTATAATGTTATTACATCATGACCTAATTTTGACTTTTCTTGTGGTCTTGATGTTGACTTTGTCTTGTTGACTTTGTCTTGTGTTTGTTTTGTGCTGTTTATCAACCTGGTCTCTGAACTTGTACAATGAGATCTTCAGTTGGCTTTGATTGTGGTTTGGAAAGCTTCAGTTTATCAATTGTTGAACACAACAATACTCCCCCTAAACTGATGCTTGCCAAACTTTGACTTGAAGATCTTCTCTGTCACATGTCTTCTTGATCAACTGATGTTCTGACACAGTTCACTGTTGTTCTCCCCCTCAGATTAAGCTTCTCCTAATGTATTTCTAATAAAGGATAGAATCTCTTTGAGAATACTTAACGTATTGGATACGAGGTGTATCAATTTTGGATTATTGTTTGTTCATATCACACTCAAAGGATTAGAATGTATTAGGCATATGATGAGGCTTTGAACTTCAATAAACAACATCAGGAACATAAGTCAGTCTTGAAGACACTTCAACTCTTTGAATCTCTAAAATAACTTGATAATGGATGGTTCCAAGTACTTCAGAAGGAGTTTCTAATAGTTGTACAAATCATTGATTGGATCAGTGATTATGTGACCAAGGTTGATTTCTTCTTTTCTGTTGAATGTGAAATTGGATGTGCCTGTTGGTTGCAATCATCCGTATTCATCATGTTTTCTTGTTTTCTGTTTATTGTAGGCATATGTTCATTGATATTGTTGTTGTTGATGATGTTGTTGTTGTTGATGTTAATGTTGTTGATGATGTTATTGTTGATGTTGATGTTGTTGATGATGTTGTTGTTGATGTTGATGTTGTTGATGATGTTGTTGTTGATGTTGATGTTGTTGATGATGTTGTTGATGATGTTGCTGTTGATGTTGATGTTGTTGATGACGTTGTTGATGTTGATGTTGTTGATGTTATTGATGTTGATGTTGTTGATGTTGGATGTTCATTTGTTTGAAGTAAGCTAACATTTGCATTAGTTACTCAAAACATGAGCATTTGTGATGCAGTGCATGGAATGAAATCAAAGCTCAAAAACACAAAAGTGGCTCAAAAACCCATTTAGAGGCCTTATTTTGGAAAAATAACAAGATAACCTTCCTATCGCTAGTTACCATGACATAGCCCTTATTTCCATGGTCATTTTGACCGGTAGCACGTCAGAAATGGAGGCTCGTAGCCCAGGTTTTGCCCATTTTCTGCATTAGTTCTGTTGATCATCCGCATTTGGTGTGATAAGCATTAGTTATCAACTTCCGCATTTGTTTGATAACACATCAGCATTTGATAACATCAGCATGTCAGCCCAACACTCGCATTAGTGCCAAAACATCCGCATTAGTTCTCTGGAACAGCCGCATTTCTCGTGTACCTTTGGATCTCATCCGCATTGATGACAAAAAACATCCGCATTTGTTTTATGTCCAGCGCATGCGGAAGAAGTAATTTTACCCATCCGCATTTACTGTAGCAAATGCGGGTGAACAAAGTTAACTTATCAGCATTTACTGTAGCAAATGCGGGTGAACAAAAGTAAACTTATCAGCATTTACTGTAGCAAATGCGGGTGAACTGACCACATTTACTGTTTCAAATGCGGAAGAACACTTTGTTGTCCGCATTAGTTTTACTGTTCCAAATGAGGAATAACACTTCATCCGCATTTAGCACAAATCATCCGCATTGGTTTTAGATACTTCATCCGTATTTATCCCAAGCATCCGCATTAGTGTTCCCTGTTCATCGATATCGATTTCAGCTTCATCTGAATCAATTTTTATTAGAGATCTTTGTAGATAGCCTCAAAGTCATGTAATTGAACACCTGAGATCTCGGATAAACATTAGAATCGGTATCAATTTCCCCTTGTTCGAAGTCTGAAACAGTTCATCATCGACCCGAGATTGAAGTGATAATGTGAGGAATGATTTATCAACTTCTGCTCAAATAGATGTTCTTCGTTGAATTTGCTTTGGATCTGTTACAATTGCTTCGAAATTGAAGTGATAATGTGAGGAATGATTTATCAACTTCAATTCAAAGCAAAAAAGAACAGATTTGCTGATTTTGTTTGTGTTTTGCTGAAGAACAGATGAGTTTTGATGAACAGACGCTTGTTCTTCATTTTTTTTGATTTTCTTCTTTGTTGTAAACATATTTAAAGATGAAAACAGATCTGAAACATACATGAACCTAGCAACCAACAGCTCTGATACCATTTTGCTGAATCAATATTTCAGATTCGTTGAGCTTGGATCTTAGGATTCATCAGTTTTAGATCCGAGAATTCAAAATTAAAGACGGGTGGAAGTGTGTGAATCGAAGAACAAGGATGTGTGTGTAACGTATAATGTTATGATTTCATTGATGTCTAATAACAAATTACAATGAAGAAACATATACAAAGATGGATGAACATCAAACCCACCCAAAGGAGAGAATTCTCCTTGGGTGGTGATTTACACCAAGAAAAACACACACTTAAGAACTACTAGCTCTCACACACTTTGCAAAAACCACACATTACAAGTGGCACTAGTTGTACTATTTATAATGTTATTACATCATGACCTAATTTTGACTTTTCTTGTGGTCTTGATATTGACTTTTGTCTTGTGTTTGTTTTGTGCTGTTTATCAACTTGGTCTCTGAACTTGTACAATGAGATCTTTAGTTTGCTTTGATTGTGGTTTAGAAAGCTTCAGTTTATCAATTGTTGAATCCAACATAAATGAAGATCACTTTCATTTGATTGAGGATGAACTAGTAGATCCAAATGATCTAATTGAAGAAGATCCTCAAGATCTATCTGATGAAGATAATGATGAAAACGATGATGAAGATGTTGATGATGAAAGTTCTAGTTCAACTAATGATGATAGTGATGATGACAATGATGATGGAAATAAAGGAAATGTCATAGAAAAAGTATATGAAGATGTTGTTCCTGAAGTATAACAGGTTGAAGGTGTGAATAAAGAAATTCAAAATGTTGATGAATTATTAGAAATGATTGAAGAAAATGTTGAAACTGATGTACAACAAGAAGTTGATGATGATGTTCAAAATTTTGAAACCTTCAAGTCTGTTCTCCCATATGAAATTGAAAGGTTAAGTCAACATGACACAGTTCTGACTGAGGAAGTAAATACTCAGCAGATAATTGATTCATTGAAAGAAGAAAACTCCAATCAGCTTAAGCAAATTGAGAAGCTGAAGGAAGAAAATGAAAAATTGAAAGAGGAATTGTTGAAGAAAGACTTAATGATTACTGATCTTGAAAAAGATAAAGAAGCAAATTTACAGAACTTTGAAGTGATGCTCAAAGATTATGATCTCTAGGAAGAAAAATTTAAGAAGTTAAGAGAAAGTCATTATAAATTAAAAGAAGAGTTTGAAAGAATGAAAGAAAGTGAAATGTCATAATCTCCTGAAGTGGTTATTGTATCTAAAATTAACCCAATTGATGTTGAAAAGATACCTGAAGTTGATAAAGGAAAAAGAAAGATTGATGATACTGATTTATTAGTTCTAGCTGAATCTTCATCCATACCGATGTCAAAAACACAAAAGATTGCATCTGAATCTGTTATTCAAGAAAGTGAAGAAAATGAAGCCTAAGAGACAATTAGAGCTCTTGATGATTTAGAAACAGAGTTTGTAGTATGATGAGGTACGAGAAGATGAAGATATCATTGAAGGAAATCATTCTCCTTTTGAAGCTGTATCTGAAGATATACCTGTGGATGTTGATGAGAGATATAATTACTTGATAAAGAGAAAGTATAACAGGGTATTCTTGGATGGACTCATAGTGTCAAAAATAAATGAAGAATATGAGAAGTGTGTGACAGCTGAGTCAATTGCTCCTGTGGATCCAGATGAGATTATTGTTGAACATGGTGAATGGAATCCTCTACATGAAAGTACTAACATTGAGGAACTTTCAACATCAGAGCTACATCATCCTGACCCTTATAACATGAAAACAATTGAGCTCAGATTATGGCTGCAATCGAGAAACTATCCTAGAAACAAGCTAGACAGATTACATGCCGAATCATTATGGAATTTGGTGAAAAGTTTCCAAGAGACTGAAAAACAAAACAATAGAATGATAGTGCTTGATATGGACAATCCACAATATTTGGAGATCACTAAAAGAACAAGAATTTTAAAACCACAAGAGATCAAGTCAATAGCAATGAAAATGAATGAACTCGAAAGCAGGAAAGAATTGATGAAAATGTTTCCTGAAGAAAAGCAAGCTTATAAAGTATTTGTTGAACAAAAGCAATTATGGAACAAAGCAAGAACTACAGGTGATATTGTAAGGAATGTTCTACAGAAAGGACAATCAATCTCTGAACTGCTAAATCCAATGATTGTTCCTGATAATACCAAGAATGTGAAGATCGTGGCATGGATGTATGATGATGTATTTGATCCATTTTTGATTAAGCGCATAAATGCTATTTGCGATGTGTATCAATTTTACACTAGCATTATTGCTCTTCCAGTGCAAGATCTAAAAGAAGTAAACAAGTTGAAGTTGATCAATCTATCAAAGGCAAATAGAGGTGAAAATTTTGTTAAATTGTTGAATCGAGGTATGTTAAGGATGGAATCATTTCTTAAAACGAGATGTGATCAAGAAGATATGGAATACTTTAAGTCATTGAAAAGTAAGAGAAAAAGTGGTGAAAAAGGTGAAGAAGAAGAAAAGTTCTTAGATGCATATACTGACCAATATTTTGAGAAGGTTACTAATCCCGGCTTAAAGGTAATCGATGGAACGCAAATGGCAAAACTAATCTTGAGATGGTTTTATAATTCCGACACGTTTGAGTTGAAGTTGGTTAGGAATTTGGATGATTGGGATCTTGATATGATTTCATTGTTTGGGGTGTTTGAATTAAAACTTCTACATCCAAGTTACATCTCATTTTTGTCAATTCAGAAGTTTGATCGGGTATCACCTGAAGTGGCAGAGAATGATCGCAAATATTTTATGTCAATTATCAAGGTTATGGATGAAGCCATGGAAAGAATATCTTTAAGGAAAGCATTAGCCTATGCAAAGATTATCAAGAAGGATATCAAGTCAATTTATTTTATGCGGATATCAAGCAAAGGAGTATTAGAGATTTACTCAAACGATTATCCCAAACCTCTTGAATTTTATGCTAATATTGACATTGTAGGATTATCTAAAGAGACTCTGGAAATTATGAACAAGATGGAGATAAAGACGAACGCATCAAAGCCTGAACAAGGAATTCTTGCAGGTAAATTCAAATCAGCAATTACAAAAGCATTGAAGGAACTCGAGCTTTACAAAGAGAAGCCGATGTTCAAGATAAAGGAAGAACCAGAAGATTATTTTGAAGCCTTAAGATTAACTGAAGACCGAAGACAAATGTAATCTTAGGGGGAGTATTGTTAGACTCTAGAAGATTAGCATTTTGTCTTTGTATGTTTTTTGTCATAGTATAGGGACTTATTTGTAAATATATGTTCCTTTGATTTGTTGATAGTATAAATATGATACTTTATGTAGTGTAGTTAGAGAGTCGAAAAGGGAGTTCAGTTAGAGAGTTCATAGAAACTTCAACTGAATAGAATAAGAGAGAGAGAATCAGTTGAATGAACTAAATCCTTACACTTTGTATCCTGTGCATTTGCTATCAATGAAATCTATGAATTTTTTGATGTATTTGCATGTGTTGATTACTTTGTGTTTGATTTGATCATTGTATTATCATATAATCATAGATTCAATCCTTTTTGAACCTATCAACTATACATGAATTGGTTGTACTCTCTTCTCTTCAAATCCAAGTCAAATGACTTCAACTTGTTGATAACTTCCATGAATTTATAGTAAGCAAATTTTCTTTCCTACTTTAACAATCTAACTTGTGGATTCCATTATGGAGGAAGAGAGTCCAGAAGTTTTATGACTTGTTCATGGTTCCCTAGTAGGTCATCATACTTCTTAATGTTGCTTGCTACCATCAAAAATCGATCAACAAAATTAGATATCTTTTCATCTTTCATGGCAGCAAAAGAATCAAACTAACTTTGTGCCAATATCAGATCATTAGATTTGAAGAAATTAGAGACTTCTGAAAAATCCATTTTTTCCATAATCAAAAATTGATTTCGCTAAAATTTTGCTAATTTCACTAACAATTTTGTTGAAATTTCACTAATTTCGCTGGCAATTTAGCTGTTAGTTTCGCCCGTAATTTCGCCAGTAATTTCAACAGCACTTTCTCCCTGCAGTGGCACGCTGATGCTAGTTTCGCTGGGTTGTATCGCCCGAAACTAGTTGAACTTTCGTTCAAAGATCAATTTGGCAACAATTTTGCTGGGTTTGGCACACAAACACCATGAACTTTCGTTCAACGCTTGTACTTTCACTGGGGCAAAGAAACCTGGTTCAAAAATCAAGAGCTGTGTAGTTTCGCTGAAAGAGCTCTACTTTCGCAAGTGTAGTTTCGCCAGGCGAAACTATGTAGTTTCGCTGGATGAAGATACAGTTTCACTGGAAGAGCTGTAGATTTGACCGACGTATCTGAACGACTTTTTCAGCACGAAATCAATCCAAACTCGTCCAAATCTCAATGAATTTGAGATTTGATGATTTCTAAAGCTTCGCAAACCAAAATCAAGCAATCCTCAATCAATTTCCATGTCCAAAACACGCAGATCAGATCGAAAATTAATGGAACAGTGACTTTGAACTAGAAACCAAACAACACTCAAATAATCAAGAGCACAAAGGCTCTGATACCAAAGTTTTGGTGCACTTGATCGTTGATACCATGCACTTGATTGATGAACACAAACAAATCCCACTCAAGAACATTCAATAAAACCTTTGTTTGATCTATATTGATTTGCATAAGATATTGTTTACATGGAAACCCTCAAATGTAGCTCATCCAAGCTCTCCAATCTAATTGTCACTAATCTATATATAGCGATAATATGCACTAAAGACATATTAAGCCCCTAGACTTAGACAATTAGAGAAATTACATATAAAATCATAAAAATGACTTAAACGTAAATAAATATATTTCGTTGACACAAAATATATTTATTAACAATAAACTCCTAGTCATTTATATCTTCAACGTCTCGTATCGGTTCTTCATCTAGAATGCGTCTGTTTGTCTTTTCTGATGACTTTGACAGTGACGTTGACCTTTGTTGACTTTGACTGTGTTGATAATATAGACTATCCTTTTCAGACCCAACAGTAACTAAATTGTTAGAGCCCTTAGAAGATTATCATTTGTCTTTTATGTTTTTGTCATAGTATAGGGACTTATTTTATAAATATATGTTCCTTGTTTTTCTTTGATATTATAAATAGGATAGTTTATGTATTGTGCAGGGTAGACAATGGACGATAGACAAATGACCGTAGACAAGAGTGAATGAAACAGTTAGAACAGAATTGAACAACTGTAACTTACCCTTACACTTTGTATCCTAAGCTTTGCTATCAATGAAATCTATGTCTTTTTGAAGTAATTGCTTGTGTTTGATTACTTAGTGTTTGAATTGATCATTGCATTACGATATCATCATAGATCAATCCATTTTGAACCTATCAAATGGTATCAGAGCTTTTGGTTCAGTGATCAGATCTTATCGACATTATTGAGCTCTTTGATTCACTTGAAATCTGTGTTGATTGCAATTAGATCAATTAATTGTTGTTTTCAGTTATGTTTCATCCATAGAAACATGATTTGAATCACAATTTGGTGTTTAATCCATTCAGATCTGAGTATTAATCAGATTTGTCTGCGAGAAGTTGTTCTTCATTTTCGGACTGTAATTCAATCAGAAAACAGATTTGTAGTTGTTATTTGATCAAAATGTTGATTGATGATTGTTAATCGATCTCTGTACTACCTAATTGGAAGTTTTTAGATCAATTGAACAAGTTTTGAAGAATTTCATAAGATCTGATTTTGTTGAAGACCATGAATTAGGCGATTGTATTGTGAAAAACGGCTGAAATTTGCTAAGTGTTTAGATGCCTTGAAATAGTTTAGGCATTTTAGCACTATTAAGACATTTTCAGAACATGCGTTTTTCAACTATTGGGATGTATTGTGACTGTTTGGTCGCATTGAGACTTGGTTGAAACTAAGAAATTCTAGACGTTTGAGAACTGTTTGGGAGTTTTTACCTCAGGCGTTTCTCCACTGTTTGGGTGTTTGAGAATTGTTCGGATGCATCATCAGTCAGGCATTTCAGAATTCAACTAAGGCATTCCCTTAGACGTTTCTTGTTCAAAGTCAGTCATTTCAGAAATTTCAGGCGCATCTATATTTAGACTTATCAGTAAACGCTTAGAAATTTTTCAAAAATTAAAATCCAAAAATATTTTCATTTCATAGTTTCTTCTTAAAATTTAAAAAACAACAAAAACAAATCATTTTCATTAATTTGAAAATATAAAATAGTTAAGTTTGAAGATTCTGAGAACAGGGTTCCCAAGCTCAAAAATAGAGCTGATTTCAAAAAAATGGTCTCTTAGATTGAAGCATCATCTAAACTCCATTAACATTGATTTATGGAAGTCAATAGAGAAAGGATCACATATTCCAATTACATCTGATGGTCCTGACAGAGGATTTGTTTATACAAAAGACTCTCCGAAACCTTATCCAGAGGATGGTCTGCAAGGTGATGACTTAAAGAAGGTTAAGAATGACATCAAAGCTTACTCACTGATGTGCAAGGGGTTACCATTGGAAGTCTTGACTAGACTTGAAGGTTATCAAACTGGTTACACTATGTACAGAGCTTTGAAGATTATTTGTGAAGGTGGTAAAGAGATACAAGACCTCAAAAAGCTGAAACTCAAGAGACAATTGGAGTTATTTGAGCATCTTTCTGGTGAAACAATCAATCAAATGATGAACAAATTCCTATAATTAACTACTGAAATGTCAACTGCTGGTATGAAAAATGATCTCAAAGATCTAAATTACAGACTTCTAAATGCTCGTCCATCTTCATGGAAACAGACATTCACTCTGTTGAAGCATACTAAAAAGTTTCCAATTGATCTGGATCTTTTGATTGCCAAATTTTAATTAGTTGAAATTGATGAGAGCTCCAGAAACAATGATAGGGCTGGATCTATGTCTCAGTATAAGTACGTTGCTTCTCCAGCTAACACAGTGGAGAATGCTTTTCTTGCAAAAGATGATAATTCACCAGAAGACGAGAGTGATTTGTTTGTTGGAGCTGGTTTCTTCACAGATTCTTCTTACAAAAGTGTTCCTATTTATACAACTCAACCTCAGTCTCCTCCTAAAACTTAAACTCCTAAACCTCAAACTGAGACTTCATCTTCTAACTCTGTTAAAACTAGCAAAGTTAAAGATGTTATTAATATCCTGTTACAGGATGATGAGTCAAAATCTGCTTTTACTGCTTTGATGGTAAGTTTTCATGCTTATCAAGGTAGTCATCTAACTTAGTTAGATCTTGTTTTGCAGGATTTATTTGAGATGGGTTTTGATGATGTGGAAGAAATAGACTTGAATTGGCTGATGGTAATGATTGCTTACAAAACACAGAAACACTCATATATTAACAGGAATTACAAATGCAGTGTAAACAAAACGGTTGGCTTTGATAAATCAAAGTAAAGGTGTTTCAGCTGTAACAGTTATGGTCATTTCTTAAGGGAATGTAAAGCTCCTAGAAATCATGGTGGAAATGGTCAAGCAGGTTCTAGCAGTCAAAGATACCAACAGCAGTCTCAGAAGACTTTTCAAAGGCCTTATCAAAGTCTTCCCATGCTAGAACTTAAAGATGAATCAAAATCATCTGAGGAGCCAAAGAAAGCTCTTGTTGTAAGCATCAAAGATGGCTATGATTGGAGTGCTTAGGCTGAACAATTCACAGTTGATCTACATCTAGTTTAGCTCTTGTTGCTAAAGTTCAAAATGAAGACTGGTCTGAAGAAAACGATCCAAAGGCAGATGGTGATTATAAAAATGAGGATGAAGATTATGATTGGAGTGACAAATCTGACCCAAAAGAGGATTCAGAAGAAATTGCACTCATGGCTCAATCTGAACAACCAAAGGTTGAGCATCCATCATCTGACTCTAAAACTTCTTCTTCAAGTTATCCTGAAATTCCTGTTGAAGTCAGAGAGAAAATGTGCACAAAAGCATGTTTTGATCACGTTGAGCATTATAGAACATATTCATTTAAAATTTATGACAAACTCAAACAAGAAGAAGAAATGCACAACAAACTGAAAAATGATCATAAAGTCTCTGATGAAAAGATCTTATCTCTACAAACCTCATGGAATAAAACTCTAAAAGAACTGAACTTGTTAAAAAACAACTTGAGGAGATGACTAAAAATTTAGAAGTGGAAAAAATAACTCATGCTACGACACAGGTGGATCTAGCTAAAGTTAAAAGTTCTAAAACAATTGTAGAATAGTTGTTAAGTGAGAGGAAAGATAAAAATAAAACAGGTCTAGGTTTTACACATGAGTCCATGCCTGAATCTATCACAAACACTTTACCAGAAGACTTTAACACACATGATCACACACCTTAAAACAAAGCTAAGCTAAAAGCCTTTCAAAATAAGAAAAAGAATTCTGAAAGTGATGAAGAGAAAACTAATGTTGAGATATTTGAGGAACAAGATTCTGAAAAGATTAAAAATGGTCATCCAGTGAAAGTTAAAACTTACGAACCACGACCAAAGAATAAGAAAATGTTTGTTCCTAAAGAGTATGTCGTTGAAGAAGTCATTGTAAAGAATGACATACAAAACCCAAAGAATAATGAGAAATCAAAACAAGATGAAGTAATATCTGAAGATTCATTTTCTTACAGATTAAACAATCCAAACTTCATCAAATGGCAGAAAGAACAAAAAGATAAAGAAAATGCAAAAGAATCTTCTACTGAAGATGTTCAATCACAAAGTGTAAGGAACATCTAAAGATTAAAGGCTGATGCAACCAAAGAATACCAAAACAACCAAGTCTTCCTGCATGCACTAAGGAACAAAGATGAACTAGCTTCGAAAGTTTTACACTCATAAAGAAGTCTAAGTGTAAAATCTTCCGAAGCCAACAGTTCAGAAGAAGTTACTTTGGAAGTTTCACACTTATCATAAAATTATTACAAGTGTGAAATCTTCCAAAGCCAAAGACTCATTTCTTCCGAAGCCAAAGATGAAGTCTTTCGAAGCTTCAAAATACAAAGTCTTCCGAAGCCATTTTGCTGTGAAGACAGATTTCTTCCGAAGACAGAGAAAAGATGCATTCTCTGATTTACTCTTTGATAAAGCTGATGTACTTTCCACTGCTACTTTGTAGACTCACCTGCTAACATTAGTTGGTGAAACTTCCATACTTTATCAAACATTAGAAAAAGTCTTTGACTGTAACTTCCCACTTTTGTTCCTGTAGACTTGTCTGTATTAGATTAAGTCAGTGAGCTATGGCATGTCATAGTCACTAGTCAAAAGGCAATCGGCCTTTTGACTGTATATTGATCTTGTTGTCTAGATTAGTCAAAATTCCAACTGTCTTTTTGCATATTGACGGTTTTAGGTTGTAGTATAAATAGTCTCCGGTTCTTGTAAATTAATATACTTGCAAACACTTGTAATAGAACTAGAGAATCAATATATAACTTCCTTGAAAACTTAATCTTATGTTCTTGTGACTTTGTTATTGTTCTTATAGTTCTATCTCTTTAATATTACTTGTGTAGCTTTGTATCATCAGTGAAGTTACCAGTTCCCTATTTGAGTGGTTAAGTGATTTAAGATCACTCCTCTTATGAAGCTAATTGCACTCTTAAGTACCCTTACCGGTCCTGCAATTGGTATCAGAGCATTCCAGGCTCTTGATTGTAAGATCTCATAATCTTAAATCCTCTTAGTTTCACACTTCACTTAACTTTTCAAATGGTAGCTATCTCAAAGGCTGATATGGAAACTGGAACTATGACAAAGTCCCCACTGATCACTCCTGAGGATTTTTATACTTGGTGCCAAAGAATGGAAGGCTTTATCAAGTCTCAAGATTCCAGGATGTGGGAGTCTGTTGTCAATGGACCTTATGTACCATGGACCACTTCAGTTGCTAGTGGGGGTAAGATACCAAAAGAAAGGGATGATTTTTCTGATGAAGATTGGAAGAAAATTGATATTGATCAGAAAGGTATGACAGTCCTTCAAACTGCTCTTCCTAACTCCATCTACAGAGGTTTTAAGAAGTGCAAGACCGCCAAACAGCTATGGGATGCACTGAAGCTGATGTATAAGGGATCTAATGAAGCCAAATAAAACAAGAAGGACCTCTTGAAGCAGCAGTTTGAAATTTTCACCTTCAAGAGAGGTGAAATCATGGCTCAACAATACTTTAGGTATGTTGAGATTGTGGATACTCTAGCTGATGTTGGAGTAACCATTGAGAATAGAGATATTGTTAGGAAGTTCATGTCCTCTCTTCCCAGACAATGGACACACTACTATGTGGTTATTATGAGGACTAAAAACCTCAATACTCAATGGATACCAAATGGAGATGAACATGCAAAATTCATCTGGTAACTCCAACACTTGTCAGAGTTTAGCCTTCCATGTGGTTGAAAGGGATTGCAGAGAACCATAGCACCATCTTATCTGCTACCCTGACAAATCATAAAAGGGTCCTTTCATCACCTTTCCAGAGACACCAAGGGAAGGCTACATCCCTGGAAGCCCATTCTAGGAGACAAATTCTTCATAATCTTTTGCGTCTACTGATGAAAGTTCAGGCAACTTTCTCTTTACCTTTGAAGACCTGGACTGTATCCATCCAGATGATCTGGAATATATGGAAAGAGTCCAGCAGATGGCTCCACTCACTCATAGAGCCCAGAAGTTCTATAAGAGGACTGGGAAAAGGTTTCCCAGCAATGCAGCCAGTGGAAAGTTTGGGCTGGATAAAAGTAAGGTAAAGTGTTATAACTATAACCAAATGAAGCCAAGACAGCAAGCTACAGTTGCTGTTAAAGAAGGAGGATTTGACTGGAGCTTTTAGGTTGAGGATGTTTCTCCAAACCAAGCACTAATGGTAGATCATGATGAAGCCAAGGTATTGGAACATCTTTGTACTCCTGAATGCATTGCTAAAGTTAATAGATACAGGTCCTATAACTTAGAGATGAGATATGATCTCGAGTCCATAAATATCTTAAAAACTGACTTTAAAAGAGCTGAAAATGATTATAAACTTAAGATAGAAGATCTAAAGAAAACCATTTCAACTTTTAAGCATGAGCATACAAACTATAGCACTCAATTCAAAGATCTCATCACAAAGTTAACTGAATGCTTGGTTGAGCTTTTGATCAGCAAAGCCAGGGTAGAAAAATATGTTCTTGAAGAAAAGTCATTCAAGAACATAATATCCTTATCCCTACATGCAAAATTTTGTTATCAGAATAAGCAGGGACCGGGATCTACTGACATAGCTCCTCCACACACTCTATTGTCTATAAGATCTCCAAGGTGTGGAACTTATGAAGATGAGCTTCCCCTCATAGACCCCATTGTTGAAGAGGATGAAGAGGAGATAGTGGTGGATGACTTACAGAAGAGTAAAGAAGGTCATCCTAAAAAGGGTCACTATTCTCCTGAGGAGAGGAAAGAGGCTGGAATGACCAAGTCAAAGAGAAAGAACTTGATTAGAAGAGCAAAGAGAAGATCAAAGAAGGCTCAAGAAATCAAGGCCACTTTTGACTCAAAGCATAAACAAGTGTTTATTTCTGCAGGTTTTGAAGTGGTAAAGACTGAAAACTCAACTATGAACTCTAGTACCAGGAGTTCTAGTTTAGTTCCAAATCTTTCCAGCAAGAAGAAGAAGACTGACCAGCTGTGTACCACTGTTACACAGCCTGAACCAACCAGCTCCAAGAGTAAGTCTCTCCCTAAGAAGCTTGTTGCTTCATCTGCAAAGATGAAGGTGGAGAAGGAAAGTTATCAAACTTAGTCTTGCTCTTAAAAGAAGACTTCTAGAAAGAAGGAAATCAACTGTGTCATGTGTGGTAGTACTTCTCATATGGCTAAGGATTGCAAGTACAATCCCAAAAGTACCATCCACATGACCAAGAAGAACATTTCTGAGATGAAGAAGGAACCTATAGCTTCGGAAGGAAAATCTGTTTCCTTTGGAAGCTCCAAAATGAAGAAGAAGACAAATGAAAAATTGCCATCGGAAGAAAAGTTGGTCTCGGAAAGGAATGCTTCCAAAGTACTAAAGTTTGCAACAGTGAAAGTTAGATCTTCCAAAGGTCTAGTCTCCAAGACTTCCGAAGTCGTCAAAACTTCCGAAGCCTTGAAGGTCAGGCCCAATCTTCCAAAGGTGGTGTGGAAGATGAAGGAAGACCATATAACTAAAAGTTCTTCATAAACAATAGCAAATGATCCTCAAAGGTTGAATATAGGATCACTTACTGTTACATTGTCTTTAACTCATTTTAATAAGCCCATGACCAATGAGGCTTGGGTTTCCAAGTGTAACTAACCACTTCTTTTTGTGCAGGAACAGCTAAGGACCAAGGAAAATGTGTGGATCATTGATAGTGGCTTTTCCAGGCACATGACTGGCAATGGTTCGTCGCTTTATAATTTTAAGAAAATTCATGGAGGACCACTTGCTTTTGGAGGAGATGCTGGTGGTTACATCACTGGAAGGGGTATGGTAACAAATGGTAAGCTCACCATTGAGAAGGTAAATTTTGTTAAGGAGCTTGGATACAATCTACTAAGTGTATCCCAATTTTGTGATCAGAAGCACAACATGCTCTTTACTAAGAATAAGTGCATTGTTCTCAAGCTCGGGAACATGTATAAGATGGACTTGCAGAAAACATCTCCCTCAGGAGAGGTTTCTTGCTTTCTATCTAAAGCAAATGGTGATGAGTCATTCCTTTGGCATAAAAGAATGTTCCATGTAAACTTTAAAAACATGAATAAATTGATTAAGAATGATTTAGTAACTAGAATGCCAAAGAAAGAGTTTACAAGTGATGACCACTGTGTTGCATGCCTGAAAGGGAAGAAACACAAAGTGTATCAAAAACCAAAGGAAATGAACACCATCACTACTCCCCTACACCTATTACATATGGACTTGTTTGGCCCTACCAATGTAATGAGTTTAGGAAGGACCTCTTACTGGTTAGTGATCATAGATGATTTCATAAGATTCACTTAGGTCTTTTTCCTTAGAACTACGGATGAGACCCCTGAGATCTTGAAGAATTTCATTCTGAAAATTGAGAATCAATCTGATCACAATGTCAAAACCATATGATGTGATCAAGGAACAAAATTTAAGAACCAAATCCTTGATACAATTTATGATGAAAAGGGTATTACAAGACAATATAGTGCTCCCAGGACTCCTCAGCAAAATGGTGTTGCTGAGATGAGAAACAGGACACTTATTGAAGTTGCAAGAATCATGTTGTCCGACTCTAAACTTCCCATCTCCTTCTGGGCAAAGGCTGTCAACATAGCCTGCTATGTGTAGAACAAAGTTTTAGTGGTTAAGACTCATGGTAAGACTGCTTATGAGCTGTGGCATAAAAGGATACCATTTATTGGTTTCCTCAGGTCATTTGGATGTCCTTGCACCATCTTGAATACCAAAGATCAAGTAGCCAAATTTGATGAGAAGTCAGATGATGGACACTTTATTGGATACTCTTCCCAAGCTAAGGCTTATAGAGTATACAATCTCAGAACTAGAGTAGTTGAGGAGTCAGCCAGTGTGACCTTCAATGAGCACACTCTAAGTATGAAAGGTTCTGGTCCAGATTAGCTATTTGTTCTTGACTTAGTTACCAATTGTTTTAACAGGTCTTGTGACAATGTTTCAGGATCTACAAATAAAATATCAACAGGATATCCTATCAGCACAAACTTGTCAAATTCAGCTGATACATCTGAGGTACCTTCAAATTCCAGATCAGAGGTTCAAAACTCAGGAGAAGGAACTTCAAATACAGGAGGAAATGGAGGTGGTGATAGTGATCAAGAATTTCTTGATGCTGATAACCACTCCATAGAGGACAACATAAATGATGTCACACATTCATTGGATTAAGTCTCACTTGATAAACGTACTGATGTGATGGGTGACACTCCATTGCTAGATCTAAATTTCTCCAATCTAGATTTGTCTAACCAACTTGCTGTGATCCTTCAACTAAGGATCCACTACTCACACCCCACCACAAACATCATTGGAAATATTGATACTGGGGTGAGAACAAGAGGACAAACCCATGATCAAAATGTTTGTCTGCACTCTTGTTTCTTGTCCCAGATTGAGCCGAAAGTTGATGAGGCTCTAAAGGATGGAAGCTGGGTTGAAGCTATGCAAGAAGAGCTACTTCAAATCAGAAGACAGAACGTTTGGAACCTATGTCCTCTTCCTCAAGGGAAGACTATCATAGGAACCAAATGGGTTTTTAGGAACAAGAGGGATGATAGAGGAATTGTCATCAAGAACAAGGCTAGACTGGTTGTCCAGGGATACACACAAGAAGAAGGAATTGATTACACGGATGTCTTTGCTCCTGTAGCAAGACTTGAAGCTGTGAGAATATTCCTGGCGTATGCTGCATCCAAGGATTTCAAGGCCTATTAGCTTGATGTAAAGTGTGCCTTCCTTTATGGGGTGATAGATGAAGAAGTTTATGTCAAACAACCACTGGCTTTGCAGACCCAGATCATCCTGATTATGTTTGCAAGCTCAGTAAAGCTCTATTGACTGCATCAAGCTCCAAGAAAGTGGTATGAGACACTATCAAAGTATCTTTGTCAACATGGATACAAAAAAGGTACTATTGATGGGACTCTCTACATCAAAGAAACAGGAAATGACATAATGCTAGTTTAGATATATGTAGAAGACATTCTCTTTGGTTCAACTAATTCAAAGCTTTGCAAAGACATTGAAATGAGTGCCATGAGGGAACTCAACTTCTTTCTAGGAATTCAAGTGAAGCAGGTTGAAAATGGCATTTTTATTAGTCAGTCAAAATATGTACAAGACATACTTACAAGATTCAAGATGACTGATTGTAAGGTTGCAAAGACACCCATAGCCAGAAACCACTCCCTTGGTCCTGATCTTGAGGGGGAGTATGTTGATGAACATCTCTACAGGGCTATGATTAGGTCTCTTATGTACCATACTGCTAGCCAGCCTGATATCATGTTAGCCACATGTATATGTGCAAGATATCAAGCCAACCCCAAGATGTCACACCTAGTTACTGTCAACACAGGCAACACAATCAAGTTGCCTTGTTGCACTCTGAGAAGGATCCAAGTTTCTCCGACGTGTGTACCTTTCTTCATCTCACTACTTCACCTCCCTTACACTCGATCCTCCTCTCTATAAGGATCATTTGCTTGAATTCTGGCGGACCTATCAAGAGGTCACCATGGATGGGGAGAGGGCACTGGCTACTACAGTGCAGGGGAGGACTGTTTTCATCATTCCGGCTATCATAAACACTCATTTGTAGATCGATGATGAAGTAGGTGAACTGTCCTTCCCAAAAGATGTTGTCAACCATTCCTTCCAGCAGATGGGCTATGAAGGTGACTTCACAGTCAAAACCTTCAGGAAAGGGATGGTCTCATCCCAGTGGAAATACCTCCTCCATGTCATCATACACTATTTATCTAACAAACATGGGGGATGGGATCAAGTTCCAGAAGACCTCTCTTTCATAGTCCATGGGATGGTACAAGGATTCAAGTTCAGGTACTCTCAATTTGTTTATGCAAATTTGCTTGCTAACTTGGAATCCTTAGAGTATTACATGTTCCCCAGGTATGTTCAACACATTCTCAACTGTGAATTGGGCTCACAGTTGAGGGGGACATGTAATATTCTTAAATTAGGACAAATGAGGCTCGACATTTTCAAAATCTTGAAGAAGCCAACTGTTGGCTTCTTAGGGGTAGAAACAGCCCTTGTCCCAAAAGTGTTTAAGCTCATTACTCAGGGTGACAACCTAGCAGCACCAGCTAGTGTTGATCCCACACCCTCCACCTCTCAACCACCTCAAACACAGCCTACCATCACCATCACCTACACTAGAAAGCGTAAACGAACCCCCGCACTTGCTACTGAGCATGTGCAGGCACATATATCACAACCCATACAGGAGGAAGTGGATTCTCGAGCTCCCACTTCCCCTTAGGAGCAGACCACTCCCATCTTTGAAATGATCAGTGCTGAGGTTCCTCATGCTCAGCCTGATGAGCTCACAACCCCACAAACAGCCTTGAGCTATCACTCTGAGTCTCAACACTCAAGTGATCAACCTTATGGGGACAACTACCATCCCTAACCTCTAGACCTTAACCGACCCATCTCCAGCCTTGACATTTACTCTGATAAAGATTTGGGCTTTAGTGAGTACCATGAATCTCTCCTCTCTTCCCACACTCTAGGAGAGATGAGTACTCCCGCTTCTCCTACTTCTAGCCCACATCAGCAACCCCCTACTGAGGTGGATCTTCTTGAACTTGTTTAGGAGACCCAAATGGAAGAGGCTATCACTTTTGCAAGTGATCACATAACTAGGACCTCAAACATGGCAACCCAGCCTATTGACACTTCTCTGGAAGTTGTCAAGCGGCAAGGGAAATCCAGAAGCCAAGAACCACATGCTGGTGGTGAGGAAGAAGACATAGGTCCAATTCTCTCATCCCCCAATGATTCTTCATCTAAAGATGAGGGGAGTCTGAAACAAAGAGTGCACCTACTGACAAATACATGCACTTACTTCGTTTCAAAGATAAATCACTTAGAGTCTCAAGTGACTTTCTTACTGAAAAGGCTCAATGACTAGCAACTTGAGATCACCGATCTCAAGGGCTAGTTAGCTGAGAGTCCAATGAGGACAACTCAACCAGGCCCATAAGAACCTATGATTGTTATGGATCAATCTCCCAGCTCACCTATGCAAGAGTGTGATGCTAACAAAAGGGGGAGGAAATCCTGACAGTCATAGAACCTAGGAGTTCTTCCCAGAGTGTGGACATACAGGAATCACCACCCTCTATTGCAGTTGTCTACACTCAGCAACGTCCTCAAGTCAGAGATCTAGACTTGCTTTTTCAACATCTGTTTGAGGAGGGAATCCCAAGAGCAATGTTTGCCCCTTCCGAGAATCCAATCATAGGTTGGGGGTATGACAACAACAGGAGAGCTCTTATAATCTCTAGAGCTCAGGGTCAACTAGAAATTTTCAACATTTCACACCTGAGGCTCTATGAGAGTACATATCTGGTGGATCTGCCACTTGTCAACCATAGCAATAACAGACAAGCTGCTAGATTGGCTGACCGGATACAAGACATGGTGCTAGAAGAATTCAAATGGAGATCAAGATTATATAGACAGAGGCTAGCAGGTGAGGCCTTTGGTCAATTAGAAGTTGAGGTGGACCCTAAGATTAACTTCTAAAGGAAATCCTTGATTGAAGGCCTAGAGGTTGAGCCTGTGTACCTTGAGACAGGATCTCCTTCTGCACCCTTTACCCTCAGTGAGGCACCAGCTGCTTCTGATCACCCGGTGAATCTGTAGTTCGCTGCCGGGTGAATCTAGTAGTTAGACATGCAGATTCGCTAGTCAGCGAAACTGCCAGCGAATCTAGGTTACTTATATATTGTAAGATTTCTATCTTTCTAAGGGACCGATTGCAAAACGCTAATACGAAATATCATTGTTGTAATTGTGTGTGTGTGGCTGGAAGCTTATCTTCATCATCATTAAGCCTCTTACTTGTTTATTATTATTTAGATTCAAAATAGTTCATTGTGTTATTGAGTTTATTGTGTTAAATCAGTGGGAAATCATTATCATACATCAACTGCACTGTTGAATCGATCAGAAGGACCAACAATATGGTATCAGAGCCATTGTGCTCTTGATTAGTTCGTTTTTTATGCTCTATCAAAGACTAGTTACTGTTCAATAGATTTTGACTACTGATTTGGGTGTTTTTGCTATGGAAATTGATTGAGGATTGTACGTTTTGAATGTGCGAAGCAATGAGATAGGGTTGATTTTGTTCTGAAAAGGCTTTTAGATTCATCGGGCGAATTTAGAATTCGTCCAGCGAATTTAGAATTCGTCCAGCGAATTTACCAGCGAAAGTAGCCCACTTTTAAACAAAAGTTCAACTTCCTGCTAGTCATTACAAGCGAAAGTTATGGCGAATTCATTTTAGAACGAAAGTTCTACTAGTCTCAGCGAAAGTATCGCCGGAATAGAGTTTTCGATCATTGCTTCGGGCGAAACTGCTACCGAAACTACCAGCGAACTTGCAAGCGAATTTGTCAGCGAATTTAGTGAAATTTTAGCGAATTTGTCAATGAATTTAGTGAAATTTCAGCGAAATTAGCCTCTGATCATTTCTAAAATGTCTTCTTCAGAAGTAGCTAATTTCCATAAATCTGATAATCTAATATCAGCACAAAGTAGGTTTGATTCTTTTGCAGCCATGAAAGATGAAAAGATATATGATTTTGTTGATCGATTTATGATGGTGGCAAGCAATCTTAAGAAGTATGATGACCAGCTGGGGAACCATGAACAAGTCATAAAACTTTTGGACTCTCTTCCTCTATAGTGGAGTCCACAAGTTAGGTTGTTAAAACAAGAAAAAAATTTTGCTGACTACAAACTCTTGGAAGTTATCAACAAGTTGAAGTTATTTGAATTGAATATGAAAAGAAGAGAGTACAATCAATGCATGTATGGTGGTGTATCTTCAAGTGTTGAGATCAAAGAAACAAAAGAAGAAGTCAACCATGCATTGATGGCTGACGTGGTAAACAGTGATGAGGATTCTGTTGAGGGTTTTGATCCTTTCAAAGAATTCAGTTGTGACACTCAAGGTGAGAGTGTTGGTGATGTTGGTGATTATGAAAGCCGGTGTAAAGTTTAGTATGAAAGAAAGCAAGAGGAAGGTGAAGCTGAAGAAGCTAAGAAAAGAGCTGCTGAGGAGGATGAATACAAAAAGAACACTCCTGCCTGTCAATGTGAAAAAGCCCTTGCTGCTGATAAGATAGTTATGGGGCTTCCTTATGAGGTTGTTCAAGACATGTGTTCTCATCCTTACAAAATTCGTTTATTCGGGCTTTATAAAGCTAACAGATTATTGTTAGAAAACGAAAAAGAATTAAAACGAATAAACAATGAACTTAAAATCAACGAGTCCAAATATTTTAATAAACTAAGAGAAGCTTTAAAAGAAAATGATCTTTTAAAAAGAAATCTTTTAGAAAAGAATGTCAAGATTAATATTTTGAGCGAACGAGTCACATTAGCAAAATTTAAAACTAGCAAGCTTAAAACTAAACTTGATAAATGGTTGATATCAGGGACGAAACAGGAAGAACTATTCTCTAAGCAAAGGGGAGCTAGAATCAAAACGGGTGTGGGATGTGGTGAAACTTCATATGTTTATCCTCCTCCTAGCACTTATTGTTACTCTCTTATGTCTCAACCCCATCCATCTAATGATTTAATTAAAACTGCAGATACTAATAGTTTACATGCAGGTTTAAGCAATGTTAATCACAAAGAGGTTCGAGATGAATATGATTTTCCTGCAGGTTTGGGGCTCATCAAGCAAGGATCTGATCTGCAAAATGATAATTCCACCTCTGATGCTTCAAAAACAGTATCAGTTGTTTCCAGTAACTTCTTTAACAAATTCAAGACAGGTAACATCCCTTCATTTATTCGTATCAAGTTTGTCAAAGAAGGAACAACTGTGGAATCATCAAGCAATCAGAACTCAACAACACAAACCGACACAACAAGAGTCATCAATCAAGATCCATTGAAAGCTGAATTATGTATACAGGGCTGGACAAGTTTTGATGATCAACCAGAGATCATCAAGTCACCTAAAGTTATCAAGTGTCAAAAGCTTCCAACAGTTGAATCAAGACCTATACGGATCTCATCTCCAACTGCTAAGCAAATCAGCAGTTCCTCCAAAGCTCAGCAGAAGCACTCACCATCTTCATCTGCTATCCTTCAAGCTCGCCACAAATCTGCCTCCAAGTATACCAAATCACCAGTCATACAAAAGTGTACTCAAAAGAATGTTCAGATCAAATCAAATCACAGCCCAGTTCGAAATCCACATTGACAAAGCCTCAAAAGGTTCAATTTCCATATATCCAAAAGAAGAAGCATCAAGGTTGTCAACAAGCTACATCAACCTCAAAGAAGGCTCCACCCTATCATATTCTCCACGGGACTACAAAGAACCAAAACCCTTTCAAGGTTTGCTTTAGATGTGGAAAGAAGGTCATGTGCTAAAGAAGTGCCCTCAGGTTCAAAGGCAAGCTTCGGGAGGTAAAGATAACACAGGTTGCTTCTCGGGTTCAAAAGGTAAAAAGCACATATCTTTGAATGGTTGGATAAAGAACAATCTATCCAAACCTTCTCATGTGAAGCCGGTTTCACATGATTCAAAGATAAAAAAGACCAATGTTTCAAAATTAAAATCTCTTCCTTCGAGTCTTAAACAGAAAATTATTTCCAAATTCAATTCTTTCAAATCAAAAGTAATTAAACAGAAACAAATTTGGAAAGTAAAACAAAAAGAAAAGGATAAAGAAATAAATGATTTTTCAAAAGAGTGTGTGCTTAAACAGGTTACATACACCGATGAAAAAGGAACTCCTAGGACCACGATGGCTTGGTCCCCCTCTCTAACTAATCTGTTTATGAGTGCAGGAACAATTCAGGAGGCCTATCAGTAATCCGGTTTACTGACTGGGATTGTTCCTAATTCAAATTTGAGGTGAAACAAATAGGTTATGGTATCTCATCCATATTTTGGATTCTTATCTACCATTCATAATCACTGCATTTTTCTTGTTACTTCATTTCTCATGTTTTTGCTAGTATAATTTGGAAGACTTTCTTTCGTAAAATTCTTTTTTCAATTCCGTTTATTATATACTTAAATAAAAAAAATAAAAAAAGGGACATTTCTTTTTTTGTTTCATGGCAGTTAAAAAGAAATTTCTGGGGAGAATAAAAAATTAATTTCACGGGAACTAAGAACTTGATTTGGGATGACTGAGAAATGATAGTATGTCTTCTTGGTATGCTTATTTGCATGACTTGTACTTTATGATAAATGATAGTAACTGATGTAGATGTCTGTATCACTTAAAATTCTAAAATCTAAAAAAACAATTTCTTATATGATATGCATGGTAGGCTCAGCCCGAAAACGAAGTAAACAGTGATTCTGTAGCCTAATTAAAGCTTTAGAACTCGGTGATAAGGATCATTTCCATGACATCTCGGCCTGCACAAAGTCACATGTCCTATCAAAAACGGGTTGAGAGTTTAAAATCTATGCTTTGACATTTTCAAAATCTCCCTATCCCCAAGTCCTGAATGTAGCTTCTCGTTAGCTCTTCAGATGTATATTTCGTGCTTATCTCCTCTACTATGTGGAAGCATTGACCTGGAGTGATGATCTTCTCTGTTCTACGTGAGTATAGACCTGAAGCTCTCATCAGCACGCTTAAATGATCATCTCCTCTGTTATACGTAAGTATAGACCTGGAGCTCTCATCATCTATTCTCTAAAATAAAAGCACGGTGATTCTTAAACTAAGATAATTGTTGTACCTCAAATGAAAATCAAGCGGAGTTAATCATATTACTCAATAAGCCCTGATGACGGGATAAGTTCTTTGCCGGATGTATGTGGGAACCAAGTTACCTGAGCTTCTCTAATTAAATCTAAAACATGATAAAATCAGTTGGAGATCACTTGTTGAAAAGGATACGGCATGGGTTTAAATTGGAAAAATATACCAACAATCATTTTTTAACTGTTTTTTGGCTTTCAAAAACATAAAATTATGACCAGACTCTGTATCAGTGTGATCTCACTAACTTGTCGATGTTCAAATACATTTTTGTGATTTCGTATATCTTGAGGATGTGATCTCATGATCAAATTAGTTCTTGGTGTAATATGATAAAACAAAATAAAATAAAATATTCATTTCAAATCTTTTTTCAAGTCTTTCATATTATGCTATTAAAATGTTATCATTTTCACATGCATTTCACAGAAAATTGCACTTTTAGATAAACACGGGTTTATTTGTATTGTTGAAATGATATAACGAGAAATGTGTAGAATGTGTTTGTAATTGTGTTACAGATTCTTGCTACAATTGATGGTCGATCATCAACTGAGCAATGTACCAGACCAGAGAACCTATTTCTCAAGTTTGTAAAAGATACCAAGCTAGGATTCCTTCTCCTACATCTTCTAAAGCACTCAAGAATAAAGAGTTAGAGATGCTATTCCTGATCATTCTCATAACGCATACAAAGAGGGGGAGCATTCAAAAAGGGGGAGCCTATAAGATGAAAGATTGTCTGTACCAGATCATCAATCTAGGGGGAGATTGAAGATCATTATTTAGTTGACTTATCGGTGCTGATCATGATGAAAGACGTTGATAATAATAGACTAAGGAGGAGTTTTGTTGGGTCTGATAAGGATAGTCTATATTATCAACACAGTCAAAGTCAACAAAGGTCAGGGAGCTCACTGAGAAGGTATCAAAGGCTAATAAGTTAAGGTTGGACGTGCAGGATCTTACAAGACAATTTGAAAGGGCAAGTGCAAGGGCAGAAGAGGAAAGTACAGCAAGAGCGGATTAAGAAACATCTGATAAAGCTGAAGAGGAAGCGAGAGATGGGCAAGAAGACTATGAGTGAGGTCAACTTAGGGGGAGAATTGATGATCTAGTATAGGTTGGACTCACTATAGTTGATAGGTTTACATTGTTATGTAATAGGCTAAATGTTAGTTTTATCTTGTAATTTGTTGATATTTGTGTTCCAGCAAAACTACGGGCGAAACTATATTTTCGCCTGGAGTTAGCTGCTTCTGATCACCCGACGAATCTGTAGTTCGCTGCCGGGTGAATCTAGTAGTTAGACATGCAGTTTCGCTAGTCAGCGAAACTGCCAGCGAATCTAGGTTACTTATATATTGTAAGATTTCTATCTTTCTAAGGGACAGATTGCAAAATGCTAATACGAATATCATTGTTGCAATTGTGTGTGTGTAGCTGGAAGCTTATCTTCATCATCATTAAGCCTCTTACTTGTTTATTATTGTTAAGATTCAAAATAGTTCATTGGGTTATTGAGTTTATTGTGTTAAATCAGTGGGAAATCATTGTCATACATCAAGTGCACTGTTGAATCGATCAGAAGGACCAACAAAAACTGCTCCTCAAAGTCAAAGAACAAAGGAGGCTGAAAAGACTCTACAAAGATGCTCCTGTCCTCTCCCTTATTCAAGAAAGTCCTGAGCCAGAGACTGTGGCCATTGAACAATCTCAGGTTGTTAATGAAGAAGAAAGACTAAAGATGATCAACTACATGAGTGCCACAGGTCTCTATCAGGCATGTACACTTCTTCCCTTATCTCATGAGTACATAAAGTTTGAATACAACAAGTAGCTGGAAGAACAAGCCAAAAGAGAAAGGAAAGCTGCAAAGAAGAGATTAAGGGAAGAAGCTATAAAGTCAAGAGCCATCATCCTCAAAAGCCAAAAGAAGTCTGCTGATAGACAAAGGATGATGAGCTTCTTGAAGCTGTATGGGTTCTCTGGAAGGAGGCTTGGTCCTATGTCTCTATCCATAATGGATGAGCATATTAGGCTGATCAAGCAGAAGATAAAAAAAGGAGAGCTGGTGGACTTGCATTCTCAACCTGAAGTTGAGGTGAAGGTTGAACCTACTGAGACAACACAACCTGAACCTAGAGCTGCATCTGAGCCAACTTCCTCTTTTGACCCACAGTAGGGTCCTCCTCCCTCTCCTTCTAAACCTGTGAGAGAGGAGAACCCAACTGAGAGAGACATAACAGAACCAACTGGTACTCAAGACCAGTCCTCTCAGTTGAAGAAATCAGGGAGCAGAAAAAGGATGGCCAGAAGAAGATCTGCTTCAAAGAAAAAGAGAAGAAAGGCATGCACCTCCCAACCACAGGATGAGTCAGAGCATCATGAGGAAGTGAATGAAGAGGTCTCTAAACAAATTCCAATTATAGTAGAGCCTCTTGGTGTTGGAAGACAAATTTCATCCTGGACTTATGCTAAAAATCCTGACAGATGGTATGTCACAAGAGATCAGGGAGAACAACATGTCTACTTCACAAATGACATGCTTGAACTTCCTCTGCATGATCTCTATGATATGAGAAGGTTCTATGTAAGCCTAAAGGATCCAGATCTAATAATAAAGAAAGGTCTGCTGAAGATACTGATGTGGACTATCAAAATCTGAAAAACTTCTCTGTTTTGGTAGCATCAGCCTAGGGGGAGTTTGTAAGGAACATCTGAACATTAAAGGTTGATGCAACCAAAGGATACCAAAACAACCAAGTCTTCCTGCATGCACTAAGGAACAAAGATGAACTAGCTTCGGAAGTTTTACACTCAAAAATAAGTCTCTAAGTGTAAAATCTTCCGAAGCCAACAGTTCAGAAGAAGTTACTTTGGAAGTTTCACACGTATCATAAAATTATTACAAGTATGAAATCTTCCTAAGCCAAAGACTCATTTCCTTCGAAGCCAAAGATGAAGTCTTCCGAAGCTTCAAAAGACAAAGTCTTCCCAAGCCATTTTGCTTTGAAGATAGATTTCTTCTGAAGATAGAGAAAAGATGCTTTCTCTGATTTACTTTTTGATAAAGCTGATGTACTTTCCGCTGCTGCTCTGAAGACTCACCTGCTAACAT
The DNA here is from genome assembly GCA_025506505.1 of Flaveria sonorensis. Taxonomy (NCBI): domain Eukaryota; kingdom Viridiplantae; phylum Streptophyta; class Magnoliopsida; order Asterales; family Asteraceae; genus Flaveria; species Flaveria sonorensis. Next base: position 28,171,780 of record CM046428.1, read on the forward strand.
TAGTTGGTGAAACTTCCATACTTTATCAAACATTAGAAAAATTCATTGACTGTAACTTCCAACTTTTGTTCCGGTAGACTTGTCAGTATTAGATTAAGTCAGTGAGATATGGCATGTCATAGTCGCTAATCAAAAGGCAATCTGCCTTTTGACTGTAGATTGATCTTGTTTTCTAGATTAGTCAAAATTCCAACTATCTCTTTGCATATTGATGGTTGTAGGTTGTAGTATAAATAGTCTCCGGTTCTTGTAACTTAATATACTTGCAAACACTTGTAATAGAACTAGAGAATCAATATACAACTCCCTTGAAAACTTAATCTTGTGTTCTTGTGACTTTGTTCTTGTTCTTATAGTTCTGTCTCTTTAATATTACTTGTGTAGCTTTGTATCATCAGTGAAGTTACCAGTTTCCTATTTGAGTGGTTAAGTGATTTAAGATCACTCCTCTTGTGAAGCTAATTGCACTCTTAAGTACCCTTACCGGTACTGCACAAAGCAAGCAGAGATCATCAACATCTAGAAACCAAAGAAGGAGAAGGAAAAATGCTAAAGCAAACTCCTCTCAGAATAAAAATCAAAACAATCAAAATCAAAGAACAAATCAATCTATTCAGTTCAAACCAGTTAAATTAGTGCCTGTGGGCACTTTTGATATGAACACAATTCCAGAAATCAAATCAAATTCAAAGAACAAATCTAACTTTGATCTGAAAACAGGTTCAGGTCCGAAGTCTTTCTCTGTTAACAAAAGATTCGTATCTAAGGAGTCTAGGAATGGTGTTAATGAAAAAAAGTCAAAGCCTAAATTTCAAAAGAACAAATTCTCAAATAAAAAACAACAGATTAACTTTGCAACTCCTAAATCAAAACAAGGATCAAATGTGGCTTCCACATCTAAAGTTAATCAACAGTTGTTTAAATTTCAACAAAGGTACTATGAAATATGTGATATGTACAATCATAAGACTGATGAATGTTTCTTTAATAGGAACTGTCACATTTGTGATATGAAAAACCTTTCAACAGTTGATTATTATTTCAACAAGTATTGTACCATTTGTGATGAAAGAAATCACAAAACTGAGAATTGCTACTTCAGAAGGAACTCGCCAAGAAATGGATATGTTAACCCACAATTTCAAATAAATCAAAGTGTTGCTTTTCAAAGATTAACAAAAGAACCTTCCTTAGGCTTGAGATCTTTTTGAAGGATTGATTCTTATGCTGTGAAAACAAAGAATTATAATCAATGAAAATTCATTCCATGATCTGTGAGAATGAACAATGCAAAATTTGGTAATACATTTTTTTCTAAAAATGTTCCTACTGATGGTGTGAATTACCTTGATGATGATCTTGAAAAATGCTATCATGCTTTGTGGATAAAACAAATCAAAGATAATCAAAAATTTGTCAGAAACGGAATTGGTGAATTTAAACAGCAGAAGAAGCCTGATGTGAATACTCTTCATTTTAAATAGTTTACCGTTGTTGATAAATTTGGCAAGCCAAGACCATATTGGCTTGGGTTGATAACTCAACTTAAATCTCTTTGAAATGCAGGTACGCCCAAGAAGACCTATTAACATGTGGTATGTTGATAGTGGGTGTAGCCGGCATATGACAGGCAACCATGCCTCGCTTCAAGATTTTAAGTTAAAAGATGGTACTCATGTTGCATTCGGAGGTGATGCAGGTGCTAAAATAACAGGCGAAGGAACAGTGTCCAATATGATTTTTACCTTTTATAAAGTCAACTATTGTTCACAGTTGAACTTTAATCTTTTAAGTGTTTCCTAAATTTATGACAAATCTTACTCTGTTCTATTTGATGATTCTTTTTGTTATATTTTGAAGCTAGATTTTCAGATAAGCAAAGAATGGGTAGTTGTTAAAGCTGCATGAGATCGAGATGTATACAAGTTAGATATGTCTCAAATAGATCTATCTACAGAAACAACATGCCTAATTGCTCAAGCATCAAATGTCGAAAGCCAGTTATGACATAGATGTCTTGGGCATTCCAATTTCAAGAACATGAACAAGCTTGTAGCAGGAAATCATGTAGTAGGTCTTCCAACAAAGAAGTTTGCTGCAACAGGTCACTGCTCAGCATGTTTAAAAGGAAAGCAACACAGAGCGTCTTATAAGTCCAAGCTGATAAACTCAAATTCCAACCCTCTCCAGATGTTGCACCTGGACCTATTTGGACCAACAAATGTGCTGAGTATTAGAAAGAAATCTTATTGTTTAGTTATCATTGACGACTTTACAAGATTTTCATGGGTTTTCTTTTTTCATGCTAAATCTGAAACTGCTGAATTGTTAAAAGAATTCATGATTAAAGTAGAAAATCAATTAGATCAAAATGTGAAAATTATCAAAAGTGACAATGGAACCGAATTTAAAAATTCTAATGTTTACATATTTAGTGCAGAAAAAGGAATTGCTCATCAGTTCAGTGATCCAAGAACTCCATAACAAAATGGATTTACTGAAAGGAAAAACAGAACTTTGATTGAGGCCGCACGTTCTATGTTAACAGATGCAAAGATTGCAATTACTTTCTGGGATGAAGCCATATCCACTGCATGTTTTGTACAAAATTGTACATTGCTTGTGAAAGATAAACAAAAAACTCCTTATGAGTTGATGTTTGGTAGGAAACCTAATATAGATTTTCTTAAATCTTTTGGTTGTCCAGTTTTGATTTTAAATTCAAGTGACCAGCTAGGAAAATTTGATGCAAATCTGATGATGGTTTTTTTGTTGGATATTCATCGGTTTCAAAATCCTTTAGAGTTTATAACTCTAGGACGAATGTTATACTTGAAACTTTTAATGTTATATTTCTTGAAAACTCTTTTCCATCAGTTGCAAATGGTCCAGCTTGGTTATTTGATTTAGATTCTTTGTCAAACTCTTTCATTTCTAACTTATTTGAATATCCAGGTGAGAAAAACAAACAAGGAGGAGATCTTGATGATATGGATGATTCTAGCACAGATTACCCATTCTTCTCATTTGTTAAAGATCCTGTATTTCGTTCTGAATCTCATGATCAATCTCACTCTCAACAAGCACAAGAACATTCCATGTTTGAAATTCCCAATGTTTCACAACCTATTCCTAATGATGGTCCTGAAATTGTACAACCTGAGTTCGAAACGTCATCAATTTCTGATGATGTAGTTGTTACTGATAATCTTGATTACTTTATCAACTCACCGACTCATGTTCCTTATTTCAATCCACATACTTTGAACTTATTGCATTAGCTTTCCGACTTGAACCAATCTAATCTGGATGTTAATGTTCAAGGAAATGAGATTACTACATCTCGTATTCACAACAACCACCCTACATCTCAGATTATAGGTCAATTGAATGAGAGAACGATAAGAAGTCATTCAGAACAAGCAAACCTCTCTTATACTCGTGTTTTCTATCTCAAATTGTTCCTAAAAGCATCACTGAAGCATTGAAGGACAATAGTTGGATTGAGGCAATGCAAGAAGAGTTATTGCAATTCCACAAATAGGAAGTATGGAAGCTTGTGGATTTATGTAACACCTCAAATTTTATTAAAAAGAAGAGAAAATAAAAGTACAAAGTAAGAAAGGATAAATAACCCAAGTTGAGGGACTAAAGTTGTGCAAGATGCAAACTTTAATATTATTGTGTTTAAAAGAAGGGCATGGGCGCCCATGCCCTCACTACCCACTTTTCTTGTCCTCGGTTGTACAAGAAGAAAGAAGAAAAGTTCTGGTTTTAGAGAGAGAAGAAGCAGAAATCTACAAAAAGGTGAGGTTTCTTGGGTTAATGTTCGGTTTCAACCGAATTTTCAGCTTCTAGGCCGACATTTGTGGTGCTAAGTGCTTGTTTTCATGGGTTTTAGGAGCTGAATTTGCAGATAGAAGTGTGTTGCTTGAAGGTTGCAACAGGTGAGTTCTTGAACCCCTCTTTTTACTAGTTTTTAAGTGTTTGGGGCTATTATGCATACCGAGCAAAATATTTTTAAAGTACCCGTGAGTTTTTCAGCATGTTGTTCGACCGTTGTTCTGTGGTTGTATGTTTAGTGGCTGTTTTGGGTTAGATTTGATGTTTAGCATGTTTTAGTATTAGTAGCATGTTATATCCATGTTAGGATGTGCTAGGTCGATGTTTGGGTGTTGTTTGTAGCATCGGTTATATTCTCAAATTATTGGTCATGAGCCCAGATTTGTCCCCATGCTCCTGAATTGTTGCCCATGCGCCTAAGTGTAGGCCATGTGCCTGAACAGTGGCCCATGCGCCTGAATTGTTGCCCATGCACCTAAGTGTTGGCCATGCACCTGAATTGTTGCCCTTGCGCCTAAGTGTTGGCTATGCACCTGAACAGTGGCCCATGCGCCTGAATTGTTGCCCATGCGCCTAAGTGTTGTCCATGCGCCTAAACAATGGCCCATGCGCCTGAATTGTTGCCCATGCGCCTAAGTGTAGGCCATGCGCCTAAGTGTAGGCCATGCTCCTGAACAGTGTCCCATGCGCCTGAATTGTCGCCCATCCGCCAGAATAGTAGTCATGCGCCCTGAGTTGCCCATGCGCCTAATTGTTCATGCGCCCCAGCAGTGCCCATGCGCCTGCGTAGTGGTAACGCGCCTAGGCTATTTTCCTTAGAATTTTTATGCTCATGCGCCTGAGATGACCAACTATTCTCCATATTGGACTTAGGATTTTCTGAGGTTTTTTAAGGTAGTTGGTTGAGATAGGTTTTGTTGTGATGCGATGGCTTGTGCTTGATATGCTATGCACGATGTGATGATTATGAGGTGTGTGTTGGGTTATCTTTACATGTTTAACGGTTTTCAAAACGTATGTTTATGTTATGTAATACTTTATGTTTTATGTTATGAATTTACGTGGTATGATGTATGAATGTACATAAAGTATTATGTAACAAAAGTGGAAGATAACAAATGATAAGTATGGAAGTAACGGATGATGATATCCTTGTCGCATACCCCGGTACTGTGTCACCCTTCGGGCACGAGTCGGGGGTTTGTTTATAGGCCCCGACACAGTATCAGCTTTCGAGCACGAGTCGGGGGTAGTATGAGACAGGATGGCATGAGATGAGGTCTTTTTGCTCCCCCCGGTACTATGTCAGTCTTCGGACATGAGTCGGGGGTTTGTTTACAGGCCCCGGTACAGTATCAGCTTTCGAGCACTAGTCGGGGGTGTTGCATACGAGATGGGATCCTTGTCGCGTACCCCAGTACTGTGTCAGTCTTCGGCCACGAATAGGGGGTTTGTTAACAGGCCCCGGCACAGTATCAGCTTTCGAGCCCGAGTCGGGGGTATTGCATGAGACTTGATCTGGATGATGGTAAGAGATGCAATGTATTGTTTGATGAACAATGATGAAAGATAATAATTATTATCAATGTGTACGTATGATGTTTGATCACGAACGAAAGCAAAAGGTTGTTTAATGAAAGTAAAGTATTATATTTATAAAACTAGAACTCACTCAGCGTCGCTAACTTTTTGTATGCATAATAGTTGGCAGGTATTTTGTTGATGCTGAGGAGTTGCAGGCATGGATGCATACGCTACTGGGGATGTTTGAGGCTGGCATCCACATTTTTAATATGATGTTTTATTTTGAAATTCATATGAATGACGTAATGTAACGATATGTTTTAAATTGTTAATGAAAGTTTTAAATTCCGCTACAAAAGTAATGTATGTTTTTAAATATTTTATGCGATGACGGTCCAGCTGTAAGTGTCCCGGGAACGGGGCCTTACAATTTACCTGAAGGAGAAAATGCCATAGGCACAAAATGGTTGTTTCGAAACAAGTCAGACGATCGGGGAATTGTTGTTCGCAACAAAGCAAGACTCGTTGCACAAGGTTACACCCAAGAAGAAGGAATAGATTTTGATGAAGTATTTGCTCCAGATGCCAGACTTGAATCTATTCGTGTCTTCCTGGCTTATGCATCATACATGCAATTCAAGGTGTATCAGTTGGACGTTAAAGGTGCTTTCTTGTATGGACCAATCACTGATGATGTGTATGTCAAGCAACCTCCAGGTTTCGAAGATTCAGAATATCCTCATCGTGTGTACAAGCTTAGTATAGCATTGTATGGTCTACATTAAGCTCCTAGAATTTGGTATGAAACGTTATCACAACATTTGATCCAACATGGATACACGCGAGGGAAAATTGATCCAACATTGTTTATAAAGAAGGATGTAGATGATCTCTTATGTGTTCAAGTGTATGTTGATGATATCATATTCGGTTCTTCAAGTCTAACATTGTGTAATGAATTTGAAGAAATCATGAAGTCTCGTTTCTAAATGAGTTCTATGGGAAAAAATAACTTTTTTATTGGACTTCAAGTGAAAGAGTCCGCAGATGGAATTTTTATCAATCAAGAGAAATTCGTTGAAAAATTCTTGAAGAAATTTAAACTGCAAGATTGTCAATCCATCGAAACTCTAGGTGACATAAATACCAAGATTGAACCTGATCCGAATGGAAAATCAGTTAACCAAACTCTATACAGATCTATGATTGGATCTTTGATGTATCTTACTGCATCTAGACCTGATATAATGTATGTTGTTTGTGTCTGTGCCAGGTACCAATCTGACCCGAAGGAATCTCACCTAATCGCTGTTAAACAAATATTCAGGTATCTCAAAGGAAAATCGGCTTTAGGGTTGTGGTATCCTTATGAAGGAAACTTCAAGTTACATGGATATATAAATAATGATTACGGAGGATGTTGCCAAGATCGTAAATCTAGAAAAGGGTGGTTGTCAGGTTTTAGGTCCCAGATTAGTCTCGTGGCAATGTAAGAAACAAACAAATGTCCCTGTTTCAACCGCATAAGCTGAGTACATAGCTGCTTCAGCAGGATGTTCTCAAATCCTTTGGTTACAAAACCAACTGCTGGATTACGGGTTCAATTTTCTTAAAACTCCTATTTACATTGACAACACTGTTGCTATGTTTATTACAGCTAATCCTGTCCAGCACTCAAAAACAAAGCATATAGAAATTCGATATCATTTTCTCAAAGATAACTCTAAAAAAGGTTTAATCATTTTGATTCAAATTACAACTAAAAAAAATTGGCTAAACTATTTACAAAAGCCTTTTTACCAGGTCGTTTTGACTATTTGGTTGAGTCAATTGGACTTATTAACCATGTTTAAAACTGGTTTTGAGTAATTGAGTTGTCTGGATCATAAAAATGAAAAGAACCCTCCCTATGCTAAATAAGACAAAAAAAAAAGAGAAACTGTCAAACTTAACTGCCTGATTGTATATATTGTGTGCACATGTTCAATAGAAAATGAAAAAGCAAATACAAAAATAGAAAATTGCAAAATCAAAAGGGAAAAGTATAAAACAAAAACCCACAAAAATAGAGTTTATTTGTCAGTTAAGTATCTAGGACTGAATCTGTCTTTGTAATTTGTGAGAAATGATAGATACATTAGTTCTGATCAGTTGTATACTTCATTCACTACTAAAGTCTGACGTGATCAGAAATGATGTGCACGTAAGCTCATGCAATTATACTAAAAAAGTAAATTTTTGTGATTAAACTAAATCAATCATGCATTAGTGTTTGTCCATCTTAGTATCAATGAGTAGTGTTGACTTCTCAAATTGATTGCTTGTAAAATCACAACCTCACACCTGGTAGCGATATGAATAACCATGAGCTCTAATTATTTAAAGCATCTATTTACTTCTCTGTTACGAGTCATCATAGACCTGAAGTGATGAGATATCCTTTGTTATAAGTCATTACAGACCTGGATATTCTCACTTGATGCAAAAGTTGCCAATGTGCATATCCTAAACATGAGATCTGGTTATAAGTATATGTCAGGTTAATAAGTTGAGAAAAGTGATTTCTTGCATTTCTTAATGAGAATTGAGCTCTCTAAGTCTAAGTGTGACTTACATAATGTCATATCTAATCGTACCTTAATCAATCCAAGAATTAAAATAGTATTGTGCTAATTCTCTTGCCAAAAGCACTCATTTTCTGTCCTTAGATCTCGTGTCTCCTCTACTATGGGTACGCTGACCTGGAACACACTTGATCAGGATTTAATCACTGTCTATGACTATCCAACCTTTTATTTTATTTTAATATACTGATCTTAACTGATATGATCTCACTGCAGGCATATGATTCAAATGTGTAAGTAGATTTTTATTTTGCTTTGATTTTGATTTTTGCATGATTTTCTGTGTGCAAGCATGTTGATAATGATTAGTTTGCTCTACTTGCAACACAAAAGAAACTTCTAAGTTTGTGAACTTAAAAGTTTAGGGGGAGTAAAAATGTAAAAGAGAAAATCAATGAGAAGTGTCAAAATGTGAAAAAGATATATAAAGTTAAGTGCTTTGGATGAAAAGGATGAAGCTAAAATTCAAGCATGTATGTGTTTGATATAATGTAAAAACAAACCTTAAAATAATTCAAAATTAGTGGAAAAGTTTCTTGCAAACAAAACAAGACTATTTGTGTTATAAAAGTAATGAAAGTTTGGCTTCTATGATGATGAAGACATGGGCTTCAGTGAGTACCATGAATCTCTCTTCTTCACCCCTACTCAAGGAGACATGAGTACCCCTATCTCACCCATGTCTAGCCCATATCATCCAACCCCCGCTGAGGTGGATCTTCCTAAACCAGTTCAGGAGATCCATATGAAAGAGGCTCTCACTTTAGACAGTGATTACATCAGTCAGATCTCCACCATGGCAACCCAGCCTCTTGACACTTCTCTTGAAGTTGTCATGATGCAGGGGAAATCCAGCCGCCAAGAACACTATGATGGTAATGAGGAAGAAGACATTAGTCCCATTCTCTCATCCCCTATGATTCTTCTGATGAAGATGAGGGGAGTCTGAAACTAAAGGTGCACACATTGACTAAAACTTGAACCTATATAGTCTCTAAGATTAGTCACCTGGAATCTCAGGTGACTATCTTACAAAAGAGGGTCAATGACCAGCAACTTGAGATCACCGATCTCAAGGGCAAGCTAGCTAAGAGACCACTAAAAACAACTCAACCAGGTCCACAAGAACCTGTGAATGTGATAGAATCAACCCCCAGCTCACTTATGAAAGAAAGTGATGCTACCAAAAAGGGTGAGAAAGTCAGAACAGTCATAGAACCTGGGAGTTCTTCTCAGAGTATGGGCTTAGAGGATTTACGACCCACACTTGCAATAGTCCATACTCAGCAACCTCCTCAAGTCCACATTGATGTGGACTCACTCATATACAACCTATTTAAGGAGGGTATACCTAGAGCCATGTCTACCCCATCTCTTCACTCTGAGAACCCAATCTTGGGATGGAGGTATGGCACAGAAAGAAGGGCTCTTGTCATCTCTAGAACTTAGGGTCAACAAGAGATCTTCAATTTTACAAACCTGAGTTTCTATGAGTGAATCCATCTGGTTGATCTTCCACCTGTCAACCCAAGCCAAAACAGACAAGCTGAGAGATTAGCAGATTGGATTCAAAGAAGGGTGCTAGAAGAGTTCAAGATAAGTTCAAAATTATATAGACAGAGGCTAGCAGGTGAGATTTTTGGTCAACCGGATGTTGAGATGGACACTGAGATTAGCTTCGAAGGGAAAGCCTTGACTGAAGACCCAGAAGTTAAGCCTGCGAACCATAAGACAGGATCTCCTTCAGTAACCAGTACCCTCAGTGAGGCACCAGCTGGTGAAGTTGCTTCACATCCTCTCTCTGGCCAGAGCTTGACTACTAAACCAAGCAATGAAGGCCAAAGCTCTCTCCACCCTACGTCACCAAGGCTTGTGCGTGACAAAGGGAAGAGGAATATGACCTCTGAGGAGTTAGAGGAGGAGAAGAGACAGAGAGGAAGAAGAAGCTAAGGTGTGAGAGTTCAGGAGGGTCCTTAGGCTTCATGCAAGCTAATATCCGGGCTGCCCCCAGGCCAAACACTCAAGATGATGAGTTGAGGGCAGCCAGGCTAAACTACCTGGGGACCAGGAACTATAACATTGATGAACTCATATCTCTCCCCTTAGAAGAGTTGAATGAGCTGCCTAACAATGAGTTGTCAAAGGAGAGGAAGGAGGTAGAGGATGCAGCATTGCTTCTAAAAATCAAGGAAGAAAGGAGACTGAAAAGGCTATACAAACATGCTCCTGTCCTCTCCCCAGTTCAAGAAAGTCCTGAGACAGAGACTGTGGCAGCTGCACAACCTCAAGTAGACAAGGAAGCTGAAAGAATGAGTATGATCAAATACCTGAGAGCCACAAGACTCTATCAGGCAGCTGCACTTCTTCCCTTATCCTTTGAGTACATTGAATTTGAATATCCAAAGCAGCTGGAGGAATAAGCTACAAAAGAAAGAAAAGCTGCTAAGAGAAACTTAAAAGAAGAAGCTACAAGGTCAAGGGCCATCATCCACAAAAGCTAAAAGATGTCTGAAGACATACAAAGGATGATAAGCTTCTTGAAGTTGTATGGATTCTCCGGAAGGAGGCTTGGTCCTATGTCTCTATCCACTATGGATGAGCATATAAGAGTGATCAAGCAGAAGATCAAAAAGGGAGAGCTTATAGACTTTCATTCTCCACCATGTCCGGCTCAACCTGAAGTTGAGGTGAAGGTTGAACCCCCTGAGACAACACAACCTGAACCTTGAGCTGCATCTCTGCCAACTTCATCTTTTGATCCGCAATAAGTTTCTCTTATCTCTCCTCCTGGACCCGTGAGAGAAGAGATACTAACTGAAAGAGACACAATAGAACAATCTAGTTTTAAAGACCAGTCCTCTCAGTTAAAACTTCAAAGAGTAGGAAAAGGATGGCAAGGAAAAGTGTTTCAAAGAAGAAGAAGACCAAGGCATCTACCTCCAAACCTCAGGATGAGTCAGAGCATCCTAAGGTAGTGCATGAAAAGGCTACTCAACTAACTCCTATTCAAGTAGAGCCTCTTTCCATTGGAAGACCCATCTTATCCTGGAGTTTTACTACTAATCCGGACATATGGTATGTCATCAGAGATCAAGGAGGTCAAGAGTCTGAGGGATCCTGACCAGATGATGAAGAGAGGCTTGGTCTTGATCCTGATGAGGACTATCAACATCTGAAGAACTTTTTTGTTTTGATAGCATCAGCCTAGGGCGTGTTTGTAAGATAATATCAGAAGATTATAAGGCTGATGCAACCAACGAAGCCTAAACAACCAAGGGTCTTCCTGCATGCATGCACTGGACGTACAAGGTAGAAGTGCTTTGAAAGTTTTACACTCTACATCAGAAAATACTCTAAATGTAAAATCTTCCATAGCCAAAGTCCAAATCTTCCAAAGCCAAAGAAGAAGTCTTCCGAAGCTTCAGAGACAAAGTCGTCCGAAGCCATTTTGCTGTGAAGACTGATTTCTTCCGAAGACTAAGAAGACATGCTTTCTCTGATCTACTTTACATAAAGCTGACACACTTTCCGCTGCAACTCTAATGACTCACCACCTTGTATGAGTTGGTGAAAAGTCCATGCTTTTGTAAATAGTAGAATAAAGTCTTTGTTTGTAACTTCCTATTTTTGTACATGTAAACCTTTTTATATTAGAAAAGGATGTGAGCTATGGCATGTCATAGTCACTAGTCAAAAGGCAATCTGCCTTTTGACTCTACATTGATCATGTTATCTAGATTAGTGTTTCCAACTGTCTTTCTAAGTATTGACTGTTGTAGGATGTAGTATAAAGTGTCTCAAGTCCTTGTAATTCGAACATGCTTTGTAAACACTTGTAATAGAACTTGAGAGCAATATACAACATCCTTGAAAACCATAATTGTTTGTTCTTGTTCTTAGTCCTGTCTCACTACTTACTTGTGTTATTAGTATCATCATACTCAAACCTAGTTTCCCATTTGAACTATTAAGTGTTCTAAACCTCTCCTCATTATGAGACAGATTGTATTAACCACCCCTCACACGGTCCTGCAAGAATCATATTGATCAAAAGGTTAAAATAATTTGATAAGATCAGGTCACTGAATTCAAGAGCCACACCCTTTATTCTTTTGTGAATCCAAAGGTATTACAAGGCAATATAGTGCTCCTAGAACTCAGCATAACGGAATTGCTAAAAGGAGAAATAGGACAATTATTAAGGCTGCAAGGACCATGTTGTCTGACTCCAAACTTCCTATAACATTCTGCGCTGAAGCAGTCAACACTATGTGTTATATTTAGAATATGGTGTTAATATTCAAGACACGTGGAAAACCTCTTATGAATCATGGCATTAGAGAAGACCATTCATAGGGTTCTTAAAACCTTTTGGATGTCCATGCACCCTTCTAAATACCAAAGATCATTTATCCGTATTTGCTGAGAAATTAGTAGACGGGTTCTTTGTAGGAAACTCATCACAACCTATGGCTTATAGAGTGTACAATAAAGTTGATCACATAATTGAGTAATCTAAAAATTTCATATTTAATGAAATTTCCTCAAATAATGTTGGGAATACCCCAAGTTGGATGTTTGATCTAAATGGTTTCACAAATGCATTTAACCATTTGATTGAGAATGTTGCAGGAGACTCACCCAATAGAGTAGCAGGCATACAAGTCCCAAGTGCTAAAGACTACAGAGTGGATCTACCCCATGGTCTCAGTCATAACAGGTCATCTGCTGATCCAGTTCAGCCACATTCAGCAGAAACAGATGCTAGTATCATAAACAATATGGGTCAACCATTACTTGCTCATGATGACTCATCAGATGAGGAGTCTCATGATCATCATGGTACTAGACAATCTTTTGAAAAGAAACCAAGTGTGACAAATGCTAAAGAAGGAGTTAATTTGGTAGTTGATCCAGTCAATCCATCTGCCAAACTTCCTGAAACAAACTTCTCCAATTTAGATATATCTTAACAACTCTAAGTGATCCCAAGACTAAGAATTCATAAAAAGCATCATGTTGAGAATGTCATTGGCAATGTTGATACTTGTTTCAAGACAAGAAGAATGATGAATGAAGCAAACATCTATTTGTTTTCATACTTCCTTTCTCAACTAGAAACAAGGAAAGTAGATGTGGCCTTAAGAGATAAGAACTGAGTAGAAGCAATTGCTAGAGGAGCTTTTTTAGTTTGGTAGACAGAAGGTTTGGAAACTATGTGCACTTTCTAAGGGGAAGACTATAATAGGAATGAAATCAGTGTTAAAAACAAGAAAGATGACAGAGGCATTGTTATCAAGAACAAAGATAGACTTGTGGTACAAAGGTACACATGAGAAGAAGGGATTGATTATGATGAAGTCATTGCTTCTGTGGCCAGGCTTGAAGCAATCAAAATTTTTCTTGCATTTGCTGCCTCCAAAGACTTCATGGTGTTTCAAATGGATGTCAAGAGCGTATTTCTCTATAGTGAGATTGATGAAGAAGTTTATGTCTACCATCCTCTTGGCTTTCATGATACCAAGTATTTGGATCATGTATCCAAACTTGATAAAGCACTTTATGGTCTTCATCAAGCTCCTAGGAAATGGTATAAGACACTCTATACATTTTTTCTGAAGAATGAATACTCCAGATGATCTATGGATAAAACTCTCTTTATCAAGAAAGTTAATTTGGATATCATTCTGGTACAAGTGTTTGTGGATGATATCATATTTGGGTCTACAAATGAGAGTTTGTGTAAATCCTTTGAATGTCTTATGAAGTCAAAGTTTGAGATGAGTTCAATGGTAGAACTCACCTTCTTTCTAGGGCTGCAAGTGAAACAAACCTATGATGGCATTTTCATAAATCAATATAAGTATGTTCAAGACATCTTAGTGAGATTCTTAGTGAGATTTCAAGCTACTGATGCTAAGGTTGCTAAAACCATTATGTCTAAGACATGTTCATTAACTCCTAATCTTGAGGGGGAAGTAGTTGATCAGCAACATTACAGAGCCATTATTAGATCTCTCATGTACCTCATAGCCAACAGACTAGATTTCATGTTCGCCATATGCTTTTTCTCCAGATTCCAAGCTACTTTAAAAGTGTCACATCAAATGGTTGCCAAGAGAATTTTAAATAGCCCAAAAGGGGAACCTATGTTGGGATCATGATACCCTAAGAGTGCTGACTTCAATCTCTATGGACATACAGATAGTGACTATGGAGGATGCAACATCAACAAGAAGTCCACCTTAGGAGAATGCCAAGTTCTAGGGGGAAGATTGGTTTCATAGCAATGCAAGAAGCAAACCTATGTGTCTATATAAACTGCTGAAGCAGAGTACATTGCTATATTCGGTTGTTGTGCTCATGTGCTATGGATTAAAACTAAACTTAGAGATTATAGAGTAACATTTGTAAATACTCCAATTCACATTGACAACAATAGTGCCATCACAATCACCAAAAATCCAATTCAGCATTCAAAGACAAAACACATTGACATCAATTATCGTTTCATTAGGGATTGTGCGCAAAAAAAATCATTAAATTAATTTAGGTCCGTACAAATGAACAATATGCAAATCTTTTCACCAAGGCATTTGTTGGACAAGGTTTAAATATATTGTATCAGCTGTTAGGATGATAAACTGTGAATAATTAAATGAATTACATAAAAAAACCTGGTAAAATTTGTTAAAAGTGCTTTGTTGATAATACAAATAAACAATATGCAAATCTTTTCACCAAGGCATTTGTTGGACAAGGTTTAAATATCTTGTATCTGCTATTGGCATGATAAACTGTAATAATTAAATGAATTACATAATGAAACTTGGTAAAATTTGTGAAAAATGCTTTGTTGATAACAAATATTGGTAAACCTGGGCATCTGGAGGTTTTCGCAATTTGGTATATACAACGGCTTCGGCACGTGTCTTTTAAAAGATCTGGTAGGACCCAATTGTATTTACTGATACATAGTGGCACCGTTGTAGTTGTCTGAAAATACTATTTCATCATCACAAGCAGTCAGATTTATGGTTAAAGTGGTAAAAATATTTATATAATACTATTATATATTATCCATAAACTGTAAATCTAAACTTCTTCCTACCATTGTCATCTTCAACCTTCCTCTGAAAGAAAAATCCCTTAAACATCTTCATATATCTTAAACCCTACCAAAATTAAAAATCAAAATCTTTCCATCGCAGTTCAAAACCTAGAGTTCTGACCGAATCACAAAATCACCACATCACTTGAACCCATTGGTGATCCCATCTACGATCCCGTCCTACATTTCCTACGCAATAGCAACTATGCTTTTGCAATTTCTGTAGACTCGATGATTTGCGAGCCACATATTCGGTAATTCTGGACTACATGTTCAATTCAGAGAGAACATGGAACAAAAGTCCTCACTATGAAAGTGCAAGGAATGAAGATCACCATATCTTGTGCAAAGATTTGACAACATCTGAAGTTGAATGATGCAAATATTGAATCTTCATTCTCCAAAGAAGTGGTAACTACCACTTTCAAGGAGATGGGATATCAACAACCATTACCAACATCCACCTTCTCCATATCCATGGGCTTGTTAAACAGTAGTGTTTCAACTCCTCTAACTTTATTTTTCAAGATCTATGCAAGAATGTAACTGCTGCTGAAAAATTTAAGTTTTCAATGTACCCAAGGTTCATTCAATTAATTTTAAATGAAGAAATAGGTAACAAACTAAAGTTTGAAGGAAGTATACATGCCTTAGGAACATTAAACAAAGAAATTTTTGAAAGTTCAAGGCAACTCCTAAATCTTTTTTAGTGGAAAATCACTACCTCAACTGCTGATCCCACACCCTCCACTTAAAAGCCAAAACTATCAACAAAGAAGTGAACCTTTGAATCCTCTGCTGGAAGATGCAGACCCCCAAATCACCTCAACTCAAAAATGCAAGGCTGGAAAGTCATGTCCCAGCAAGCCAAAGGTGTTAGCCATACTTTTTTAACGCTCAAAGAAAAAGGTTTATCTTCCTTCTTCTGAGCAGACCCAAACCAAACCTGTTAGCCCTCAATTAGAGTCCCAACACTCTTTTAAGCAACCAAAAAGGGATACCCACATTGCTGAGACCACTTTTGATGAAGACGTCTCATTAGGAAATGGTTCAAATCCCGAGCAATTTGACTTAGCTCCTCAATCACCCATATACATGTCTATCACCCGAGATGAAGATGTTCACACTACACTTCAGCATGACCCACTATCTCCCCCTTCCCATACACTACAGACAGTGGAGATTGATGTGTTTGTAAAGGCATCTCACCCAAATCCTATATACTAAGAGTTTGATCATAGGGAGGAAAGGATAAATATGGAAGAGGTTGTCTTTACTGCTGATCCATCAACTGATCCGTTAGAAAGAGATAACATACTTAATACCTCAACCACAACAACTCACCTTAAGAATGTCTCTTTGGAGTCATTCTTTGAAAAGTGGAATCTAGGGTGCCGAGATACCATATCTGGTGGTGAGGGTGCAGAGGCTAGGCCTAGGACCTCACCTTCTCCCAAGGATTCCACACCTATGGATGTGGAAGCCTGAAACAAATAAACGAATAATGGCAAATAACCTTGATATTGCTCAAAAATTCAATGGCTTTCAAGCTGAATATGCAAGGCTTCAAGGTTATGCTAAAAGAGCCATAATTTTTGAGTTTGAGAACTATCTGCTAAAGGCTTTAGGAAGGCAGCAGAAATAAAACTCCTACTAGCACCAGAATCAAACATATAGAGGCTCTAGCTTCATTAACCAGAAATGTACCTGATACAACATCAGGATCCACTCTAGCTTCCTCGCGGGTCATGGTAAAAGCTCTCGCCCTGGCCTTCTGCACTTCCTTCCCTTTCTCAGCCTCTTTCCCCGCCTTCGAGCTCTGAGCTCTCATCCTCGTGCACTCCTGAGTCATGTGACCTGTTTCTCCACAGTTATAACACCTTATTCCCCCACAATCCTTGGCCATATGCCCTGCCTTCCTGTATTTGAAATAGATATTTGACCCCTACTTACATACCCCCGCATGCTCCTTCCTACACTTATTACACCTCCTCGTCCATGTACCTGCCGTCCCCACCTTCCAATCATCCACCCTTGCCTTTTTGTTCTTGTGAGTAAAACCACCAATGCCAAATCGTTTCCCATTCAAGTTTCTGTTTACCACCACCTTTCTTGCTCACCCACACCACAGTCACTTCCTCCCTCTCATCGTACAGTCTCCCTGCCAGATCGACCACCGACCTAAACGTACCTGGCCAGGAGGCAATCAAATGCCTACGGATATCCGCCGACAAACCCTGGATGTATCTCTTGATCTTTCGTGACACAGGCGTCACCTGATCTGGCACCAGCCTTGCCATCTCATTGAACTTTATCGTGTACTATTGGTATGTCATGGTTCCCGGCTCCAACTATAGATACCCTCTTTCAATCTTGTCGAGTTCCCTGTGAGGACAAAACTCCTCGATTTCCAGCTTCTTAAGTTCACTCCACCTCATTCTCCCAATCGCCATGCCACCCTCGGCCTGGACAATGTTGTCCCACCAGCATAAGGCCGAGTCCATAAATGAGTGGGTAGCAAACTTCACCTTTTGATCCTCCCTGCATTCACTGATATTTAACATAACCTCTATTTCTCTCACACATCGGTGAGCAGCAGCAACATTGCTATTTCCATCGAAAGTCGGGGGCTTGCATCTCTGAAATGCCCCATAACTACACCACCTTGCAGTTTCCTGCATTGCTTCCTCTTCCTCATCATCACTGGAGACAATCATCTCAGTCCTTGGCTGCTCCCCTTCACCTGAACCTCTCTCCTCGTCCTCTTTCCGAATAGTTTTCTTCCTCTCCTCTTTCTCTTTCTTTTCATCTTTTCTCACTACTCTAATAACCCCAGTCACTACAGATGGCAGAATCGTCTGCATGACTTGATGACCTTCCTCCACAACCGCCTCTTTCACTGAGGCCCTCAGGTTAGCACTTTCATCACCGTCTTCATGGTGATGAAGCTCGGGTTCTTCAGGAGCCGTTTCAGCGGTTCTAGCCCTGTTCCTTGTGACACGCGGCCCAGCACCACGTGCACCACGACCACCACCTCTAGAAGCCTTTGTAGATCTACCACCAGCCATCTTCAAAGACTATAAGATTCAAACACCAACACGGTCATTCAAGGTAATAGCTCAGATTACGTCAAGGATAGTAAGTCCCTAATTACAGTGGCCAGGTGTGATTAGCCACTTACTTTACTCTTCATTCCCCAAGCCTTCCCTATCTAGACTACATCAGTATCCAAATCTACTAATAGCACATAATTCACATAGCACATGCAGATAATTCCTTTTTCCATTAATTTACATAAAACGTTTACATGAAACATTTATCTGCAGGCATGTAGCTACTAGGACTGGCATCCCTTTCCCTTTTTTGTCCCATTCTCAGTTTAAGTTTTAGGTTTTTGAAAATAATTACCCAATTCTTTTAAACTTTGGCTCTGATACCAACTTGTAAGACTCCGTTCCCGAGATGCTTACAGTTAGTCAATCATCGCATAAATAATATAAAACGTCTCATTTTGCAGCTGAAATTTAACTTTTCATTAATAAATAAAAACATTTCAATTATCATATCATTTCATTTACAACCCCAAAAATTCTATTAATACATTATCATTTTCATAATATGGATGCCAGACTCGAATTATCCTCGGTAGCTTATGCATCCATGCCTGCACCTCCCCAGCATCATCAATCACCTGCCAACTGATATGCATATAAAAAGTCAGTGACGTTGAGTGAGTTCTAGTTTGTATAATAAAATACTTTACTTTTAATAAAACCTTTCCTTTACTTTCATTCGTGATCACACATCATACGTACATCTTGATAATAATCATTTATTATCTTTCATAATAGTTCATAATCATTCATTTCGTACTTTATTATCTTTCACTTCTATCTAGATTTTGCCATATGTTATGCCCCATCATTGGTGCACAAAGCAATTACAGTCTTGGGGGCAAGTGGCAAGGATCCCATTTCGTATGTTTCCATCAATCACAAAGACTAACCTTTATGTGTGCACTCAGCACACTGTCGAGGTGGCAACCCATAATGAGTTGTGAACCCCTTTTTAATATTCTTGCAAGACTTTAATTTATTCATTATGTTCCACTTTTCATTATCTTTATCTTTCACATTTATTACAATAATACTTTACGTACATAAGCACATATCACACCAAATAAAGTCATATTATAATATATAATATGGAACACTAAAACAGCCCTCAAGCATACATAACATCAACAGGCATAAACCGTCATAAAACATCAAGACTTAACACTAAATTCTATTTCCCAAAATTTCTACGTTTCTACAGCGCATGAACAAACTTACAGCGGATGGCTTAAAATTTTCTAAGTGTCGCCAAAGTCCACAGCGGA
Organism: Flaveria sonorensis; assembly: GCA_025506505.1. NCBI lineage: Eukaryota > Viridiplantae > Streptophyta > Magnoliopsida > Asterales > Asteraceae > Flaveria > Flaveria sonorensis. The sequence goes on from CM046428.1 coordinate 28,191,263, forward strand.
CTACCAAAGTCCACAGCGGACAGCCAAAATATTCTAAGTGTCCACAGCGGATGAACAAAGTCCACAGCGGACAGTTAATAAAACTTTACTAAGTATTCACAGCGGATGAATAAATCTACAGTGGACCATCAAAAATTTCCTAAGTGTTCACAGTGGACAGAATGCAAAATCTGTCAAAGTGTCCATAGCGGACGTGTAAAGTCCACAGCGGACAACAAGCATAACTTTTTTCTAAGTGTCCACAACGGACATGTAAAGTCCACAGCGGACACATGCATGATATTTTTCTAAGTGTCCACAGCGGACGTACCAAGTCCATAGTGGACGCATGCAAAATATTTCTAAGTGTCCACAGCGGACGTACCAAGTCCACAGCGGAGACCATGCATATTCTTAGTGTCCACAGCGGACACTATAATTATCACCTGTAATGAATTATCCGTATTTTCTAGTTTCCAAACAACATTCTAACTTACACATAGCATAGATCTAACATGTTACATACTTAAAACACACTAAACATCAACCAAATCATCACAGCCGTCACATAAACACACATACATCATAATTCAGTCGTATATACATGGAAAATACATAGTTTGAGGAGAAAATAACAGTTTAATATGAATACCAGCCCCAAACAAGCAGAAACATGTAAAAGAGGGGATCTAGAACTCACTTCTAACAGCTTTTAAGTGAAAACTCCTTAAACCCGAGAACTACCTGGAGTTCTAGCACTAAAACACACAAAAACAAGCTGCCAAACACAAAGAAAACACATAAAGATCGGTCTAGAAGTTCAAACCCACTGAAAACAAAGAAGAAAACACTAAGAAACTTCACCTTCTTGAAGATCTTCCTCTTTTTCTCTCTAGAACCGGTTGAGAACTTCTTCTTTCTTTTTGTGCAGCCGAAGGGGTGAGTGTTAAAAGTGAAGTACAGGCTGCGATACTTCTTTTGAATCCTATAAGGGGCAAGTTTGCCCCTTGCACACTTTTAACCCCTTGCTTTTAAGTAAAACTCTTCTTCTCCCTCTTCTTTTCTTTTCTCTCTCTCTTCTTTTTTTTTGATGAATTTTCCTGGTGTTACACCACAGACATTTGGCAAAGTACTTATCCTGTCCTTATGGTTTATTGAGCAATATGATTAACTCTGCTTGATTTTCTTTTGAGTTTTCAACAATGATCATAATTTAAGAATCATTGTGCCTTTATTTTGGGACCGATGATGAGAGCTCCAGGTCTATACTTACATATAACAGAGGAGATGTTCATCTGAACTTGCTGATGAGAGCTTCAGGTCTATACTTACATATAACAGAGAAGATCATTAGAACATGCTGAAGAGAGCTCCAGGTCTATACTCACGTATAACAAAGGGGATCATCACTCCAGGTCAATGTTCATACATAGCAGAGGAGATAAGCACGAGATATACATCTGAAGGAGCTAACGAGAAGCTTCAATTCAGAGACTTTTCTAAAGAGCTAGACTAGAAGCATTTATTGAGCTAACTAGAAGCATCATTTAGGACTTGGGGATAGGGGATTTTGGGAATATCAAAGCTGAGATTTTAAACTCTCAACCCATTTTTGACAAGGACTTGTAACTTTGTGCAGGCTAAAATGTCAAGAGGATAAACCTTATCACTGAGTTCTTAAACATTAATTTAGCTACACAATCACTGTTTACTTCATTTTCGGGCTGAGCCTACCATGCGTATCCCAACACAAGGCTGTTGATCTCCTTCAAACTTCTTTTTCCCGGGGTTCCTGAAAAGTTAAAATTGAAAAACTTAAGAGTATAATCTTTATTCTCCCTTGAAATTTCTTTTTAACTGCCATGTAATAGAAATTTCTGTTGTTCATATTTTGTTAAAGATCAAAGAAGTGAAGGAATATGGGACACAGAAGTTTTTCATAAAGAGTTAATTTAAAAAAATGAACAAAAGAGTTATTTACAGTATTTACACAATATATTATGAAAAGTGTTTTCAAAAGGATATTAAACCCAGCATTGAGATCAATTCATAAAAACAAGGTTTATCAAATGTTTTTGAGAAAAGATCTGCTATTTGATTCTTTATGTCAATTGGAATAATATCAATAAAACCCTTTTCCTGAGCATCATAGATTGCATGAATCCTTGTTTCAATGTGCTTGGTACGAGTATGATGAATTGGATTTTTGGAGATTCCAATAGCAGCTTCATTATCACAAAGAAGTGGTGTATGAAGAAATTGATTCCATAATCCATCATCAGATGTTGTATCCAAAGCACTTGGCAGTAGCAACTTGATACAGCAACATATTCAGCCTCTCCTGTAGATAGAAATACTATTGTTTACTTCTTGCTTTTCCATGAAACAAGACAATCCCTGAGATATTGACATCCACCAGTGACGGATTTCCTGTTGATCATGCACCACCGTGATCACTGTCAGAATAAGCATCTAAATCAAAGTTCCCTCCTTTTGGATACCAAAGACCCAAACAAGAAGAACCCTTTAAGTAATGAAAGATGCATTTAACAACTTTTTCATGTGATTCTTTTGGGTTGGCTTGAAAATGGGCATAGTAGCACACGGCGAATGTAATATCTGGATGGCTAGCTGTGAGATACATGAGAGATCCAATCATAGAACGATAGCAATGAGCATCCACAGATTTCCCATTATCATTTGGAGTTAAGCATGTTTGAGCAGTGAAAGGAGTATGTTTTGGAGAAGCATCATCCATCTTGAACTTCTTGAGAATCTCTTGAATGTACTTTTCTTGATGAATAAGAATACAATCAGGCTTTCGTTCAACCTGCAACCCTAAGAAAAAGCACATCTCCCCCATCATGCCCATATCAAAGCGGTCCTTCATCACTTCTTTAAATTCTCTACACAGTTTCTCATTTGTAGACCCAAAAATAATATCATCAACATACACTTGAACAATCAACATCTCACCATCAACCTCCTTCTTGAATAATGTCATATATATAGTTCCACGAGAGAAACCCATGCTGAGCAGATACTATGTCAGTGTTTCATACCAGATACGAGGAGCTTGATGTAATCCATATAAGGATTTATCAAGTTTATATACTTTTTCTGGAAAATCTAGATCCTCAAAACTTGGAGGCTGACAAACATAAATCTCCTCATCAATGTTCCCGTTTCAAGCCTATCTGAAAAACTTTGGAGTTTTTGTGAGCAGCATGAGCAAGAAAGATTCTGATGGCTTTAATGCGGGCAACCGGAGCAAACACTTTAGGGTAGTCAATTCCCTCCTCCTAAGCAAATCCCTAAAGAACCAGTCTTGCTTGGTTTCTTATTACCACACCTTGATCTTCTGGCTTGTTCCTGAATACCCATTTGGTGCCGATGGGATATTTGTTTGGAGGAAGATTAACTAACTCCCAAACTTTCAACTTCCTAAACTGTTAAAGCTCCAACTGCATAGATTCAACCCAACTTGACTCTTGAAGTGCTGCTAAGATATTTTTGGGAACAATTTGGGATAAGAAACACGTATAGAGACATTCATTTATCAATCCAGATTAACTCCAAGTCCTCATACCATCAGTAATGGAACCAAACTTTGACTTCTGTGCTTGAGTATTTAGGAAAGTACATGAGCAACCAAATGGACGAAAGAAGTCAATCAAGGGTTCCTTTTACGAAGAAGCTTATAAGGAGTCTTCATTTGTCTTTCACAATAAGAACCCTGTTTAGTACATAGGATGCACAATTGACAGCTTCTGCACAGAAAATAATTGGAAGCTTTGACTCGATCAGCATAGTTCTTGCTGCTTCAATAAGGGTCCGATTCTTCCTTTCAGCAACACTATTTTGTTGAGGTGTCCTAGCAGCGCTGAACTATTTGAGAATCCTTTTGCTCGCACAGAAAGAGTCAAAGATATGGTTTTTGAATTCAGTTCCATTATCACTTTGGATGGCTATCATTATCCTTTTGTTGATGGTTTCAATTGAGAGGATCAACTTCTGAAGCTCTTCTATAGCGTCTCCCTTGTGTGCTAGAAATTTTACCCCAAAGTATCTTGAATAATCATCTGTAACACCAAAAGCTTGTCTCCTATCAAAAGCTTCCTCTTCTGAGTCCTTTATGTGGTATAGATGTTTAGGGCATAGACGATTTTTCAAGATACTTTTGGTTATGTTTCTGTCACACAAAGGGGAGACAACAGAGGTTTTGTAGAAGCTGATTCTGACCATAGAAAATATCATCCACAAGAAGGTTATGGCAATTAGAAGTAAAAGAAAGGTTTTTACTAAAGGTAAAGTATTTTATTATACAAAACTAGATCTCACTCAGCAACACTGACTTTTTATGCATTTTCAGTTGGCAAGTAGCTTGTTGCTGAGGATGGCATGAGGGTGAAGCTACTTGGCAGGCAAAGATTGGCATCCATCTCATGCAATAATAATGATTTTGTTTTGTAATACAATTAAGTGACATTTTGTAATCTTTTAAACGATGATGTATTACTTGGCAAATGTAGTTATAAAAGCATGAAATGGGTTTTGATGAATTATTCTGCTGCAATATTTTATTTACTGAAGAAATCTTAATATATTTTGATATAAATGAGGTTGTGCTTGACCAACTATGGGGTTCCTGGGAACGGGGCCTTACAAGTTGGTATCAGAGCCAAAGTTTAATAGAAATGGGTAAATATTTTCAAAACCTAAACTTAAACTGAGAATGGGACCGAATGGAGGGGTGCCAGCCCAACTACAACATTGGAAGTGTTCAATATGATTGCCAGCTGAATTTAGGAGGAGCACATACCCCTTCTCCTTACTGCTAACATAACTGATTGTACTCCTGCATCATCACTTATACCTTATTAGACTAAGCAGCCATTTGCCGCCCTTATGGCAATGTTAGATCAAAAGATTCACAATGTATATGAAGCAACTAGTGAGATCACTGAGATACCGGAGCATTAGACCACCATTAGAAAACACTCAAGGAAGGCCTGGTGGAGACTTGCAAGAAACACAATACTTTTGTTGATGTGTTCTAGGAGAACACCAACAAGCATAATTCACTAGATGGTATAGTCGAGGGAGCATTGGATAAGATAAAAACCCTCAAGGCTACACTGCAGGATATGCAGCAGAGACTAGTACTATCAAATTTGAGAGTAGCTGGGCTAGAAGCCTAAGATGTAGTTGCTACTGCATTTGAGGAATATTTGAAGGAAGAGTACTATACTCGAAAAGAAGAGTGGAAGCTAGAAAAGGAATCTTGGAACATTAAGATGGTAGGGTCAGATATTGAAGAATATACAACCCATTTTCATGAGTTGGCTGCTTTATGTAATGGTATTTCCAACCTACAAACGTAATAAGAAGTCAATTGATGGGATAGCACCTTAGATTTAGGCAAGGGTCATTTTTGTTGATCCTATAACAATTCAGCATGCTATCATGTTATCTCACAAGCTCATTGACTTGGTTATGGCATGGAGCACTCTAGCAATGCGTGATATTGTTGATGGTTCATCTGATAGCAAGCAGGAATTGGATGACATATAGAGTAAGTCATTCACCATCATAGCCAGTTTGATCATTATGGTTTCTAAAGATGTGACAAGATGGGACATGCAATAAAAGGCTATGAGGGATATTTAATGATCAAGCAACAATAACCCCAGTAGCAAGGACAAGCTGTAGCACCATAGGGTTGTTACGAATAGGGAAAAGATAGGCAGATCAAGAGAGATTGCCCTAAACTTAAGAATGACAATAAGGACAACAATAATGGAAATGAACGACGGATAAAGTGTCAAGGGTCAAGCCTTCGAATTAGGTCTGGCAAGGTAAGAAACAACCAGAATGTGGTTACCGTTTAGCAAACTTCTAGATGTAGCTTCAACTCAAATGGAACCTAGTCATACTATACAATTAGCTGATGGTAAACTAATTGAAGCAACTAACATTCTAAAAGGATGTACATTGGATTATCCTACATAAGGCAGATATAGATCTTCGCGTACCAGTTCGTAATGGTGAAATCTTATGTGTCAATGGTGACAAGAGTGTTACGGTCTCAAACATCATTTCTTATATGAAGGCCAGAAGTACTTACGCAAGGGTCATATTGCCATTTTAGCTACGATCACTAAGAAAGCAACTGAGGAAAAGAGGATCGAAGAGATCCCTATCGCTCTTTACCTCCCCAAAGTTTTCATTGAAGATTTACCTGGTTTTTCCCGACATAGACAGATCGAGTTTCAGATCCATTTGACACATTGAGTCACACCTATTGCTTGAGCACCTTACAGATTAGCTTCGAATGAACTACCAAAACTATCTACGTAACTGCAGGAGCTGTCAGATAAAAGATTCAACCGACCATGCTCATCGCCATGGAGAGCTCCAGTCCTATTTATCAAGAAAATGATAGAACTTTACGTATGGGTATTGATTATCATGAGCTTATCAAAGTAACAATTAAGAACCATTATTCTCTTTCACGCATCGACGATTTGCTTCACCAGCTTCAAGGTCGATTTTATATCCCGAAGATAGACCTGAGGTCGAAATATCATCATCTAAAGGTCTGAGAGGATGACATATATAAGGTGGCATTCAAAACTTGGTATTGTAACCATGAGTTTCTAGTTATGCCAAGTAGGTTTACCAATGCACCAACGGTTTTCATGGTTCTCATGAACAAAGTCTCGAAGTATCATGGCAGAAAACTTATGCGGACAAATTTTGTTCTTCCGCATTTATCAACGCGGATAAGTTTTTGTTCGTCTTCAATTCCATAATACGGATGACATAATCAATACGGGTAACATTGTTGTGTATTTGTACCAAAAATAAAACATGTGCTTTCACTCTTCTGTCATTGTGTTTGAATCTCAGTTAATGCTGATAGATGTTTATGAGATGCGGACAACTGAATTGTTCATCCACATTTGTTACAATTCATGCGGACAACTAAATTGTTCATCCGCATTTGTTGCAGCAACAATGCAAGTTCTGATGTAAATGTAGACAAGTCCAAATGTTCTTCCACATTTGTTACAGAGCTAATGCGATCAAGTTAAAACATCCGCATTTGTCTCAGTACTCAAATGCATACAAGTTAAAACATTCGCATTTACTACAGTACAAAAATTAAAACTGCCGCATTTGTTCTATCACTTGCAAAATTTGAGAAATTCATTAAATTGACTATTTAAACACATTAATTAGAGTCATTTAATACTTTTCAAATTTGAGAGAACCTGAAGTGCGAGGAGCGGTATTTGATAACTGATTTTCATCATTCATCCAAATTATCACAAACCTTGTGTGTAGATTGTTCATTCAACTTCATTTCATCCATATTTTGATTCTTAGCCCAAGTAGTGGCGAAACAAGGTGATTCTTAGTGGATTTGTGAACTTCAAATACCGATCCAGTGATAAACATAGAACCCTAGGTTTAGAAAACATCAAAAATTAACCTTAAACAATGGATTTCAAAGACTCTTCGAGTTCAATAAAACTAATATTAATGTGTACAACAAGGAACAATCGATTCAGAAACACTATGTTAACCATGATGAACGGGGGGATCGAAACTCAAAATGTTGAAATCAAATCCAATGTTTTAGTGTAACAAGATGGCTAAAACAATAAAGATGACTGAAAATAACCACAAAACATAACACAAATGATTAATCATCATAAAATCAATGATAGGTCAAATTGGTATAGAACAGTGAACTTGAAATCTCAATTTTGACCTAAGAAAGTCAAACTGAGAAAGTCAAACCTGTTCTTAGTTGTACAATCTGATAATGGTGAGTACATTACTAACATATATGTCTTTATTGCAGATCTATGGAAAATCTTACTTGGAGCAAGCTCCATAATGTTAGTGGATATCTTGATCCACATGTGCTTGAATCTGAGGGTTTAAGAGACATGATTAGATTTATTTCCACAACAACGATAGCACATGCCATCACTGTCAGACTAATTATCTATGAGAACTTCATCAGATCATTCTAGAGAACTGCTGAAGTAAACCAAGGAGATGGTGTGAGGACCATACCAAGAAGGATCACTAATGATCATACACAAGTTATCTCTGAACAAACTATGAGACGGTGTCTACAGTTTGGGGATGATGCCAACTCTCTCCAGGAATTGGAAGAAGATGACATTCTGACCTTCTTTGCTAACATTGGCTATGAAGAGGGTTTTGAAGGAAAACAGATTGTCAAGGGGTTAGTTGACTTGCAGTGGAGATTTCTGATTGATCTGTTCCTGATGATTTAGTATAGCTTGGACTCACCATAGTTGTTAGGATTATTTTGTCTTTTATGTAATAGGTAGAATATTAGTTTGTTTCCATGTATTTTGTATTTGTATAGTTTCACTGACCCAACAAAACTACGAGCGAAACTACAGTTTCGCTCATAGTCAGCTGTCCAAGCTCACCTAGCGAAACTGTATTTCACAGTCAGGTGAATCTAATTGATGGTCAAGACAGTTTTGCTATCCAGCAAAACTATCAGCGAAACTAACTTTGCTTATAAATTGTCATGTTCTATCATTGTAAGCAAGTTTTACAAAACCCTAATACTGAAACATTATTGTTGTAACTCTGTGTTTTCGGCCTGAAGCCTATTTGTCATTACTTTTGAGCCTTTGTTTGGTGATTATTAAGTAGATTTGAAACTTATCCATTATGTTATTATGAGTATTGTGTTGATTCAGTGGAATTTCTATGTTTATTAATCAATTTCACTGTTATATCGATCACAAGGGCCAACAATATGGTATCAGAGCCATTGTGCTCTTGATTGGTTGAGTTTTGTGTATTTTCTAGCTTAAAGTCACTATTCCATTCAATACTATTCTAATATGCTTGTTTTGGATATGGAAGTTGATTGAGGCTTGTTCATATTTGTGGTGGGAAGCTATAGAAATCATCAGATCTCAAATTCAATGAGATTTGGATGAGTTTGAGTTGATTTAGTGCTGAAAAAGTTTTTCGGATACGTTGGGCGAAACTAGAGCTCTTCCAACGAAACTGCCACTTCATTCATCGTTACTACATAATTTGTGGTTTTTGGATCTGGTTTCTTTACCTCAGCGAAAATACCTCATTTTAAATGAAAGTTCACCTTCTTTGATTGCCAAAGCAAGCAAAAGTGCTGCCGAAATTGTCCTCAGAACGAAAGTTCTACTAGTTTCAGCGAAACTATCGCCGAAACTAGAATTTCTAAGCACTCATTCGAGCGAAACTGCGATTCAACTTCTGAGCGAATATACTAGTGAATTTATCAGAGAATTTAGAGATTCTTCAGTGAAATTAATACTATTTAAAAAATGACATCCACCAATATCACCATTTCTAACTTGGAGAGTGTTGCACCTAATAGGCAACCGAGGCTTATAAATGGTGATAACTTTGAGGACTAGAAACGATGTTTAAAAGCCTTCTTTTATTATACTTATCATAATCAATGAGAGTCGATAGTAAATGGTCCACACACACTAACTGTCACTATTGGTCAAGTTACCTCACCAAACACTGATCCATCAAACTTTACTGAAAGAGACCTCAAGCTAATCGATTGTGATCAGAAAGCTTTTAGGGCTTTAACCTTATGTTTACCACTAGACATCTACAATCATTTTGCTAAACACAAGAATGCAAAATCATTGTACGATTCTCTGTGTGAAATTTATGATGGAAATGAAGATCTGAAGAAGGACAAGAAAGCCCAAGCTGAAAAGGAGTTCAATTCATTTGTAGGACACAAGAATGAAAGCCTTATGGATATTACCAATCGATTTTTGTCTATCTCAAGCACTTTAGAGAAATATGATGAAAAGTTGGGTAACCATGAACAAGTTACTAAGCTCTTGGACTCTCTTCCACCGCAATGGAGCTTGCAAGTTAGGATGTTGAAGCAGGAAAGAAATGTTGCTGATTATAAACTCATGGATGTCATCAACAAACTGAATTCTTTTGATTTGGATGTGAAAAGGAGGGAATACAATCAATCCATGATGCCAGCCACAGTATATCGATAAAATGCTGCGTGGATCTCATCCGCTGCAAACTCGTCCATGTATGGTTCAACTTATGGTTGTTCTACTGGATATGGAGTATCAAACAAGTCTGGTGGTGGATTTACAAGTGTTGGTTCAAGCTCAAAGACATCCATCACTACCTAAATTCCATATGACACAATGGCATTATTTGGAATGTTTGTGCACAGCTATGAAGCTTTGGTTACAGGGGAGCTGAAGGGAAAAGGAATGACTGTTGAAGACAAGTATCAGGTGGATCCTGATGACTTAGAGGAAACTGATATCCAATGGCAGATGGCCATACTCATATTGCATGCAAGAAGATTCATGGAACGAACTAGAAGGAGGAACTTTGACAATCAAAATCAAAACTCTAAACTTGGTTTTAATAAGTCAAATTTAAGATGCTTTAAATGCAAACAGCTGGGCACTTTAAAAGAGAATGTCCATCTCCTATCATCACTGAACCAAGAACTTCTAGAACTTCCAAAGTTGTCTTGATCACCGACAAGGAAGAAGCCAAGCCAAAGAAGGAAACAACACTCATTTCAAACTTTGATTGGAGTGCTGAGATTAAGGAAACTGAAGAAGAAATCAATCATGCTCTAGTGGCTGAGGTGGTGAACAGTGATATGGAATCTGTTGAGGACTTTGATCCTTTTAGGGACTTTAAGAGTGAGATTCAAGAAGAAGCTATTGGTGAAAGTAGTAAGCAATAGGTTCAAGTTGAAGAGCTGAAGATTGGGAATGTCAAGGAAGAAAAGGTGATTATAAGTATGCTGAAGGAAAGTGATAGTTTGTGAAGCTGATGAGTTTGGGAAATAACAACAAGTTGAAGTAAGTGCAGTGAAGCTGGATGTCTGTAATCAAGAAAAGAAAGAGGAAAGTTAAGATGAGGAGACCAGGAAGAAAGCATTAGAGGAGGAAGAATGCAAGAAGAACACTCCGGTCTGTCAATGCAAAACGGCCCTAGCTGCTGAAAAAGTAGTTATGGGTCTCCCTAATAAGGTAATTCAAGACATGTGTTCTCCTCCATGCAAAATCCGTTTATTTGGGGTTTATAAAGCTAATAGATTATTGTTAGAAAATGAAAATGAATTAACAAATAAATAAGGAACTTAAAACAAATGAGTCTAAATACTTTGTCAAGTTAAATGAAGCTTTAAAGGAAAATGAGCATTTTAAAAGAATTCTTTTGGAAAGAAACATTGAAATAAATGCTTTAACTAAACGTGTAGTACTTGCTGATTTTGAAACAAGCAAATTAAAAACCAAACTTGAAAAGTGGATAATTTTTGGGATGAAACATGAGGAGCTTTGCAAGAAACAACGGGGGGCTAGAATTAATATTGGTTTAGGAAGCGAAGAAACCACTCATGTTTATCCTCCTCCAAGAACTTATTGTTATTCTCCTATGCCAATACCTCATCCAACTACTGAATTAATTCAGAAAGATACTAACAGTTTGTATTCAGGTTTAGAAGGAGTGAATCATAAGGAGATTCGAGAGGAATATGATTATGGTGCAAAGTGGTCTAGCCAGCTCTAGTCTTAGCATTTCAGATTCCAAAAAGTCTTTAATAGGCAATAGTTTAAGTAGATTTGTTTCCCAAAAGTCTATTATAGACAATGGCATGTGTAGTTCTAGCTCTAGTCTACTTTGTTTATCTTCAGATGTCTATGAATCTAATTGTGATGTTTCAAATGCATGTGTTAATAGAAATGATGGTTGTTTAAGTAAAGCTTCAGACAGACATACTGACTCAAATTGTTTTGAAAAGTTCCTTTCTCATCCTAACCCATCTTTTACACCAATTCGGATCTCTAAACCTAAAGAAACAGAGACAACTTCCTCAAAAGTTAGAAACATTATTATAAATGAATCAGAATCTGCTAAAATTAAGGTCATAAAAGAAAAATTAAAAGAATCATATGACTCTTGTAGCAATTCTGATTCACACATGTCTGAATGTGAGAAAGAGATATTAATAGATCAAGCTCCTGTTTCAAAATGTAAGAAGAAAGATTTAAAGTCCCGGTGTTTTAGATGGGGGAAGGATGATAACGTAATTAAAGTTTGTCCTGAGGTTGTTAGTAGAAATGTAAATAATAGTTCATTAGGAAGTAGATTAAATCATTTTATAAATAATTTTTTCTGTAAAATATCCTCTATTCCGAGACCTAAGTTAGTCACGAATTGGGTCCCAATTTCCAAATCTTGACAATTTTTTTTGTTTATATGCCAGGATCATTCCAGAAAAGCAATCAATAGCTTCTGGCATGTTAATAGTGGATGTTCAAGGCATATGACTGGGTTGAAGGACCTACTTACAAATTATCGCATAATAAATGGAGGATATGTTGCATTTGCTGGAGACAAGAAGGGTGGAAAGATGATTGGTTAGGGAGAAGTCTCAAATGGTCCCTTGACTCTGGAGAAAGTGAACTATGTCCCAGAATTGGCATTCAATTTGTTAAGTGTATCGTAAATCTATGATAAAGACATTCCAGTGCTGTTTATGTAAAATGAATGCTTGTTTCTCAAACCAAAGTTTATCATTCCAGAAGATTTAGTGATCATGCGTGCTCCAAGAAATAATGATACTTATCTTCTGGATATGGGACCACAAGAATCTACCTCCACTATGACATGTCTCACGTCCAAAGCTTCATCTTCTGAATCCTTTCTGTGGCATCGACGATTAGGACATGTTAATTTTAAAAATATAAATAAATTGGTTAAGAACAATCTTGTGAGGGGGCTACCACTTAAAGATGTTTCAGTGGTAGAAAAATGCATGGCATGTGCTCAAGGAAAACAACACAAAAGGCCACACAAGCTTAAGTTTGAAAATTCAATTTCAAAACCCCTTGAATTGTTACATACTGATTTATTTGGTCCTATTAGTGTTAAATCTATTGCTAAGAAATCTTATTGTTTGGTTGTTACAGATGAGTATTCAAGATACTATTAGGTAAGATTTCTAGGAAACAAGGGAGACACTGCAGAAGAGCTTCAAAAGCTGATCCTCTCACTTGAAACCATCAACAAAAAGAATGTAATGGCCATCTGAAGTGATAATGGAACTGAATTCAGAAATCATATCTTTGACTCTTTCTTTGCGAGCAAAAGGATTCTCAGACAGTTCAGTGCTGCCAGGACACCTCAACAAAATGGTGTTGCTGAAAGGAAGAATCAGACCCTTATCGAAGTAGCAAGAAATATACTGATTGAGTCAAAGCTTCCAATTATTTTCTAGGCAGAAGCTATCAATTATGCTTCCTATGTACTGAACAAGGTTTTTATTGTGAAAGACAAAATGAAGACTCCTTATGAGCTTCTTCATAAATGAAAACCCTTGATTGACTTCTTTCATCCATTTGGTTGCTCATGTACTTTGCTAAACACTCAAGCTCAGAAGTTAAAGTTTGGAGCAGTCTCTGATGAATGCTTCTTCGTTGTCTATTCTTCCTCACAAATGGCGTATAGAGTGTACAACAAAAGAATGGGTATTGTGCAGGAATCATTCTATGTTGATTGGCAGGAGTCTAATTCACCAAACATGGGGTCAGACCCAGCATGGTTTTATGACTCCAATGCTGTCTTTAAATCTTTCAACCTTCCGCTATTTGATGTTGATGTTTTTCATCAAACCAATGTACAAATCATTCCTCCAACCGAACCTCTTCCACCTGAACCTCATCCATAACAACCAATTGACCCTCCACCTCAACCTCTGCTTGATGTTCCACCCACACATCCACCACAACCGATTCTTCTATCCCAACTAACTTCCCCTTCAAAATCATCACAAACCACATCTTTATAACATTCCAATCCATTAACCCTTAACACCAACTTCAAAACCTTAAAAGACCATCCATATAATTACATCATTGGTTCCATTACAAATGGTGTGAGGACACAAAGTCAATCTAGCTTGATAAATAAATGTCTCTATGCATGTTTCTTATCTCAAATCATTCCCAAAAGTATCTCAGCAGCACTTCAAGACCCAAGTTGGGTTGAATCTATGCAGATGGAGCTTTAGCAGTTCAGGAAACCAAAAGTTTGGCAATTAGTTGATCTTCCTCCAAACAAGTTTCCCATTATTACCAAATTGGTATACCAGAACAAACCAGATGATCGAGGAGTTGTAATAAGGAACAAATCAAGGTTAGTTGTTCAGGGAATTGCTCAGGAGGGAATTGACTATACTAAAGTGTTTTCTCTAGTTGCTCGCATTAAGCTATCGGAATCTTTCTTACTCATGCTGCTCACAAAAACTTTAAAGTGTTTCAAATGGACGTGAAGTGTGCATTTCTCTACGAGAACATTGATGAGGAGATTTATGTTTGTCAACCACCAGGTTTTGAGGATCTAGATTTCCCAGACAAAGTATATAAAATTGATAAATCCTTATATGGATTACATCAAGCACCTCGTATCTGGTATGAAACATTGACACAATATCTGCTCAGCAAGGGTTTCTCTCATGGATCTATAGACATGACTCTATTCAAGAAGGAAGTTGATGGTGAAATGCTGATTGTTCAAGTGTATGTTGATGACATCATTTTCGGGTCAACAAATGAGAAACTATGTAGAGAGTTTGAAGAAGTAATGAAGGATCGCTTTGAAATGAGCACGATGGGGGAGCAGTGCTTTTTCTTGGGGTTTCAAGTTTAACAAAAGCCTAATGGTGTTCAAATTCACCAAGAAAAGTACATTCTCCTACATTCTCAAAAAATTCAAGATGGATGATTCTTCTCCAGAACTCACTCCATTCACTGCTCATACCTGTTTAACTCCAGATGATAGTGGGAAATCCATGGATGCTCATCGCTATCGTTTTATGATCGGATCTCTCATTTATCTCATGGCTAGCCGTCCTAATATTACATTCGTCATGTGCTACTATGCCCGTTTTCAAGCCAACCCAAAAGAATCACATGAAAAAGCTGTTAAACGCATCTTTTGTTACTTAAAAGGATCTTCTCGTTTGGGTCTTTAGTACCCAAAAGGAGGGAACTTTGATTTACATGCTTATTCTGACAGTGATCATGGTGGTTGTAGGATCAACAGGAAATCTGTCACTGGCGGATGTCAATATCTCGGGGATTTTCTTGTTTCATGGCAAAGCAAGAAGCAAACAATAGTATTTCTATCTACAAGAGAGGCTGAATATGTTGCTGCATCTAGTTGCTGCTGCCAAGTGCTTTGGATACAACACCAGATGATGGATTATGGAATCAGTTTTCTTCATACACCATTTTTCTATGATAATGAAGCTGCTATCAGAATTGTCAAAAATCCAATTCATCATACTCGTACCAAGCACATTGAAACAAGGATTCATGCAATCCAGGATGCTCAGGAAAAGGGTTTTATAGATATTATTCAAATTGACACAAACAATCAAAGAGCAGATATGTTCACAAAAACATTTGATAAACCTTATTTTTATGAATTAATCTCTATGCTGGGTTTAATATCTTTTTGAAACCTCTTTTCTTAACAAAGTGTGTAAATAGTTGTAAATAACTTTTTTGTTTATTTTTTTATAACTTTTTCTGATAATCTTCTGAGTCCCATATTCCTTCACATCTTTGATCTTTAACAAAATTTGAAAAACAGAAATTTCTATTACATGGCAATTAAAAAGAAATTTTAGGGGAGAATAAAGATTAAACTCTTAAGTTTTTCAATTTTTGTCTTTTCAGGAACCTCGGGAAAAAGAAGTTTGAAGGATGTCAACAACCTTGTGTTGGGATATGCATGGTAGGCTCAGCCTGAAAACGAAGTAAACAGTGATCGTGTAGTTAAATTAAAGTTTAAGAACTCGGTGATAAGGATTATCCTCTTGACATTTTGGCCTGCACAAAGTTACAAGTCCTTGTCTTAAATGGGTTGAGAGTTTAAAATCTCTGCTTTGATATTCCGAAAATCTCCCTATCACCTAGTCTCTAAATTGAAGCTTCTCGTTAGCTCTTCAAAGATATATCTCGTGCTTATCTCCTCTGCTATGTGTGAACATTGACATGGAGTGATGATCTCCTTTGTATACATGAGTATAGACCTGGAGCTCTCATCAGCATGTTCTGATGGTCTTCTCTGTTATACGTAAGTATAGACCTAAAGCTCTTATCAGCAAGCTCAGATGGTCATCTATTCTGCTATACATAAGTATAGACCTGGAGCTCTCATCATCGGTTCCCCAAATAAAGGCACAGTGATTCTTAAATTAAGATCATTGTTGAAAACTCAAAAGAAAATTCAAGCAGAGTTAATCATATTCTCAATAAACAATAAGGACAAGATAAGTACTTTGCCAAATGTCTGTGGGGACCAAGTAATCATAGTTTCTAAAATTAAACCAAAACATGATAAAGACAGCTGCAGATTACACGTTGAAAAGAATAAGTCATGGGCTTAAAAGGACAAACATATCAGCAATCCCGCCAATCTTTGACTCTCTGGAACAATTTCTTGAAAAAGAAGTGTCTATATCCTTTTATTCTTAAGTTTTCTCTTATTTCTTATTTTAATATTATTTTATTTTATTTTAATCTTCTGATATTTTTTTTGTTTGTGTTGGTATTATGGGGTGTAGAAGTTTTTCATGAAAGTTTTTGTAAATATAAGACTTAATTTTTTTATTGTTTTTAAATATATAAAATTTTCAAAATTTTTTCAAAAATTTACCAAGTGTTAGGTTCCAACGAATCTAAGTTTTGCTGGTTGTTTCGCTAAGCGAATCTATAGATTCACTAGCAAACTCGTTCTACACTGGATACATGACTTCATCTGTGATGCCGAGCGAAACTCTAGTTTCATTGCCAGCGAAACTAGTGTCTATATATTGCACACTGTGAAATCAGTTTCACAAACTTGTTTAGAGAAAGCAAACCCTAGTTTCTATGTGCATTCACACCCATATTCTTCTAAATCGATTTCCGTAGCGATTAATTGTTTCTAAGTGCTTAGGTGGGTGTTTTGAGCCTATTCTTATGCATTTATTGAGGTTTTGAACATTGGACCTTAGTTTTAGGTTGATTCGTTGGGTCGATAGTTTTGCAGATTCTTTCAGCGAAACTACGAAACTAACCAGCGAATTTGAACGAAAGTTCAAGTGTTCCGAGCAAAACTGTTCAGTCATGCTATTCAAGCGTACTTGACAGTTTCGCCGGATAGTTACAGCGAAACTATAGATTTGCTCAGGCACATGATTCTATGTCAGGAGCTCAGCGAAATTACAATTTCTGTACTGTAAAAACAATAACTTCGTCCTTAGCGAATCTATAAAATCTATACTTTTGCTTGTGTTGGATCTTATATGCCCAAGACACATACAAGATTCATGTGGTTAGTACATCATGATCCAAGTCGGGTCATACCCAATAACAAGCTAGGCAAACACCGATAAATATTTATTTGCTGATATGATCAAGCAAATAAATATTGACACCAATTTAGAAAATGGGTTTTCTGAAATTATTGCATTTGAGATAGAACAAACTATATGGATTTTTTGTTCATGAGATATCATTTATATTTTTTTTAAATTAGTTAAATAACAATAAGTAAAAGTGTGATTAGGTTATAAAATTAAAAGGGGTTTAATTTTATTAACTTGTAACTTCTAATTAAAAGTGAAAATTTTAAAATGGTGGGAAACCATTTCAAAATCTCGGCCGCCCTCTTTGGTGTCTTGGGATTCCTTGTCTTGTTTTAATACAAGACTTTAATCACTTGGAAGTAACACTCAACCACACTCTCTCTCTCATACATGCAAGAACTCTTTCTTCTCCAATTTTGCTCTCCTCATATCCACGGATCTAGAGCTTGATAAACAAGGTTTTGGGTGTTAACTTCCTAACTAGTTTGGTGCTTTGCAAGAGCTTGTGGGTATACAAGCTTGAGGTCTTCTCTTTTGAAGACTAGACATTCAAGAAACATCATCTCCTTCCTCTCATCCGTATCTAACTTCCTTGTTCAAGAAAGGTAGTATTCATGTACATCCTATGGTTGGTTTTGATAGCACTTCTTTTCACATATATATGATCCTTGTTCTTGGGTTTGTTTTCTTGAACATATAAATGTTTATTTTCAGAATATAAAACAAGTTTTAAACCCTTTATATCCGCTGCGTTTTGTTGTTTAAATGGTTAAACATCTTTGTTAAAATTTGTAAAAACCCAACAATGGCATCTAGAGCCGGTTATGTGGAAAACTTGCTTCAAAAGTCCTAGAAAATTTAGTTTTGTTGGATTTTTTCAACCCATTAGGGGTTGTTTTGTTGTGGATGAATGAATCCCTTATCTTTCAAAGTTTTATCTTACATGCTTTAGAATAAACCTTGAAAGATTAACATCAAGAGGTTGATTGTTTTGTTTGGTCTAAACCCTAAAGTTTGGGTTTATGTTGGCCGAAACTTTAAGGGTTAAAAGGGAGTTCATGGTTGTTCTTGGATGTTGTATTTGTTACATATTTTGGTGCATAACATAGCCTTGACCTAATGTGTTTTGGATTTGGATGAATGTGATTGTCATGTTTGGTTTTATTCATTAAAGGGTTGTAATAATAATTTTGGTGTTTGTATCTTTTGGGTTGTAATTTATTTATTCATTGGTTATGTAATAAATAGATTAGGTGCATTTCTTTTATTAGAAAAATTGTATTAGGATATGATTTTTGTAAAAGAAGATGCACAAGTTGGAGACTCAAGGGAAGATACAAAGGAAGAACTCAAAAGACATGGACACTTGGAGCATTTGGATGCGGATTCGAGTGGGAGTTCTTGGACACTTTTTAATGTGTCATTATTAACCCTTAGGAAAGACCAAATGACAACACTTGTGATGGCACACAAGTGTGGTCACCTTAGTGGCTATGGTTATGCACTTATGATTAAATGGTTGTGCTCGTTTGGTTGTTTTGTTTTATGTTGGATGTTTGATATATGGATATGCATAACAAACAAATTTATAAACATAACAAGCTGAAAATAAATGGTTCTTAATCATTAAGTGGTTAATAAAAGGTTATTAAAAGGATTAATGATTTTAAATAAAAGGGGTTTTATTAAAAGAACCATAGGGTACCATGTATTTGAAAGCATGCAATACAAAGTACATAGAGTTTTCTAAACTAGAATTATGAAAACTTAAAATGTCTTTTGAAAACAAGTTTATCACCATCCTTTTACACAACACTTGAGTTACTTGAAAACTCTTAATGGGATAAAGGTCACCTAACCATTTTGAGGGAACTTGTGATTTGAGGTGGGAATGCCATATTTGTGGGATAAAGATCACCTAACTACTTATATTGGTAAACTCACATGTGTGTGTAAGTAGGGTAACTTGATTTGCAAACCATTTTAAAAGCAAGTGAATATGATTCATTTGATGTATGTGAATCTTGTTTACAAGGCAAAATGACTAAGGCACCTTTTAGTGGCAAAACCGAAAGGGCAAAAGATTTATTAGGTATCATACATTCGGATGTATGTGGTCCTTTTACGCCAATGACTAGGTATAATGAAAGATACTTCATTACCTTCACCGACGACTATAGTAGGTATGGGTATGTGTACTTGTTAAGACACAAATAAGAAGCTTTTGAAATGTTCAAAACCTTCCAAAATGAAGTAGAAAATCAACTCAACAAATCAATAAAAATTCTCCGCACCGATAGAGGAGGTGAATACCTGAGTGATGCTTTTAGAGATCATCTTATAAGTTGTGGGATTATCTCACAACTATCTCCACATGGAACACCACAACACAATGGTGTGTCCGAAAGGAGAAATCAAACTCTATTACATATGGTTCGATCTATGATGACTGGAAGCTCATTGCCTCTATCATTTTGGGGTTTCGTTTTGCTCTCTGCGGCCCGTATTTTGAATATGGCCCCAACCAAGAAAGTGGAAAGGACACCTTTTGAAATATGGCATGGAAGGGTTCCATCTCTATCATATTTAAAGGTGTGAGGATGTGAGGCTTATGTAAAGACTCCCACCTCAAACAAGTTAGAAAGTCGTTCCACTAAGTGTATTTTTATTGGATATCCTAGAGATTCTATGGGATATTATTTCAATGATCCATTGGAACAAAAGGAGTTTGTTGCCAAGAAGGGTGAGTTCTTGGAAGCCAAGTTCCTTATGGAAGGAGCTAGCACTAGAACAGTGGATCTTGAGGAGGATCAAGAACCACAACCCGATACACGTTTGGTTGACACTAGCACTCAACATGAGGATGTTGAGAATGATCAAATGGTTGATCAATACACACAAAACGTTCGCAAATCTGGTAGAACTAGTAATCCACCTGAAAGATATGGATTTTTCATGGATGGGTGCTATGTGGTTGATTCCGATGAACCAATCACATACCATGATGCAGTGTCCAATTTGGATTGTGACAAATGGCTTGAAGCCATGAATGTTGAGATGCAATCCATGTATGACAACCAAGTGTGGGACATGGTTGTACCACCTCTTAACTCCAAGGTAGTTGGAAGTAAGTGGGTTTTCAAGAAGAAAACCGATATGCATGGAAACTTGGATACTTATAAAGCTAGACTTGTAGCAAAAGGTTTCACTCAAACTCAAGGGGTTGATTATGATGAGACTTTTTCGCCTGTTGCAATGCTAAAGTCTATTAGGATATTTTTTGCCATAGCTGCTCATTATGATTATGAAATTTGGCAAATGGATGTCAAAACCGCTTTTCTAAATGGATATCTTGTGGAAGATGTCTATATGGTTCAGCCTGAAGGTTTTGTCGACCCAAAACATCCTAACAAAGTATGCAAGTTAAAGAAATCAATCTATGGATTGAAGCAAGCGTCAAGAAGTTGGAATCACTGTTTTGATGAAGAGGTAATTAAATTTGGGTTCATCAAAAACGCTGATGAGGCTTGTGTGTATAAAAAGGCTAGTGGGAGCATCATCACTTTCCTAGTATTGTATGTCGATGACATCCTACTATTTGGAAATGACATTCCAACCTTGGAAGGTGTAAAAACCTGGCTTGGAAGCTGTTTTTCCATTAAGGATCTTGGTGAAGCCGCCTACATTTTGGGAATAAAGATCTATAGGGATAGATCAAGGCGGTTGATAGGTTTAAATCAAAGTGCATACATTGATAAGATCTTGAAAAGGTTCAAGATGGAGAACTCTAAGAAAGGTACGGTACCTATTCAAACAGGAATGATATTGAGTACGACTCAATGTCCAAGCTCAAAGGATGAGCAAGATAAAATGAAGGAAATCCCATCTGCTATAGGATCCATCATGTATGCAATGATATGCACTAGGCCGGACGTGTCATGCGCTTTGAGCATCACAATCCGATACCAGCAAAATCCTGGAACTAGTCATTGGATGGTTGTTAAGAACATACTTAAGTACCTAAGGAGGACTAAAGATACGTTCCTAATCTATGGATCTGGTGAGTAGGAACTCGTGGTAAAAGGTTACACGGATGCAAGTTTCCAAACTGATTGCGATGACTCACGATCACAATCGGGATACATTTTCATCCTAAATGGAGGAGCTGTCTCTTGGAAGAGCTCTAAACAAGATATGGTGGCATTATCAACTACAGAGTCAGAATACATCGCCGCTTCATTAGCAGCTCAAGAAGCTGCATGGTTGAAGAAATTCATTGCCGATCTAGGGGTGGTCCCTTCCATTCAGGACCCCCTAGAAATTCTTTGTGATAATGAGGGTGCGATTGCTCAAATCAAGGAACCCCATGGACATCAAAAGACTAGGCACATTGAGCGGAGATTCAACTACATAAGGGATGAAGTTGAAAAGGGAAAGATATGTATTCGCAAAGTTCACACGGATCAAAACATTGCGGATCCACTCACGAAGCTCCTTGAAAAGGCAAAGCATGAAGGTCATACTTGTGCCATGGGGCTTCGATATTCTAGTGACTGGATTTGATCTTATAATTTTGTATTTGGATATTGGAACCTTTTATTATTTGAATGAATTATTTGGTTATAATGCTTCAACTAACGTTCCAATTTTGCATGTTTAATCCATGAGTAAATCATTTACTCTAAACGTCCGTAGTCGTTCATACCTGTGGGAACAAGTATGAGGGTAAGACTATTATGAACTTGGATTGGTGGATATTCATATGGATGAATATATAGCAAAGGGTTGCTGCCAAAGATCATAGATATTTGTGGGATACAAATATTGGACTGACCCGCATCTCAAATATTACTACATGGAATCTTCTTGATTGATCATAAGTAAATTTGAGTAAAGGCGAATATCATTTGGTATCCTCTGACCTGAGATACATATTGGGTCTTGATATTCACCGGGTATTATACTTTGACTTAGTTCTTCGCTGTTCTGAAACACGGCAGTACATAAGACTAAATTCAGGTATAGCACGAGGTGATTGTAAGAGATGTATGTAATCAAGATGGGATTTGTCCCTCTTATTCGTTGAGAGTAAGATGTCTAAGGCCTGTTTAAGTTAAGTCAATGGAGAATGATCATTCTATGTCTCTAAGAGTTAACATGACATCTGTGACAAAAGGATAGATGATTGATTCACCAAAAAACATTTTCGAGTAAGATACTTGAAGGGGATGATGTTATTGAATGGCTCTTAGTCATACGTATTAAGGGTAGTGAACCGTTGTTAGGTGGTATTTACTGCTTGCATCAATCTTCTATGAATCTTGTGCAAGTGGGAGATTGTTGGATCTTATATGCCCAAGACACATACAAGATTGATGTGGTTAGTACGTCATAATCCAAGTCGGGTCATACCCAATAACAAGCTAGGCAAACACCGATAAATATTTATTTGCTGATATGATCAAGCAAATAAATATTGACACCAATTTAGAAAATGGGTTTTCTGAAATTATTGCATTTGAGATAGAACAAACTATATGGATGTTTTGTTCATGAGATATCATTTATATTGTTATTTAAATTAGTTAAATAACAATAAGTAAAAGTGTGATTAGGTTATAAAATTAAAAGGGGTTTAATTTTATAAACTTGTAACTTCTAATTATAAGTGAAAATTTTAAAATGGTGGGAAACCATTTCAAAATCTCGGCCGCCCTCTTTGGTGTCTTGGGATTCCTTGTTTTAATACAAGACTTTAATCACTTGGAAGTAACACTCAACCACACTCTCTCTCTTATACATGCAAGAACTCTTTCTTCTTCAATTTTGCTCTCCTCATATCCACGGATCTAGAGCTTGATAAAGAAGGTTTTGGGTGTTAACTTCCTAACTAGTTTGGTGCTTTGCAAGAGCTTGTGGGTATACAAGCTTGAGGTCTTCTCTTTTGAAGACTAGACATTCAAGAAACATCATCTCCCTCCTCTCATCCGTATCTAACTTCCTTGTTCAAGAAAGGTAGTATTCATGTACATCCTATGGTTGGTTTTGATAGCACTTCTTTTCACATATATATGATCCTTGTTCTTGGGTTTGTTTTCTTGAACATATAAATGTTTATTTTCAGAATATAAAACAAGTTTTAAACACCTTATATCCGCTGCGTTTTGTTGTTTAAATGGTTAAACATCTTTGTTAAAACTTGTAAAAACCCAACAGCTAGAACAAAACAATTTCTGTACTGTAAAAACTATAAAATCGCTCAGACACATGAGTTTGTGCCTGTGTCACAGGGAATCTATACTTTTGCTTGAATGAAACTACAATTTAAATAGCAGCAAAACCGTTAATCTGTGCCTCTAGCGAAACTGTTGAACTTTCTGCATTTTCTTGTATTTTGTTTATCTCATTTTTTATTCATACTTCAATGTTTTAACTAACCTATTTTTGATTAATTTTCAGTTAAGATGGCAAACCTAAAGTTTGATGCGAGAACAAACATTATTGCATTATTGGATGATAGCAACCCATAGACCATTGGGTTTATAGATTGCATTAAGTGGCTGAAGCAGTCCCCAATTAGTTATGCTATATCTCACATGCCCAAGATCTATGATCTTGATGTAAGAGACTTTTGGAGAACTGCAGAGTACGACCTTGGGTCTAATCCGAACCTTGGGTCTAATCCGTATCGGATTACTGCTAGAGTCCTTGAGAATGACTTTGTTATTCCTGTTGAGATGGTGGCAAGAGTATTGAAGTTGGAGGAAGATGGTGGGGATGAGGTGGTAATGTCTGATGCAGAAGTATTAAATGCATTTAGAAGCATTGGGTATGAGAGACCCTCTTTTGGCTCAAAGAAAGAAATCAAGAAGTTCCTCCTATCTAAGGAATGGAGATACATTGCCCATGTATTTATTATGTGCCTGGATCATAGGAAAGAAGGGTCAGATGGTCTAAATCAGCACTGGGCAAAGGCTATGATTGTATGCTGCAGGGGACAGAAAGCCAATATTGCTAAGTTGATCTTTGATTTCATGACTAAAAATATAATGTCTTTGAAAAAGGATAAGTGGTTGCTATATCCAAGGTTTGTACAGATGTTGATTAATAATTTGAAGCCAGATCTTCCTAGACATGGAGAAATTAAAAGACTGGTGCAAATGAATACAAGAATATTTGTAGATTGCTTAGCAGTGAGACATGACTTTAGCGGGAAGATAACATATCTTTTGGAAAATATGTACTCTATTGAGAGATGGAATTACACCAAGAGATTAATTGAAAATGAAAATAAGAATGCTAAAGAGAACAGGGAGAAGCAAGATGAGGCAATAAAGAAGAGAAAAAGATATGCAAAGGAGAAGGAGTATGATTTTGAAGCAGAAATTGACGAAGTGGAGGAGGAATTAAGGACTCAAAGGGAGAGGAGAATGAAAAAGAAAGCTGATCAAGGTGAACCTACAAATGTTGTTGAACGAAGAACCAAGCACAAACAGCAAACTTTTTCTGAAGCCCCTGAAAGAAGGGATACAAGGTCAGAGCTAGATCAAGATGTTATTCCAAACTTGAATACATCATTGGCAAATGAATTGGGGATGATTAAGACAAAGTTGGTGAATCAAGAATTGAGATAGCAGGAGAAAGATAAGGAAATGAAGAGCATGAAGAAAATGATGGTAGATCAACAAGACTTAATCAAAAGACTACTCAAGGAGGTGAATGAGCTGAAAGCCAATGTTGGTCTACCCAACCAGTTAACTCAAGCTAAGATAGATGATCTTACTGATACGTCTAAGTATTCATTTTTGAAAGTAGGGAGTTCAACTGGGATCAGAGGAGATACAAGTGGAGCTAGAGTTGATGCAAGTGATGCTGGTGTTGGTAGAGTAGGTGCTAGTGGTAATGGTGATGGTTGTCCTGATGTTAGATTGATGATATTGTTGGATCTGGAGTTGAGAAAGGAAGTGATGTAGGAGGCGTTGAAGGATATGAGGAAAGGGTTTTAGAAGTAGGGTTTATAGATTTAGGGCTTGATATAAATATTGATTTGACTGGTGATGAAATATTTAGAGAAGAAGCAGACGGAGCAGGCAAGAAAAAAGCTGAGATGAATCTGATAGATGAAGAAGAGGAGTATGAGGAACAGTTGGTTGATTACGACTCTGAGCCTGAATTCTATGAACTAGATGAGCATTCAATGACTTATGTGGCTCAGAGGAGTTCTATCGAAGGAGCTATGTTTGGGTTAAGCAAGGAGGATTGTTTCGTTAAGGAGAAAGAAAAAGAACAACTGACTCCATTATTTCAAAACATAAGTGAACCAAGTAGAAATCTAACAAGAAGATAGTTAGTTGGAAATATATTCATGAATTGAAAAAGTTTATGATTAAAAGAAGAGAAGGGGAAATCTCATATCTACATAAAAGGAAGGCATTCAAGACCTTGCCGAGATGGGATTTGAGAAGGTTAGCTGAGATTCCCTTGATAGTCTCAAGCCTAAGCGAGAGGGCAATTATGCTAGAAAATGAGATACGAAAGGGGCTTAAGGACAAATTTGAGGCATTTAGATATATGAAAACTAAAAGGAGAAGATCAAAAAGTATTTGGACTGGGCTATAGGAAAGGGCAAGATTGTGTTGAAGCTCAAGCCAGCCAAAACTATTAATAGAGTGAGAGTGCCCAATCCACTTCCCCCAAGATTACAAAAATTTGTGAAGTGGTTCTATGATAATAATACGGGGGAAGCAGTGATTAGACTGAAAGGTGGAGAAGAAATCAAATTATTTGATCCTATGGAAGTATTCTCCTTTTGTGATGAGGATTTGGTGGTTTTGTGTGAAAATCACATCAAAGCCGCAGCCGAAGCTGAAACGTGGAATGAAGCTAGCCTATTCATAAGGGTAGCTAACAAGACTCGTGGTGTCAGGGCTGAAGTCAGGGAGTTGACAAAGAAAGTACTTCAAGCTGATGAGTTGAGGATAGATGTGTAGGAGCTGATAAGAAAATTTGAAAAGGCCAGTACAATGGGAGTGGAAGAGAGTGTAGCCAGAGCTAATCAGGAAACTTCAAATAAAGCTGCTAAGGAAGTGGAAGACGAAGGAGAAGATCAAGGGTGAGGTCTAACCTAGGGGGAGTATTGATGATTTAGTATAGGTTGGACTCACCATAGTTGTTAGGACTATTTTGTATTTTATGTAATAGGTTGAATGTTAGCTTGTTTCCATGTATTTTGTATTTGTATAGTTTCACTGACCCAGGGAAACTACAAGCGACACTACAGTTTTGTTCGTAGTCAGTTGTCCTAAGTCACCCGACGAAACTGTATTTCGTTGCCGGGTGAATCTAGTTGATAGTCAAGATAGTTTTGCTATCCAATGAAACTCTAACGAAACTAACTTTGCTTATATATTGTCATGTTCTATCATTGTAAGCAAGTTTTACAAAACCCTAAAACTGAAATATTATTATTGCAACTCTGTGTTTTTGGTTGGAAGCCTATTTGTCATTACTTTTAAGCCTTTTTTTGGTGATCATTGAGTAGATTTGAAACTTATCCATTATGTTTTTATGAGTATTGTGTTGATTCAGTGGGATTTCTAAGTTTATTCACCAATAGCACTGTTATATCGATCACAAGGACCAACAGTTCTAATATTGCTTGTCAAAGAGGAAGACTGTTTGGAATGACATCCCCATCACTACTTCATCAGCTATTTATGCCTTGTGCACTAACAGACAATTCAATATGTCTGCTTATGTGTTCAATGGCCTATTATCCAACATTTAGGAAGGAAGAAGGCATATGTTCCTGATGTATCCTAGATTTATTCAATGCTTCATCAATGAAGCATTCCCTGATCTTGTACCAGAAGGCCCTGTGACGGACATTCCTTACTACAATGCCAAATCCTACAAGTACATCAAGAAGAGAGATCCGAGGAACTTTTACAGTGGAACTTTCTTTCCTTTACTTCAATGGATGCTACAACAGATCAATCCAGAAGAAGCCCATGAAGAAGAAGCTAAAGAAGTTATTCCTGATGTTGAGGAACAAGTTGAGGATGATGTTCCTGTTGATGTACATGATATTATAGAAGAACAACCAGCTGCTCATTTTCAACAAACTGTTGAAGAGCATGTTGAAGAAGTAGAAGAAGGACTGAGGTAAGTATCACCGTAGGTTGATATTGGTGGTGATCTTCACACTATGCCTTCAGTTCAAAAGGCTGATATTCCATCACCTTTCAGAGTGTCACCTGTCTATTCACATCAATTATCTTCTATCCACTCTCATCATGTATCTCCTGTTTATTCTTCACCAGAAGCTGCTGTTGCATCTGTTGAATTTGATGAATATAGCAGTTCATCAGATAGGTCTGAATTATCTTCAGATGAGGAGAATCCTCATTCAAGTTTTCAAATGCCTATGAGAAAAGTACACTCAGAGGCTTGTGCTTCAGAAAGCTTTGCAGAATTTGAAGTCAACCGACCTGATCCTAAGGATGAAATGATTTATGAGATATTACTGAAGCTAGCCAGAATGGAGAAACCTTTGGATAGAATATCTGGCATCATAAGAGATAGACTTGTTGAACTACATGAGAAGGAGAAAGAATTAAAAGAACTAAAAGCCAAATATCAATTTGATAAAAAAGAAAAGGATAAAGAGATTGATAGACTCAAAGCAGCCCTAGAACATGCCAGACAAGAAATTAATGGACATTTGGATGCTTTAAACATCGAAACTCTTGCCATGAAAGAACAAGAGAATCTTCTTGATGTCCAAAATGATATAATATCTGATCTCCATAGACAGATAGAATCTTTAACAAAGAGAGTTTTTGAACTTGAGATGTTGATTAAGATTAAAGAATATTTGGCCAAAGAAAAGGATGAGAAGGGTGATGATGAGAATGATAAAGACAAGGATGATGAGCCTGAAAAGGAAAACGAATCAAAAGAAGATGAAGATGTCTCTGGTGGAAGTAGTGATGATGATGATGATACCTCTACACCTTCAAAGAGACAAAGAATGACAAAAACTATTCAGCAATTCTAACACAGTGAGTTTAGGGAGGAAGATGAAAGCCTAGCTATGGTTTTCTATTCTAATCCAACTTCTAAAGAAAGACTTGATGAGGAATTTGAGATGAAAGAATTAATTGAAGACTTAGACATTTTTTCATCTGAAGAGTTTATTATTGATGAAGACTTCTGGGATTTTATCAGAGAACTCAGAGCCCCCGTTGAACTAATAGTTATGATTCCCCCTAACCCTATGCCAATAGAAGAAGAATTAAACCTACAGCTTGTTCCTGCAGTCACTTTGACTGATGAGCAAAAGGAACTTATAATGAAGCTGTGTGAAGAGCTTAGAGAAAAGGAAGTTGCTGAAAAGCAAAAAGAAGAAGCTAAACAACTTGAAAAAGAAAGGAAGGAAAAGGAAGCCGAAGCCTCTGTACCCTCCTCTTCAAGTCCCAGTTTGCATACATACTCCAGGAAGAGGAAGTACTTATGTGAGAAGGCCAAAGGCAAAAGGCTTGCGGTGGAAAAGGAACCGGCTCCCAAGAAACAAAAAAATGATCTAAGAAGCCGTGCTGCTATTGCTAAATTTCTGGATGAGCATGAGAAGGCTAAAGAACAATTGAAGAAGAAAATTAAGGTGATTATCTTGGAAGATGGAGAGATAGAGGGAGGATATGATGAAAGTATCCTTGACTCTTTGTTCAAGGATAGCCCTGCAAAGGTTGAGTCATCTATTGAGGAGATGGTTGAGTAGGCTCAAACCGATGATTTGATGGTTAAGGCTATATACCTGATTAATCATGGTTATGATGCTGATGAAGTGTTTGGAATGACATAAGAGGGAATGGTAGAAGAATTGAAGAAGATGCACAAACTTCTTGACCCTGCTTTTATGACTGAATATGAAAAGAAAACAACTGAGAAAGAGATAAAGTTGAAAAAGCATGATGTGACAGTCAGATCCCCGATCTTATTCACTCCAAGATAACCTCAGTAGACCCAAGTGCCTCAATCCTAATATCCTGATCCCTACAGCATGACAGATAGGGAAATGAAGGATTATCTGTATGATCAAGGATTTACCAAAAGAAAGCTGCGTAATATGAAGACTAACTCCCTCCGGGCTACAATCCTCAAGATAGTCAAGGAAAAGAAAGAATGATTGAAGATTATAGAAGAAGAGGTTGTAGGGAGGAAGCCCAGAACAAAAATTCTAGCTCAAGATAGCCAATTTACTACCAAAGACCATGATGTCTTGGCACCCATGCTACACAAAAAATCCTAAATGGTTTATTGAAACCTCTCAAGTGGAGTTACATGAAGGGTTTACCACTTTAGAAATGATTAAGGGTGTGACTGCTCCAGAAGGCATAGAACATATGGAAATAATTTCCTGGAAGTATGACTGTGATTGGAATATGTTTATGGTGAAAAGGATCTCATGGCTAGTATAGTTCTTCATTGGGTATACTACTTTAGTGAACTCCCTACAGATTCATGATCTGAAGGAATTAGCTGAGCTGGAATTGATCAATCATAATGCTATGTATAGAGGATATGAATTTGAAGATATACTGAAGATGTTCAAGAAAACAAACAACTTCAAGTCTCTGAAGGTAATATGCATAAGAAAAGACAAATCTTTCAACAATCCTTTGGAAAAGAAGAAGAAAATGAAATGAACTGAAGAGTTGGTATTTCCAGAGTTGAATGTAAAACCAACTGAATCACTAAAAAGAAAGATGGTTGCTGGAACCCACAAGTCCAAACCAATCTCCAATGTATTCTATGATGAGAAAACTTATGAGTCGATGATTGAAAGGAAATGGGGGAGGAAAAGAAGGTTCTGAGATAAGGCTATTTAATGGATATGAGGTGATACTGTTAGATGAATCCCATATTCACTATATGTTCATAAGACACTTCAAAGAAATAGATAACAAGCTGGGAGAAGCTGATATGTATTTCTTTTTGAAATGCATCAAGATACTCAAAATTTCCTATGACAGAATCAATAGAAAAAGAGTTACTCTTCAGCTGGAAAACATAGTGAAGCTTGAAGTTGATGCTGATAGTTCTTTACTGATTCATAGAGATGGGCTATCCACCTTATCTATGTAGGAACACATATCTCTGAGACATATGCCTATTGAGGCAATTCATACCATAAGTCAAATGAAGATCCATGTTCTTAGTCAAGACAAGATGCAAGATGCTAAATACTTCTCAAATATGATCAAAGCTATACTAGATCATTCATTAGCTGAACCACAAATGACTCCTGCGCCTGAACCTGCACCAACTCCATCAACAATCCAAGTTCCTGGAAAGCAAGCACCTACACTAGAAGAACCACCAAAACCTTCACAACCTCCACCACCCTCAAACCATTGAAGTATATAGGTTGTATAATCCTTAGGGGGAGTATTGTTGGACCCTGAAAGGATCATACATGCCAATTCAAGAGGTGGTTGAAGGTTGTTCTAGTTGGAAGAAATCTGCACAAGTCCAAGATCCAATACGGGTGAAGACAACAAAAGAAAAAGACTATTGGCTATCTGCATTAGTCAATGTGGATGAGCAAGAACAAATACAGCCAAGTATTTGTTCATCCGTATTTAGTAATGCGGATATGCAGAACCAAATACGGCTAAGTATTTGGTCATTTGTATTAGTCAATGTGGATGACATACTCAATACGGATGCACAACTGTAGAAATGCTGATGAAGATTAACACATCCGCATTAACTAATGCGGATGTTCATTACAAATGCTGATTACGATTTTGTACTTAGACTAGTATTCTGATGTATAGTTGTTAGGGTAGTTTAGTCATTTTGTACAGGCATTGTATCTGCCTATAAATAAAATAGTATACAATAAATGTAAAAAAGTCAAAAGTTTCTTATGCTACAAACCCTAGCACACTTTGTATCTTGTTTACCACTATCAATGTACAAAGCATTTATTAGTATTTTCAGCATTTAATGTTCATTTATTTTGTATTTCCGCTACATAACTATTGACTGAATCATCATATTCAATCCTAGTTGAGTCACATCAACTAAGATTCTTATTTTGGGCCTGGTCATACTAAAAGAACAAATGCAGAAGTTTTAATTTTTGTACTGTAATAAATGTGGATGTTTTAACTTGTATGCATTTGAGTACTGAGACAAATGCAGATGTTTTAACTTGATCGCATTAGCTCTGTAACAAATGAGGAAGAACATTTGGACTTGTCCACATTTACATAAGAACTTTCATTGTTGCTGTAACAAATGCGGATGAACAATTTAGTTGTCCACATGAATTGTAACAAATTCGAATTAACAATTCAGTTGTCTGTATTTTATAAACTTCTATCCGTATTAACTGAGATTCAAACACAATGACAGAAGAGTGAAAGCACATGTTTTATTTTTGGTACAAATACACAACGATGTTACCCGCATTGATCATGTCATCTGCATTAAGGAAATGCGGATGAACAAAAACTTATCTGCATTGATAAATACGGGAGAACAAAATTTGTCTGCATAACTTTTCTACCATGATACTTTGAGACATTGTTGTAGGCATTTGTTTGGAAACAAATGCGGATGACTTAACATATCCGCATTAGTTTCACTTTGATCTTTTGTAACACCCAAAAATTTAAATTAAAAGAAAGGAAAAAGAAAAGTATCTTGAAAGAAAGGAAAAGGAGCACAAGTGGAGGGGGCCAAAGTGTAAAAAGTACAAAACACTATTATTTTATGTTTAAATGGGTATGGCTGCCCATTACATGCTTTCCACTTCTGCTTTTCGACTGAAAAAGGAAGAACAAGAAGAAACTGAAGTTCTCTCTCGGTTGCAAGAAGTTGAACCTGTTTTTTTGCTCTTGGTAAGTGTTTCTTTGTGTTTTTGCTTCGGTTTTGTTGGGTTTTCAACCTTAGAACCGATATTTATGTTTTCTCAGTGCTCTGTTGTGTGTGTTTTGTTGTGTTTTAGATGTTTGAACTCTTTGAGCCCTCAAGTTCAGTGGAGTTTTACTTGAAGGCTGCAATTGGTGAGTTCTAGATCCCCAGTTTTGTGTTTTTAAACTTTTTGGTGCTGAAAAAAATGCATGTTAAAATGTTTTTAATGGTTTATGTATGAACCCATATGTATGTATGATTGAATGTTTATGTTTTATGGTTGTAAGGTTGTTTTGGATGTTTAGAATGCTAGATTTAAGTTGTAAACATGTTAGAATGTAGATTGGGTCTAAAAATGATTTAGAAATATGCATAACCATTGGCCTTGCGCCCAAATAGTACCCATATGCCTGAAAAGTTGACTTAGAAAACCCAAGTGTAGTTCATGTGCCCAAATAGTATTCATGCGCCTAAGACGTTTTTGCCAAATATTCTAAGTGCCAAGCTCGTGCGCCTGAACAGTACCTCATGTGCCCAGAAAATTTCCAGGCGCCTAAGTGTTAGTCATGCGCCTGAACAGTACCTCATGCTCTCAGGATTGGTTCCCAGGCACCTAAGTGTTGGCACATGCGCCCAAGCAGTGCTCAAGCGCCTGCATAGTGTTCATGTGCCCATACAGTTCTCATGCACCTAGAACACTTAGAAAAATTTCTGAAATTTTGGGAAAATAGAAATTTTAGGGTTTGACCCTGGTTTGATTTGATGGTTGTATTTATTTATTCCATGCATGTTTATGGCCTGTTCTTATGTTCCATATTACGTATTATTGTGTGGCTTTACGTGGTGTGTTTATACTCGTATGCGTAAAGTATTATCATAAATGAAGCGAAAGATTAATGGCAATGAAAAGTGGAACATAAAGAACGAACGAAAAGCCTTGCCAGCAAAATGAAAGGAGGTTCACAGCCATGGGTTGTCAGCTCAACTGCGTGCGGGTTAGCTACCACATGAGGATGCATGTAGGGTCAATCTTTGAGATTGACGTGACCCTTGTGCTTGCCCCAGGTAACTGGGTAGCTTTGTGCACAATCTTCAGGGTCTATTTATAGACCTCAGGCCCAGTACCAGCTTCATGCACAATGTTCAGGGTATTACACATTGGTCTGGATGAAACTGAAAGATAATAAAGAAAGTACGAAATGAATGATGAAGGAAATAATGAATATTATCTTGTTGTACGTATGATGTGTGATCACGTACGGAAGAAGGGTTTTTATGTTAAAGGAAGTATTTTAAGAAAAAGATATTTTATATATTTAAACAAAGTATTTTAATATTTTAAAGCTAGAACTCATTCAGCAACGCTGACTTTTATGCATTTTTAGTTGGCAGGTAACTCATCGCTGAGGATGGCACGTGGGGGATAGCTACTTGGCGGGCAAGACTGGCATCCATTCGTGCGTGATAATTATGTTGTTTTGTAATGCAACTAAACATTTCTTTTGTAACTCCTATTATACATTGATGTATTATTTGGTAACATTAAATATTAATGCAATGAATGGTTTTTGGTAATCTAATCCGCTGCGATGTTTTAATTAAATGTACGAAATTTTATGTAATTAATGTTGTGGTTGACCAATTGTGAGGTTTCCGGGAACGGGGCCTCACAAGTTGGTATCAGAGCCAAAGTTGAAGAGAAATGGGTAAAATATTTTCAAAACCTAAGCTTAAACTGAGAATGGGACTGAATGGAGGGATGCTAGCCCAAGTAGCTACGTACCATTAGGTAATTCTTTTCCTAAAAAATAACCGGTATTATGTGCATGTGTAATCTGATTTATGTGCTCTTAGTAGATTTGAGTACTGATGTAGTCAGGATAAGAAATGCTTGGGGGATGAATAGTAAAGTAAGTGGCTAATCACAACTGGCCACTATAATTAGGGACTTACTATACTTGACATAAACTTAGCTATTACCTTGAATGACCGTGTTGGTGTTTGAATCTTATAGTGTTTAGAGGATGGATAGTGGTAGATCGTCGAAATCTTCCCAAGGAGGAGTACGGGTGGTCGTGGTGCTGGGCCACGTGCCACAAGGAAACAGACAAGGACTGTAGAGACAGCTCTTGCTGAGCCCGGGCTTCATCATCCAGTGGGTGTGGATGAAAGTGCTAACTTAAGAGCCTCAGTAAAGGAGGCGGTTGTAAAGGAGGTGCATCAAGTCATGCAGAAGATCCTACCGTCTGTAGTGACCGAAGTCATCCGTGCTGTGAGAGAGGATGAGAAGAAGGAGAAGCAAGATGACTGGGAGAAGGGAGAACAAGGGAGATCATAGTGAGGAGGAGGAACTGAACGTTGGGATGGTAGCCTCCAGTGATGAGTAGGAGGTGGTAGTGCAAAAGACCGTGAAGGGGTGCAGACCCCCAACTTTCGATGGTAATGGTAATGCTGCTACTGCTCACCGATGGATGAGAGAGATGGAGGCTGTCCTAGAGATCAGCAAGTACAGGGAGGACCAGAAGGTGAAGTTCGCCACTCACTCATTGGTAGACTCAACTTTATGTTGGTGGGACAATATTGTCCAAGCTGAAGGCAGTAGAGCCATCGGGAAGATGAGATGAGGAAAGTTGAAAAAGATGGTAATCGAGGAGTTCTGTCCTCACAGAGAGCTTGATAAGATTGAGAGAGAGTTCCTACAGCTGGAGGCGGGAACCATGATCCACCAGCAATACACCACCAAATTCAATGAAATGGCTAGACTGGTGCCGGATCAGGTGACGCCAGCATCAAGGAAAATCAAAAGGTACATTCAGGGGTTGCCGACAGATATTCGCAGGCATTTAATTGCTGCCCGGCCGGGTACCTTTTGATCGGTGGTAGACCTGGTGGGTAGGTTGTATGATGAGAAGGAGGAGACTGTGGTGGAAGCAAACAAGAAGGGTGGTGGTGATAAGAACTGGAGCGGGAAGCGGTTTGGGCGTGGTGGTTTCACCCCAAATAACAAGAAGTCAAGGGTGGATGACCGACGGGTGGCTGCGGCAGGCTCGGGGACGAAGAGGTGTGGTAAGTGTGGAAAGGAGCATACTGGGGAATGCAGGTTGGGATTGAACGTCTACTTCAAATGTGGCAAGCCTGGCCACATGGCAAAAGTATGTGGGGCTATAAGATGTTATAATTGTGGTGAAGAGGGCCATTTAAGCAGGGATTGCGAGAAGCCAATAGCAGATAGTTCTGGGGCGAAGAAGCGGACGGAGGATGGAGGACAGAGGGCAAGTGCTAAAGCCTTCATGATAACCCGGGAGGAGGCCTAAGTGGACCCTGACTTCGTGTCAGGTATGTTTCTAGTAAACCCAATTTGTGCCTCTGTATTATTTAATTTTGGTGCTAGTAGGAGTTTTATTTCTGCTGCTTTCTGTGCTAAGTTGCCTGTTAGTAGTAGATATATTGATGAACCCTTTGATGTAGAAACTGCTACTGGCAACTCTACCAGAATTTCTGATATGATAGAAGATTGTGACATAAAATTAGAAGGCCATAGGTTCTCTGCTAAACTATTTGTGATGCCCCTAGGCGGATTTGATGTAGTTCTTGGGATGGATTGGTTAGCAGCCTATGAGGCAAATATTATGTGTCGCAAGAAGATGATTCGATTAATTGCGCCCAATGGAAGTTCGGTGATGGTCTACGGTGATCAAGCGACAACGGTTCCTAAGGTGATCTTGTTGGCAGTGGCAGAGAAATGCATGAAACGCGGATGTAGTGCCTACCTGGCTTATGTGAAGGATGTGGACGCGTTAGTACCACAATTGTCTGATGTACCAGTTTGTGTGTGACTTTCCGGATGTGTTCCCAAAAGATTTACCAGGTGTACCATCGGACCGTGAGATCGACTTTTAGATTAATTTGATACCCAGTGCTCAACCCGTTGCCAAAGCACCATATCGATTAGCTTCGATGGAGATGAAGGAACTCATGGTTCAACTGCAGGAGTTGATGGATAAGGGGTTCATTCCACCGAGCATCTCTCCCTAGGGTGCTCCGGTCTTGTTTGTCAAGAAGAAGGACGGTACTATGAGGATGTGTATTGACTACCGAGAGTTGAACAAGTTAATGGTGAAGAACCGATATCCCTACCCAGAATAGATGACTTGTTTGATCAGCTCTAAGGTGCCAGTTGGTTCTCATGAAATGATCTCCGATCTGGTTACCACCAGGTGAAGGTTAAGGAGCAGGATATCCCTAAGACAGCTTTCACACATGTTATGGACACTATGAGTTTCTCGTTATGTCTTTCGGTCTAACTAACACGCCAGCTGCCTTTATGGATTTGATGAACCGAGTGTGTCGGCCAATCTTTGATAAAGCAGTGATTGTGTTTATTGATGATATCCTGATTTATTCAAGGAGCGAAGAAGAACATGCCGGCCACATACGCGAGGTATTTGAGACACTTAGAAGAGTGAAGTTGTGTGCCTAGTTCTCTAAGTGTTCTTTTTGGTTGCGTGAAGTTCAATTTTTGGGTCATCTGGTAAATTCTGATGGGATCATAGTAGACCCGGCAAAGGTTGAGGTGGTGATGTAATGGAAGTCTTCAAAGATGCCATCCAAGATCCGTAGTTTCATTGGTTTGGCAGGCTACTATAGAAGATTTATCCAAGACTTTTCCAAGATAGCCTCACCATTGACCAAGTTGACCCGCAAGGACGTAAAGTTTGTATGGGGTCTGGAACAGGAGGATGCTTTTGAGGAGTTAAAGATGAGATTGACTCAAGCTCCTGTCTTGACGTTGCCCGAAGGGAACAAAGACTTAGTGGTCTATTCAGATGCATCATATTCGGGATTGGGTTGCATGCTAATGCAGAGCGGAAGGGTAATATCCTATGCGTCCTGACAGTTTAAAATCCACAAGGCTAATTGTTGGATCTTATATGCCCAATACACATACAAGATTGATGTGGTTAGTACGTTATGATCCAAGTCGGGTCATACCCAATAACAAGCTAGGCAAACACGATAAACATTTATTTGTTGATCATGATCAAGCAAATAAATTATGACACCAATTTAGAAAATGGGTTTTCTGAATTATTGCATTTGAGATAGAACAAATTATATGGATATTTTGTTCATGAGATATCATTTGTAATGTTATTTAAATAAGTTAAATAACATCAAATATAAGAATGTTTAAGTTATAAAATTAAAATTGGTTTAATTATATAACTTAATTAGTTATAAACAATGCATTAAAAAGGGAGTTTATCAAAATGGGGGGAAACCCATTTTGAACCTATTTTCGGCCGCCCCCTTGGGTTTTGCCTAGGGATTCCTTTTGTCTTGTTTTATGCAAGATTTTACTTGTTCAAGGAACTCACTCAAACACACTCTCTCTCTCACACGTGCAAAGAACTCTTTCTTCTCCATCTTGCTCTTCACAATCCACGGATCTAGAAGCTTGAAAAAGAAGACTTTGGGGGTTAACTTTCTAACAAGTTTGGTGTTTTGCAAAAGTTTGTGGGTATACAAGCTTGAGGTCTTCTCTTTTGAAGACTAGACATTCAAGAAACATCATCTTCCTCCTCTTATCCGTATCCAACTTGCTTGTTCAAGAACGGTAGTATTCATGTACATCCTATGGTTGGTTTTGATAGCATTTCTTTTCACATATATATGATCCTTGTTCTTGGGTTTGTTTTCTTGAACATATAAATGTTTATTTTCAGAATATAACACAAGTTTTAAACCCCTTATATCCGCTATGTTTTGTTGTTTAAATGGTTAAACATCCTTGTTAAAACTTGTAAAAACCCAACAATGGCATCTAGAGCCGGTTATGTGGAAAACTTGCTTCAAAAGTCCAAGAAAAGTTAGTTTTGTTGGACTTTTTCAACCCATTAGGGGCTGTTTTGATATGGATAAATGAATCCCTTATCTTTCAAAGTTTTATCTTACATGCTTTAGAATAAACCTTGAAAGATTAACATCAAGTGGTTGATTGTTTTGTTTGGACTAAACCCTAAAGTTTGGGTTTATGTTGGCCAAAACTTTAAGGGTTAAAAAGGGAGTTCATGGTTGTTCTTGGATGTTGTATTTGATACATATTTTGGTGCATAACATAGCCTTGACCTAATGTGTTTTGGATTTGGATGAATGTGATTGTCATGTTTAGTTTTATTCATTAAAGGGTTGTAATAATAATTTTGGTGTTTGTATCTTTTGGGTTGTAATTTATTTATTCATTGGTTATGTAATAAATAGATTAGGTGCATTTCTTTTATTAGAAAAATTGTATTAGGATATGATTTTGTAAAAGAAGATGCACAAGTTGGAGACTCAAGGGAAGATACAAAGGAAGAACTCAAAAGACATGGACACTTGAAGCATTTGGATGCGGATTCGAGTGGGAGTTCTTGGACACATTTTAATGTGTCATTATTAACCCTTAGGAAAGACCTAATGACAACACTTGTGATGGCAAACAAGTGTGGTCACCTTAGTGGCTATGGTTATGCACTTATGATTGAATGGTTGTGCTTGTTTGGTTGTTTTGTTTTATGTTGGTTGTTTGATATATGGATATGCATAACTAACAAATTTATAAACATAACAAGCTGAAAATAAATGGTTCTTAATCATTAAGTGGTTAATAAAAGGTTATTAAAAGGATTAATGATTTTAAATAAAAGGGGTTTTATTAAAAGAACCATAGGGTACCATGTATTTGAAAGCATGCAAATGCAAGGTACATAGAGTTTTCTAAACTAGAATTATGAAAACTTAAAATGTCTTTTGAAAACAAGTTTATCACCATCCTTTTACACAACACTTAAGTCACTTGAAAACTCTTAATGGGATAAAGGTCACCTAACCATTTTGAGGGAACTTGTGATTTAAGGTGGGAATGCCATATTTGTGGGATAAAGATCACCTAACCACTTATATTGGTAAACTCACATGTGTGTGTAAGTAGGGTAACTTGATTTGCAAACCATGTTAAATGGATCACCTACAATATGGTTTACAAAAGGTGTTGATGGGATTAACATGCCGACTATACATATGATGTTTAAGTCGATCCCATACCTCTAGAAGTTGCAAAGGGTTGCAATTGTCAAACGTTGACTACCTTGTTAATTTAAATAATGGGATAAAGATCACCTAACCACTATTTAAATGTGACGTTGGATTCTAGAATTTTATTTTGTGTATGACACATAAAAGAAATTTATAATTAAATATGATAATATCGTAAATACTAAAATTGAACCTTGTTAAATTTTGTAGATGGCCACCAACAACAATGAAAATAATGATATTCCATCCGCACATAACCTATCACTAAGAACCATTCTCCAAAAGGAGCGTCTAAACCATAACAATTTCATTGATTGGTTTCGAAACTTGAGAATTGTTCTCAAGCAAGAGAAACGGTCATATATCTTAGACGATCCGATTCCCGATGAACCCAATGAGGAAGATGAAGAGGCCTACATGAATTGGGTGAAATACACTGAGGACTCGGTCCAAGTGTCTTGCCTCATGTTGGCAAGTATGACTCCGGATCTCCAAAAGGAGTACGAACATCACGGAGCATACGACATGATAACCCAGTTG
Organism: Flaveria sonorensis; assembly: GCA_025506505.1. Classification (NCBI taxonomy): domain Eukaryota; kingdom Viridiplantae; phylum Streptophyta; class Magnoliopsida; order Asterales; family Asteraceae; genus Flaveria; species Flaveria sonorensis. The sequence goes on from CM046428.1 coordinate 28,231,269, forward strand.
AAGGAAACGTTCCAACAACAAGCAAGGGTAGAGCGCTTCGAAACGGTTCGAGCACTCCATGCATGTCGTATGGATGATACCCAATCGGTCTCGTCTTATGTACTTAAGATGAAGAGCCACATAGACCGCCTCGAAAGGCTGAATTGTCCCGTCTCGAAAGAGTTGGCTACGGATTTGATCCTCAACTCTTTGTCAAAAAGGTTTGACAATTTTGTTATGAATTATAACATGAACGGTTGGGACAAGAACATAACTGAGCTTCACTCTATGCTCAAGACAGCCGAGGCGGCCATGGGTAAAAGGAGTTTACCCGTTCTCACCATCAATGAAGGTGGGAACAAGAAGAGGCCTCACCCCGCATCCAAGGCAAGTGTTGCCAAAGGTAAAGGGTACGTTGGGAGAAAGGGAAAGGGAGTGGTAAAAGTGCCACCACCAAAACCAGCGGAGAAGAAGCAAAAGGTTGCTTCGGATGACCCATGCTTTAAGTGTGGGGAGATAGGACATTGGGCAAGAAATTGTCCTGTCCATCTCAAAGAGTTGAAAGCAAAGAGGGATGCCGGGCAGACCTCAGGTACAATTTTCATGATTCATATTGATCTAAATATAATATCCTCTAACACATGGGTATTGGATACCGGATGTGGGACTCACATTTGCAATTTGTTGCAGGGGTTCAAAAGAAGTAAAAACTTCAAGAAAGGGGATGTTAGCCTCTACATGGGGAATGGGGCAAAAGTTCAAGTTGAAGCCCGAGGGGACTACATCCTGAAGCTTCCAAATGGTTTGGAAGCAATTTTGAACAATGTTTTGTATGCTCCTAGTTTGACTAGGAACATTATTTCAGTTGCACAATTAAGACAATATGGTTATGTTTTGATGTTTATTGAAAATGAAATTCATGTTTCTTTAAATAACATCTTTTATTTTAAAGCTACTCCTATTAATGGTATTTATGAATTGGTTCATGAAAACACATTATATGATAGCTCGTTGTACCAAACCACCACCAAGAAGCTCAAATTAGATTTGAGTGACACCTATCTTTGGCATTGCCGTCTTGGTCATATAAACAAGAAGCGCATACAAACTCTTCAAAAGAATGGTCTTTTAAAAGCAAGTGAATATGATTCATTTGATGTATGTGAATCTTGTTTACAAGGCAAAATGACTAAGGCGCCTTTTAGTGGCAAAACCGAAAGGGCAAAAGATTTATTAGGTATCATACATTCGGATGTATGTGGTCCTTTTAAGCCAATGACTAGGTATAATGAAAGATACTTCATTACCTTCACCGACGACTATAGTAGGTATGGGTATGTGTACTTGTTAAGACACAAAGATGAAGCTTTTGAAATGTTCAAAACCTTCCAAAATGAAGTAGAAAATCAACTCAACAAATCAATAAAAATTCTCCGCACCGATAGAGGAGGTGAATACCTGAGTGATGCTTTTAGAGATCATCTTAGAAGTTGTGGGATTATCTCACAACTATCTCCACCTGGAACACCACAACACAATGGTGTGTCCGAAAGGAGAAATCGAACTCTATTAGATATGGTTCGATCTATGATGGCTGGAAGCTCATTGCCTCTATCATTTTGGGGTTTGCTTTGCTCTCTGCGGCCCGTATTTTGAATATGGCCCCAACCAAGAAAGTGGAAAGGACACCTTTTGAAATATGGCATGGAAGGGTTCCATCTCTATCATATTTAAAGGTGTGGGGATGTGAGGCTTATGTAAAGACTCCCACCTCAAACAAGTTAGAAAGACGTTCCACTAAGTGTATTTTTATTGGATATCCTAGAGATTCTATGGGATATTATTTCTATGATCCATTGGAACAAAAGGAGTTTGTTGCCAAGAAGGGTGAGTTCTTGGAAGCCAAGTTCCTTATGGAAGGAGCTAGCAGTAGAACAGTGGATCTTGAGGAGGATCAAGAACCACAACCCGATACACGTTTGGTTGACACTAGCACTCAACATGAGGATGTTGAGAATGATCAAATGGTTGATCAATACACACAAAACGTTCGCAAATCTGGTAGAACTAGTAATCCACCTGAAAGATATGGATTTTTCATGGATGGGTGCTATGTGGTTGATTCCGATGAACCAATCACATACCATGATGCAGTGTCCAATTTGGATTGTGACAAATGGCTTGAAGCCATGAATGTTGAGATGCAATCCATGTATGACAACCAAGTGTGGGACTTGGTTGTACCACCTCTTAACTCCAAGGTAGTTGGAAGTAAGTGGGTTTTCAAGAAGAAAACCGATATGCATGGAAACTTGGATACTTATAAAGCTAGACTTGTAGCAAAAGGTTTCACTCAAACTCAAGGGGTTGATTATGATGAGACTTTTTGCCTGTTGCAATGCTAAAGTCTATTAGGATATTATTTGCCATAGCTGCTCATTATGATTATGAGATTTGGCAAATGGATGTCAAAACCGCTTTTCTAAATGGATATCTTGAGGAAGATGTCTATATGGTTCAGCCTGAAGGTTTTGTCGACCCAAAACATCCTAACAAAGTATGCAAGTTAAAGAAATCAATCTATGGATTGAAGCAAGCGTCAAGAAGTTGGAATCACCGTTTTGATGAAGAGGTAATTAAATTTGGGTTCATCAAAAATGCTGATGAGGCTTGTGTGTATAAAAAGGCTAGTGGGAGCATCATCACTTTCCTAGTATTGTATGTCGATGACATCCTACTATTTGGAAATGACATTCCAACCTTGGAAGGTATAAAAACCTGGCTTGGAAGCTGTTTTTCCATTAAGGATCTTGGTGAAGCCGCCTACATTTTGGGAATAAAGATCTATAGGGATAGATCAAGGCGGTTGATAGGTTTAAATCAAAGTGCATACATTGACAAGATCTTGAAAAGGTTCAAGATGGAGAACTCTAAGAAAGGTACGGTACCTATTCAAAGAGGAACGATATTGAGTACGACTCAATGTCCAAGCTCAAAGGATGAGCAAGATAAAATGAAGGGAATCCCGTATGCGTCTGCTATAGGATCCATCATGTATGCAATGATATGCACTAGGCCGGACGTGTCATGCGCCTTGAGCATGACAAGCCGATACCAGCAAAATCCTGGAAATAGTCATTGGATGGCTGTTAAGAACATACTTAAGTACCTAAGGAGGACTAAAGATATGTTCCTAATCTATGGATCTGGTGAGGAGGAACTCGTGGTAAAAGGTTACACGGATGCGAGTTTCCAAACTGATCGGGATGACTCACGATCACAATCGGGATACATTTTCATCCTAAATGGAGGAGCAGTCTCTTGGAAGAGCTCTAAACAAGATGTGGTGGCATTATCAACTACAGAGTCAGAATACATCGCCGCTTCATTAGCAGCTCAAGAAGCTGCATGGTTGAAGAAATTCATTGCCGATCTAGGGGTTGTCCCTTCCATTCAGGACCCCCTAGAAATTCTTTGTGATAATGAGGGTGCGATTGCTCAAATCAAGGAACCCCGTGCACATCAAAAGACTAGGCACATTGAGCGGAGATTCAACTACATAAGGGATGAAGTTGAAAAGGGAAAAATATGTATTCGCAAAGTTCACACGGATCAAAACATTGCGGATCCACTCACGAAGCTTCTTGAAAAGGCAAAGCATGAGGGTCATACTTGTGCCATGGGACTTCGATATTCTAGTGACTGGATTTGATTTTGTGATCTTGTATTTGGATATTGGAACCTTTTATTACTTGAATGAATTATATGGTTATAATGTTTCAACTAATGTTCCAATTTTGCATGTTTAATCCATGAGTAAATCATTTACTCTAAACGTCCGTAGTCGTTCATACCTGTGGGAACAAGTATGAGGGTAAGACTATTATGAACTTGGATTGGTAGATATTCATTTGGATGAATATATAGCAAAGGGTTGCTGCCAAAGTTCATAGATATTTATGGGATATAAATATTGGACTGACCCGCATCTCAAATATTACTACATGGAATCTTCTTGATTGATCATAAGTAAATTTGAGTAAAGGCGAATATCATTTGGTATCCTCTGACCTGAGATACATATTGGGTCTTGATATTCACCGGGTATTATACTTTGACTTAGTTCTTCGCTGTTCTGAAACATGGCAGTACATAAGACTAAATTCAGGTATAGCACGAGGTGATTGTGAGAGACGTATGTAATCAAGATGGGATTTGTTCCTCTTATTCGTTGAGAGTAAGATGTCTAAGGCCTGCTAAAGTTAAGTCAATGGAGAATGATCATTCTGTGTCTCTAAGATTTAACATGACATCTGTGACAAAAGGATAGATGATTGATTCACCTAAAACATTTTCGAGTAAGATACTTGAAGGGGATGATGTTATTGAATGGCACTTAGTCATACGTATTAAGGGTAGTAAACCGTTGTTAGGCGGTATTTACTGCTTGCATCAATCTTCTATGAATCTTGTGCAAGTGGGAGATTGTTGGATCTTATATGCCCAAGACACATACAAGATTGATGTGGTTAGTACGTTATGATCCAAGTCGGGTCATACCCAATAACAAGCTAGGCAAACACCGATAAACATTTATTTGTTGATCATGATCAAGCAAATAAATTATGACACCAATTTAGAAAATGGGTTTTCTGAATTATTGCATTTGAGATAGAACAAATTATATGGATATTTTGTTCATGAGATATCATTTGTAATGTTATTTAAATAAGTTAAATAACATCAAATATAAGAGTGTTTAAGTTATAAAATTAAAATTGGTTTAATTATATAACTTAATTAGTAATAAACAATGTATTAAAAGGGAGTTTATCAAAATGGGGGGAAACCCATTTTGAACCTATTTTCGGCCGCCCCTTGGGTTTTGCCTAGGGATTCCTTTGTCTTGTTTTATGCAAGATTTTACTTGTTCAAGGAACTCACTCAAACACACACTCTCTCTCTCACACATGCAAAGAACTCTTTCTTCTCCATCTTGCTCTTCACCATCCACGGATCTAGAAGCTTGAAAAAGAAGACTTTGGTGTTAACTTCCTAACAAGTTTGGTGCTTTGCAAGAGTTGTGGGTATACAAGCTTGAGGTCTTCTCTTTTGAAGACTAGACATTCAAGAAACATCATCTTCCTCCTCTTATCCGTATCCAACTTGCTTGTTCAAGAAAGGTAGTATTCATGTACATCCTATGGTTGGTTTTGATAGCATTTCTTTTCACATATATATGATCCTTGTTCTTGGGTTTGTTTTCTTGAACATATAAATGTTTATTTTCAGAATATAACACAAGTTTTAAACCCTTATATCCGCTGCGTTTTGTTGTTTAAATGGTTAAACATCCTTGTTAAAACTTGTAAAAACCCAACACTAATTACCCTACTCATTACTTGGAGCTAGCGGCTGTGGTCTTCGCGTTGAAGATTTGGAGGCCCAACTTTTACGGGACGAAGTGCACTATCTTCACGGACCATAAAAGTTTGAAATACTTCTTTGAGCAGAAAGGTCTCAATATGTGGCAAAGGAGGTGGCTGGAATTGATCAAGGACTATGATTGCGAGATCCCTTATCATCCAGGCAAAGCCAACGTAGTGGCAGATGCCTTTAGCCGAAAAGGGAGACTCGAGCCAATCCGGGTGAAAGCTTACCAGTTGATTATGACCTCCGATGTGATGACACATATCAAAGAGTTCCAAGATGAGGCATTAAAAGAAGATCACCTTAACTCTGAAAGGATGAGAGGCCAAGTCACGGAGTTAGAACCCACTTCAGGCGGATGTGGATCCCTCGTTACGGAGACTTACGGTGGCGGATCATGGACGAAGCTCATAAGAATCGATACTCCATTTATCCCGGTCATACCAAGATGTATCAGGATATGAAGAAAGACTACTGGTGGCCGGGTATGAAGCGTGATATGGCGGAGTGTGTGAGTAAGTGCCTTACTTTCTTGCAAGTGAAGGCAGAGCATCAGAAACCATACGGGATGATCCAACCTTTGAATATACCTGAGTGGAAATGGGAGCACATTACCATGGAATTCATCATGAAGTTACCTCGTATGGCAAGAGGATATGATATGATATGGGTAATAGTTGATCGTCTGATAAAGAGTGCCCACTTCTTGCCGATCCGCGAGGCATATTCATCCAAGAGGCTGGAGGATCTATTCATTAAAGAGATTGTAGCTCGTCATGGTGTGTCGGTGTCTATCGTGTCAGACCGTGACACCCGGTTCACATCAAAATTTTCGAAGAGGTTCCACGTTGCGATGGGGACGAGGCTACACATTAGCATGGCTTATCATCCTCAAACAGATGGTCAGTCTAAGAGGACTATTCAGATGCTCAAAGATATGCTCCTAGCACATGTGTTCGACTTTGGAGGAAGTTGGGATGATCACCTACCATTAGCGGAATTCTCATACAACAACAGTTATCATGCTAGCATTGGCATGCCACCATATGAGATGCTATACGATTGAAGGTGTAGGATGCCCATGTGTTGGGGTGATATCGGGCAGAAGGAGTTGGGAAGTATTGAGGTGATCGAGGCTACGACAGAGAAGTTGGAGAAGATCAAAGCCTTTATGAAGGCGGCGAGAAATAGATAAAAGTCATATGCCGACAAAAGGTGTAGACCGATTGAATTCAATGTGGGCGATAGAGTCATGTTGAAGGTCTTGCCTTGGAAAGGGATCATTCGGTTTAGAAAGCGGGGTAAGCTCAGTCCAAGGTACATAAGACCTTTCCGAATTGTTGTACGAGTAGGAGAGGTGGCCTATCGATTGGAGTTACCTGATGAGTTAAGTGGAATTCATCCAACATTCCATGTATCTAATCTGAGAAAATGCCTAGCTGTTGAAGACATGATTGTACCACTGGAAGACATTGAAGTGGATGAACAACTCAATTATGTAGAGCAACCAGTGGCAATCATTGACCGAAAAGAGAAGAGGTTACGAAATAAAGTGGTTCCACTGGTGCGAGTGCAGTGGAAGCACAGGAAGGGATCTGAGTCTATATGGGAGACTGAAGAAGAGATGAGATAGCATTACCCACAACTGTTCGAAGAATAACAGGTTTCGGGAACGAAACCTCTATAAGGGGGTAGACTTGTAACACCCGAAAATTTAAATAAAAAGAAAGGAAAAAGAAAAGTATCTTGAAAGAAAGGAAAAGGAGCACAAGTGGAGGGGGCCAATGTGTAAAAAGTACAAAACACTATTATTTTATGTTTAAATGGGTATGGCTGCCCATTACATGCTTTCCACTTCTGCTTTTCGACTAAAAAAGGAAGAACAAGAAGAAACTAAAGTTCTCTCTCGGTTGCAAGAAGTTGAAGTTGTGTTTTGCTCTTGGTAAGTGTTTCTTTGTGTTTCTGGTTCAGTTTTGATGGGTTTTCGACCTTAGAACCGATATTTATGTTTTCTCGATGCTCAGTTGTGTGTTTTGTTGTGTTTTAGGTGTTTGAACTCTTTGAGCCCTCAAGTTTGGTGGAGTTTTACTTGAAGGCTGCAATTGGTGAGTTCTAGATCCCCGGTTTTGTGTTTTTAAACTTTTTGGGGCTGAAAAAAATGCAAGTTAAAATGTTTTTATTGGTTTATGTATGAACCTGTATGTACGTATGATTGAATGTTTATGTTTTATGGTTGTAAGGTTATTTTTGATGTTTAGAATGCTAGATTTAGGTTGTAAACATGTTAGAATGTAGATTGGGTCTAAAAATAATTTCGAAATAGGCATAACCGTTGGCCATGCGCCCAAATTGTACCCATACGCATAAAAATTTGACTTAGAAAACTCAAGTGTAGTTCATGTACCCAAATAGTATCCATGCGCCTAAGAAGTTTTTGCAAAATATTCTAAGTGCCAAGCTCGTGGGCCTGAACAGTACCTCATGCGCCCAGAAAATTTCTAGGTGCCTAAGTGTTAGTCATGCCGTTGAACAGTCATGCGCCCAGGATTGGTTCCCAGGCGCCTAAGTGTTGGCACATGCACCTGTATAGTGTTCATGCGCCCATATAGTTTTCATGCGCCTAGAACACTTAGAAAAATTTCTGAAATTTTGGGAAAATAGAAATTTTAGGG